>CAADRB010000046.1:603813-643927 GCA_900708905.1 Hymenolepis diminuta | reverse complement strand
CATCATTTTGGTAGATTTAGATTGATTATTTTATCTTCCATAAGAAATTGTCTCGCTTTAAACCTATCTATTCCTAAGAACTTACCATATACACTTAATTCATCCATGTAAGAATGTGCTTCATAAAGTCGTGAATGTGATATAAAATGCAAGAGATTGCTAAATCAGATCTTTAATCTACAATAGACAGTTTATTTGTGCTCTTTAACCTCAGAATGACCTAATTACGCCGCATTGAAGTACGCATTTAAAAGGATGTTGATTAAAACACGAATGTCTTGATTCATTCTCGGTCGCCAGTTTAAAAGTCCCCAAAATCGGATTTCACAATATTGCTTTATATTTTAGAAGCATAAATTCACCTAACTTAATTACTTACTTCTATTTATACATACGCGGCAATAATTATTGGGTATTGGTCTGAACGCATAGAAATTGTTAAAAATGCCTGATTATGCCTACCTGGTTACAAAATCAAACGCATTGGTGATTGAAGTTATCATTAAGAATCTTTGAGCACAGTTCAAGAAACTAGTGGCCGAATAAGCTAAATTCAGCCTTTCTAACATAATTTTTGCACGATCTGACGTGCTCAGAGCAGTACCAGTGACTACGGCCAGCTATAAAGAGGTCCCTCGACATTTGTCTACGGGAGGTGAATATGGGGATTGCAGATGCTTACAACCACACATTGGTAAAGTGTCACAAAGACTGATACTATTGACAGAGTTTGATGATTATACAAGTATTCTGGAGGGTCTAATACCCTCGTATGACTTCAAGCACCTCTACAAGATTATCATATATCCACGAGTGTGTTAAATCACTTTTATGACCCATGTGTCTCAGTATCTTACAGGACACACTAATCGGTAATGATTTTCCACACCACATATACTTCATTAGTAAACATAGGCACCCCTACTTCTCCGCCAATTAATCCTACTGAACCCTTTATTTCCTCCAAGTTGTCCTATCTTTCTTTCATGACCTCTGTCGAATAAATATACTTGACTGCATTCTCTCTATATCCTACTACGGAACCAATGTTGGTAGAAGTTAGAAGGGAAAAATTTAAGGAGAAACTACAGAACAGAAATCATATGTCTTACTACTTAATTAATTAATAGAAATGGATTCCCAGACGTTGTTCTTTCAATAAAAATTATTTGCCCTATGTTTTTATTTTAGACTCATATTCATTACCACTGGGAGTGATAATTCTGTCAAAATAAGAAAGTCATACTTACCTGTGCTGGAAATGCTGCTTATTTCAGATTCCACTGACAAATCAGACGCAATATCTGAACCAATAGAGAACCGCAAAGGTGTTGGAGAACCCGCAGCTCGATCGCGCCAGTAAGTAATTAGGGTTTCGCCAGATTGTTTTGCCACTTCTTCTAGTTGTCGATAATAGGGTCCGTGTGTCACACTCCCTTGGTTCATGTCTTTCTCCGACACTTGCGTGCTGAGATTACGTTTGTAATTGCCCGTTTCATGCAAAATAGTAACTGGAGTTGTCCCAGGTATAGGACGGACTAAAAAGATAAAGATAATATATTTCTTTTTGCAGAACTGTTACAGCCTTATACACTACCAAAATAACCACAATTCCCCAAACTCTATAATAACACAGGATTAAACGAATTTCCGTAATTTACTCAAAATTCTACCAAGCAACGACCCACAGTTTCAGTGTACTTTAGCAGTTATGTAAAATTAGCAAATAATAACTTTAATAAACATGTGAAATTGTTACTTCGAATTCTATTGGATAAAAATATTCCATTTTATCCAATAACCTTCTATTAACCTCCCAGTTAATGTTTTCCACCACAACCTTTGAATGTTGGATTCACCTGGAGTCTTTTAAGAAATTGCCTAGAATGTTCCAAACGAAAGTTTAGCTGATTACTAGATTGGATTTTCGGAGTTCCATTATTTCGGAGCATCTGCACCCAACGTGATTGGTAGAATCGGAATGTAATGAGAAAGCAGCACATCCATTAGCTGTGTGAAAGCCTTCTCACATTTGGGAGTCCAGCTGCATTTAGTATCTTTTCTTAGCAACTCATTTGAAGGAGCCCGAATATTATGCAGTGTTGGCAGAAATGCACTGCAGTAGCTAATGAGACCCATGAGGGGACTTAATGTGGTAATTTCCATGAGCCGTAGCATTTCCGTTATTGTGTGAAGCTTTTTTGAATCCGAAAGACGGCCGCTTTCATCAAAAATACATTCTAGGTACTTAATAGAGAGCAGTAATAATGCACATTTCCCAACTCGAAGACGGAAGCCATACTACTAAATATGCTGAGGAAGTATGATGATATGTCCTTGAAGTTTCACCTGAGAGCGGCCTACAGCAAATATGTCGTCTAGGAACCAGAGAGATTTGATGTCATGGTATCCGTAAGTAGGTGCCGTCTTGGCACCGCAAGGAAGTCTAGTATATTAGTATAGGCCACAATGAGTATTAATAATCGGTAGCTCTCGTGAATCTGGTGTAACTTCGATTTGCAAATAACCCTCTGTCAAGTCAAACTTTTTAAAACATTTACTATCATACAGTATCGAGCAAATGTCATCAGGAACTGGTAGTGGGTAACAATCAGGCCCAATGCACCGTTTAGACCGGTAGAGAAGTCACCCCACAATCGGGTGGGTACATTTCTGAACTATAACAATTGGTGCAGTCCATTTTGAATAAGAAACAGGTTTTCGAACGTCACCCTGTTTAAGTTCTTCGTCCGCCGTAAGCAAGACCGTTAGTGGAACTGGGTGCTTAGGAAGGAAAACTTGCTAAGCATTTAACATTAGTTTTAATGTCCCTTTAGCATGATTATTTAAATCAAGAACTTGAAATACCTCGAGGAAACACTGGACCATTATTTCTACTATGAAAGAAGCGGTATATGCAGTAGAATACACATGATTGAAGATCCGAAAGCCCAAGCAGACGGAGCCAGTCGAGACCAAACAGATTAAATTGAGAGTCTCCTACTTAAGTTGTTGCTGGGGCACTAATGCCCCGGTAGGTCACGTTACAGTCCAGTTTTCCTGTCAGTTTAAAAAATCCGCTGTAGGCACTGATTGCAGATAGGGAGACTGATTGTAGTTTTGGAGGACCCAATGATTTCCACACTTTCCTTGAGATTATGATTATATCCGCAACGGTGTCTAGTTTTGGACGAACTTGGTTAATGTTCATTTGTAAATTCATATGTTTCTGGCTTTGCATAGTGTTGATGCGGAAGGAAGCCAAGAGACGGCTAGGTCTGAGGCATTTTGGTTCTCGGGTATAGAGAGGGGATTCTTTACATGGAAATTTGACTCTGTCCTTGAATAGTTCTGGTCATGTTGTTCGTGGACGATTCGGGAGCTATGGGGAAGCCCTGTGGGCAAAGTCTTCTAAACTTCCAATCTTTCGGCATCTTTTACGATAATACTGTTTGAAAAGACATTGTTGAAGGAAAATAAACCTCGGCAACATAGACAAGGTGAAGACGATTTCTGTTTGACAGAAGATTTAGGCTGTGGATTGAGGTATAGGTGCAGAAATTTTGTGCCTCAAACTCTTGGGCATGGCATCAGAATCAATAAGGGATGAATCACTTGTGCGATTCGCTATTTTAACACCTTCTTAGACTATATCTTGCAGCCTCATGTCAAGGTTTTCCTCCATTAGTTTTAACAGACGAGTTCTTTGTGGCAACCATATGGTGATCACGTTCATATTCGACATGATCACCACGAATACATTTGTTTTTCCTGTACCACGATTCAAAGAACTTGCCCAACCTAGAATTATTAATGAACTGAGGAAAATTTTTATCTATATCTTCAGCAGCTGCATAATCGGAGATGCAAAAAGGTTTAATGGAAAAAGACGAAGGAACAGAGGACATAGAATCGTGGACAGTAGGATCAACATGTTTAGCACCTTCAAATTTGGCAGAAAGAGCTTTTTACTTCTGTGGATAGACTGTTGAGCACTCCAAATAATTACGAAAAATCCGTCAATTGATGGGAGACTTACGAAACTTTTGATTTCGACACTGAAGAAACCAAAATAGTCACAATTCCCCAAACTCTATAATAATATGGGATTAAGCCGTGAAGTATACAACTCTACCAAAGTTGATCATAGAAATCTCGCACTGGGACATTCTGGAAAGTACGGACATGCTATTGATCGCTTATCGAGCAAGCGCGAAGCTGTGTAAAGAGTCCTCCCAGCCAATCAGTGATCAATGTTCTTGCGTCGTAGTGTTAATTGTACTCTCTTAAGAAGCGTATTTTTGCAGTAAACTTTCCTACACAGGATACCTTCTTGAGTGTAGCCTAGGTCATTTTTTGGAGCAAACTTATACTCGAGAACTCTGACAGAAGCCAGTTGTACCTGTCTACAACTAGTTGGACTTCTGAGAGGGTTACTAGGGTTTAGCCAAGGGCTTATTTGTGTAGTATCCATTACAATGCAAACTCCCTTGATTTACCCAGAATTCTACGAAGCAAGGACTCACAATATTAGTGCATTTTAACATCTGTGAAAAATTAATAAATAATTAAGAATAGAATTAATAAACATGTGAAATTGTTACTTCAATTTCTACTGAACAAAACATTCTATTTTTCCAACAAGGTCAGTTTTTCATTATTATCTTTTTTTGAAAGTTACCTTGGATTAATAACGGATTACGCGCCAAGAATAGGGAGAAGAGTTCTTCAGGATATTCTTAAGTGATGCTAAACTTTAAGATATTCTAAAATCTTTCGAAATTTAAAAGCAGTGTTTGTGTTCTTCAAAGCAAATTTTATTACTAAATTCTGAATATCGACCTAATTAGATGTCCCCTAAGGAATAAGAATACGTGTCATTCACATTTGATTTTGTCGTCTCATATTTACTTAAACTCAACAACCCAAGTTGCATTCGGGCCACTCAGGAGAATCCATTTCGCACACTTCTAGATGTACTACATAGGATGAGAAAAATAATTATTCGAAGTTATATTTATTATGATCTAAATCGTATTGCTTAAAGATTTTTTCACTTGAATTTAATTATGAATCCGTGGCTGTTTTAAAACCCAGATTAAAGAGCATAAAGTTAAGTTTGGAGAAATAAGAATCTTGCTCTTTTAAAATATTCTTTTAAAACTAACTGATCTTTGCTGTGCAAGGTAAGTATAACTCGTTGGCATGATCAACAACTCAGTTTAAATAGAAAATGCTGTCGAAAAATCACAGGCAGCTCACTGAGAAACCTTAAAGTCAAATAACCCAATAAGTAAAAGCTGGCCAATCTAATGAACTCGGAATTCTAATTAAGTAAAAATCTTTAATTATTCATTACATAAGTTAGATAAATATCTTTAAATAGAAAAATGAGTCCTAATTTGAGTCCTTGGAGAAATTCTTATGGATGATCTATTTTATACTGATTGATATAGAGGGAAAAACTCCCTAAAGATATTGAAACAGATACGGTTTTCATTCTTAAGGAATGGAATAGATAGTACCCCTCGCACAATCTATATTAATCTAAATTTGAAAAAAACGTATCAAAAAGAAAGTTCAATGACTCAAAAAATTGACCGGTTTTAGTAATAAAAATGTAATACCTTAGAGCTCTAAACTCAAGTCCCCGTGTGTAATGTTACAAGAAAAATGAAGGTCTAAAGTCAAAGCACGATGGTTTGACGATGCACGGGAATAAGAGATGAAAGGATTACAAAAATAGGCAAAAATTGGTCACAAGTTAAAGTATAGACGAGAAAATCAATATGATCACTTAACATCTAGTCATGCTGAGGCCCTTATAAATAACTAATCTCCATTGAGTCTCTGGTTTGCCATAGCAGCACCGTAGGGTCATCACTCAGATAACATGATTACTCTTTGGGGCAGCGGTAACTTGTACGTTTGTCAAGCCAGAGGTCACGAGATTGGAGATAATCAGTACAAATATTGAAAAATAGAACGTAATTGTCTTAACCACGGGATTTCTCCACAACCGGGACATATTTTCTCTATCCGAAATAGCAAATTTATTGACATACCACAGACTTTCCTATTTTCTTTCCGTATGACCAAGGAATACAGTATATGGAAAAAGACTAAAATTTTTTGATCCTATTCATTTCATTTTTTGGTGTTAATTGTGACGCCCTTTCTCACAAGGTGAAATGCTCGCGATGACCTCAGGTGTAGCGAAATTGGCAAGGTGATCGCCAAAATACGCCCACCGTCGTTTTAATTAGGTCAAATTTCAATTCATTTGCATTCGAAAGTTCGAAAAAAAACTGAATGCGGAGTCCACGTTTAATAAAATCTCAAGTGAAAATGTAGACTAGAAAGCAAGTCCAAATAATCATTTTGTTCTACGGAGATTGTACGAGGGAGAACTCAGTTTAGTTGCATGATTTTAAAAAGTCTTAGCATCATTTTTCTTCTTTCGCAATTCGCTATCAAGGTTACGCTATTTTATTGGTTAAATTGTGCTGCAGAAAATTCTGATAACTGGACATTTAATGTTCACCCAACGGTGAGGGTCATAGTCCAGTATTCACGAAGGCTAGGTTTTCTACGTACACCTCTAAAGCTCCATAGGGCGTACTTGCTGATTCATATGTTTATTCTGTTCTAAATATCAGATGCTAATTTTATTAGCTACTCGTCAGACTAACAAAAGGCACAAAATAGTCCATACGGTTCAGTTTATCATAATTTGACCTTTTTGTCACACCCCATTTTTTAACCACTCCGCAATGTTGCTTACTCACTGTACTTTGATTTAAAAGTCCATCATCCCTACTTCTTTCTCTTTTTCTCACATTTTTTTCTGGTATCCAATATGCCGGCGGTCTCACTAATATAATGAATTTTTGATTTGAGGAAGATTATTTTGGCCTGTTAACCCCTAGAGAAATAATCCGTTTTGATGTCGATTTCCTTTAGCCTAAATTGGCCATACTCCTACAAGTAATTCCTCTGAAATTCTTTCTCTGAAACTTAATATGCAAATGTGTCAAGATCTTTCCTCATTTGCATAGCATTCACATCAGGCTTTCCTAATACATCACTTCCTTGATTTCTTAGTTTTAGAAGTAAATATTTTACTAGAACCAGAGAGTTTCAGAGTGTAGGATTTCAGTCGTCTTTTATCTGAAGTAGAAATTATTGCGAAAATAGCATTACTTACCCTGCAGGAATCTTTCCTATTTTTTGGTGACACAATCAATCGCATATGTCGTTTATTTCCAAATAATTTGGTATCTCTAAAGCTTCTCTGATACAAGAAACCATAACATCCCTTCATATCATCCAAACTGTTTAACAAACACCATTATCATACGATATAATTCCTGTCCATCTGAGTATTATGCGTCCCTCTTCACTCAATCGTAAACAGTTTAGTTCTCTTTTCACTATCGAAATTAAAACAGGCTCAGTTTATCGCCAGTTGTTATGGTGGTTATAAATTGCTCCGTTTCTTATTCTTCTTACCATCGTGAGTCTAAAAAGGTTAGACATGACTGAAATCAATATGCCAATGTTCCAGATTAACTGAATTCCACGACGCCTGATAGTTCTATCCACTTTTCACTTGATTACGTTTCAAATAAATGAAACCAACTGTGACTCACCTCTTGACCATGAAGAAGTGGAGCCAGTTTCGGCATCGACAACTTCAACCGGCTTTTGTTCTTCTCCATCAGAAATCGATATTGAGCTGAAACGATGCTCAGTCCTCGCTTTAATCTCCTCAGCATTTCGCCGAAGTATTGGTGCCGCCTCTGTCTTCATTGCCTCACCCACAGAAACTGGGTAAAACTTTGGATTCAACATACTTGGTTGTTTATTACCTTTCTGATCATTCTTATTAGCAAGACTCGGAGATTTCGTAGCAGCACTTTTCGTTCTGGGAGCAATTACAGGAGGGACATGGGATTGTGCTACCTTGCCAGAGGCGGACAAGTACCAAGGTCTGGCCATCGTCCAGGAAGTGATCTCTGGATCACAATCTGAATCACTGAATGGCGACGCACATTTCAACGGCATTGGGAATTTTCCCAATTGAGCGTTTTCTACAGCATCCTCTTTAATAACATCGGAAAATTTTACTATTTCCATTTCCTCTTCCCGTTTCTTGTTATCCTTTTCATTATTCTCTCCGGTTTCTTCCCATGAAGGCTCACTTAGGGTTGTATTTGCAGTTGGAGTTCTCGTATTTACGATTTCGATTTCTTGACTCCCAATTTGTTTCACAGGTTCTGGTGACTCTTTTTTTGTATTCATTTTAACTATGACTGTGGTTGGCTGTTTGAATGTGTCAGTGCTGGATTTCTCTACAGATTTCACATCCTTCTGAAATCTTTGTGACCTGGGTTCAGCACTCGTTCGCCATTTTCCGCGTTCTATTACCTTAGTGGTTTGTTCTACTGTTGATTTTCGAATAAATATCAGAGGTAGTGATGTTGACGCTACGGATACCTGCCGCAGTGGTACTGCAGTATACTCACGATCTGAATTTTCGGTTTGAATCGGGATATTTTTTACAAAATGTTGAGGGGTTTCTTCATTTGCTGATGGATAGCGAGAGTCTTGTTCAACCATTCTTGTCGATTTTGTAGAATTACCTTGAAAGGATACTCTTTTAGGCTGTTTATCTGAACTAATCGAGGATGATTTCGATGAAGCTGTTTCGTATTTCGGAGCATCTATTAGTGGATGGAAAACATTTTCAGGTTTCAGTATGCCATTTGACTTTGATTGAATTTCTTCCACCTTACCACTCATCATATCAGTTGCTTCTTTCAACTTGTTTTTGTTCCCCTTATCCATTCCATCTTGTTTTTTACCTGTAACATTAAGAATATCTATATAAGTTTTGTGTTTAATACCATCAAGCTCAGCCTGATCTCCAGCAGCTGGCTTGTATATTTTTTCTTCTTCCTGGTGAGTTACGCCTTTACTCATTCTGTTATTAACATCAATATCAGTTTTCGACTCCATCCTCTTCATTGTTGTCATTTCTTGTATTTTTAATGATTTGCCAAAAGAAGCTGTTGGTGATTTCCGGTGAATGTCAGAAATTGTAGAACCTTCTTTTCTGGTTAATTTCGCGTCGGTTTTACTAAGTTCATCTTCAACTGGAATAGATGACGCTAGGTGAGCAGTCTCAGTAGTTTTAATAGCACAACGATCTAAGGGTACATCTAAGTGAGTTTCGTTATTTTTATCCTTAAGTAATTCCTTTTCTTTATCCCTCTTTATAACCGGAGAGTTTAGATCAGGGATATTTGGATTAATTTCATCAGGTAATTTTTCTTTCTCACTTTTCCTTTCGTCTGATTCAGTTTGAGAAACATCTTTCTCGATCTCCTGTGATAATCTGGATTTCGAAATGTTAACTTTCATTGAGTCTGTATGTACCACATTTTTATTCCCACAATCACCCTTCTTGGATACCTCAAAGTTTTCTCTTGAGTTAGGTCCTGATGATGTTTCTTCGGGTTTCTCACCTATTACTTTCCCATTTTCACCTTTCAAAGCTGCTCTATTCTCAAAATAAGTAGTTTTCTCATTGGTAGTAAAGGATTCCCCCGTTAATAACACAGTCCCTGTATCATTTTTTCGTCTCGATTCAGCATCCATTCTTGGAGAGGACGCTAGTAAAACATCATCTAACAAGGTAATCTGCTTGGTTGTAGATATATCTTTATTGAAAGATTTTTCACTTGTTTCCTGATTATGAAGCTCTATCTCCGATTTACTCTCAGTGGCTGCAGAAGTAGTGCTATGAACCTTTGGAGTTGCAGTGCTATCAAGATTAGTAGCCGTTTCAGTTATTTCTAAAGGCATACTCTCACCATTCTTAGCATCATATTGTTGATTACTTTCACTCTCAGAAGTATTCTTGGCTAAAGTTGGAGCCTGACTATCCTTGAGAGTGGGTTTTTCGTGTATCATTTCTGATTTAATAAATTGAACTGTTTCTTTAGTAGGGATTCTTTCTCTTGCATTCCATTCAGCTGATTTTTTATCGAACGTCTGTGTTGGCTGAGCTGAAGCATTTTCATCCTTAGTAGAGAGCAATTCATACACTTCCTGTTTCTTAATTACTTGCATAATAGAAGGGCTATTTTTTTCTTCTTTTGTCGACTCAGTTTCTGGCAGAATTTTTGTGATGCTCTCTGGAATAACGGGATTGTCACTAGTGGTAGAGGTAAGCCATTCAATCGTAGTACTGTCCTTATTTTCATTATCAGATAAAGCTGGCTCGTTTATTAACGGTTTTTCTATCATCCCACATTCAGTATCAGCATTAGTAGGTTCAGGTAAAGCCCCAATAGAATCACTTTTCTTTCTCAGATCATTGCCAATTGGAACTGCAAGTTCGTGTTCAAACTGTTCCACATGTCTGTTATTCAAGTATTCATCATCCAAATTAGTCACTGTAGTAAACATATCGGTTTTCGATTCCTCTGACTGAGTTAATAAGTCTGCTTGAACGGAGAAAGAAGTTGGAGTTTCCTGTTTCTTAGACCCGCCACCAGCTTTTATTCTCAAAACCGACTGACTTTTTTCCGATGATGTTCTGGTATCAGAAATCTTAGAACTCATACTATCATTCTTTTTTGTCTCATCGTCAGCTGAACTTTGACTTTGGAGCTCAATATTCAGTCCTTTTCTACTCATATTAGGTGAATATGATACTGGAATTTGGCTCACCGATTCAGGTTCTTCAGAAATTGTTGTTTCTTCTCTTGGGGAATGGAAGGATCGTTGATCCAATACTGATAAACCTGACTGAGAAATACGACCACCAACAGACGTCAATGTATTATAACCTGATGTTCTGTCATTTGCGATGAATAACTTTTGTTCATCTGACCTATTAAATTCATCAGTAGCTTCAGACATCAATAGTGGCAATTGTGAACAGACAGAAGATGATTTCACCAGGTCCACCGAATAGCTCTCAGATTTTTCATCTCTTTCTTCCAAGTGTGGTGATTCCAATTCTAGCTGATAGCCCGTTGCTTCTTCCGCGGGCAGATCCGAAGATGAAAGTTTTCTCCATTTAGATGATTTTGTCTCTGATTCGGTTGAATGTGGAAGTTCTGCACCTCCTTGGATTTCTAAAACATTTTGGTAAGCAGTTCCATCCTCTTCTGCAGAACGTTCTTGAATAGCTTCCAACGGCATATCAGCTAGAGATTTTCTTATAAATGTTGGTGATTTTTCAGTCGGACTCAAGACGTCAACCTCCTGGGGTTTTAACTCTGAAAAGTCAGTTTGTTGATCTTTAATCGGACTGCTTCCCTTGCGCTTTCTTTTGGCCGGCTTGGGAGCTTCTATTTTTGGTTTTTCAACAATATCTGGAATTGATGTGTCTTCTTGATCATTTGTGGTTATTGTGTGCTCATCATCACTTGGTGATGGGAGCACATTAACACCAACCTCCTGAACAATTGATACGCTATCGGGTGAGGACCAGCGCATTTCCCCTACACTGTCACTTGTTGAACGGACTTCGTCTGAAACTAGTGGCCCATCTTCTGTGTCGCTCGAACTTCCAGTAAAACCAATTTCTGATCTTGAAGAGAAATAACGAGAATCCGCCGAATATGGTTGCACGATTCCATGCAGATCAGATAAGGAATTATTCGAAAATAACAGTTCATTAATATCTAGAAGACGATCACTTTCAATGTCGATACGAAAACTGAAGTTTTGGGAGGTGGTAAAGGGTAAATTATCATCTTTACCTGGTGCAATTTCATGTCCATAAACGGAGATGTTTTCCTCATCATTTTTTTGCATTATAATTTTGTCTTCATCCACAATATTTTTCACGTACATGAAAGCCTCAAATGTCTCCGTTTCTTCAACGTTTGTCACGAATCGTAGCTTTTCGGTCTTGGCGATCGAATCAGACGTGTCATAGACGGGAGTCCAAAATTCTAAATAAAATAACATCATATGTTTAAATTGTTATTAATAATATAATATTACTTCCACTGACTTATGCTGGGTATCTGATCTGACAAATGTCCATGGAAATGTAAATTAAAGTGAAGACAGGTTTCATCCACTCATTTAATTCTGTATTCTAACAAACAGCCCTGTATCCTCATAGATGGGAGTGGAACGACAGTCCTACATTTAAGCTTAATCAATTCGATTATTTGCTCGAATTGCATTTGCAATTGGGTAAATTTTAACGGGATGAGATTGAGAGAATGCAAATAGATGCAAATCCTCGCTCTTGAAAACTGACATTTATCTACTCGCTTGACATTTAAGCTGCAAAGGGATACTTTGAAATTTCAAGGAATGAAGTTTTAAGAAAAAACAGACCCAAATTGCAAATGGACTTCCATAGGAATCGTGGTTTCAAGACTAAAATCCTCCTCCCTTGTCTTTCTCATCCTCATAGGCAAATTCCCGTGCATGCACACACGTTCAATTGGTATCTTAGACATGACCTTATATTTAAATGGACTAAATAAATGGGTGCACGTTCGCTTCAGTGGTTGTCTAATTTGTGATATGTGGTCATCAGGGTGAATGTGGACTTGGTGACTGTTTATGTTATTCAACTCTTCTATATTGTGCGGATTATTATCGGGTTATATATACCTATATTGAATCTAGGCAGTCGTCTTAGGCAGTTATATTTATGATTTCTTGTAATGCATACAGCCGGTCTAGTACAAATGTACAAATTACTACTGACATTTAATATAGAAAAAGATAAGTAATCGAATTAAATAGTAAAAATAGCCATAGGACAGTTACTTAAATAGAACAATACATACTTTCCTTCCTAACGTTAGGAGAAGCACCATGAGTTAGATGGTGTATCTTAAAGCAAAACTTGAATAAAGCAGGATTCAGTTATCACAACTAATCACTCTGTGAATATAAAGATGGATTTGGGCTGCTCCCTAATCTTCGACCATTAGAAAAGGAAGTTGGACTGGTGCTTGAAATAAGCAAAGGGAAAAATCATAAGAATGCAATTTTTCGTTCTAGATAAATCAATATTCAATGCATATTTCTACTCATCAACCTTTAAACAAAGCCTTAATCGAATAGAAGGCCGCTAAATATTTCAGATTAAGATCTTCAGGACTAAAATACACCGCTCAATGCTTAAGCACTAGATAGAACTTCGCCATTCAAGACAAAAACCATAAAATTAAATCTGCAGTACTAATAACCATACACCTAACTGTCCAACTCTTTTCTTTAATATGTACCAAGTAAACATTGTATTATGCTTTGTATTCTTATGCTACTGAGATATACTACTGCGTATTATTACAGATTGATGTGGCACTCAATATATTAATAAAACCTCTTCTCTTTAATGATAGTATCGTAAAAGCAATTCAAATACGGAGCATTTTTTCACACTAATGGAGATGCATTTAAAAATTGTAAATCTAAAAAATTGTAAAAATCTAAAATTCTCGAACTGCTTCTCTCCTTCCCATAATACTACGTTAATTGACTAGTAATTGGGATAATTAAGTTAAATTTTGATAGCCGGGTGTATGATTCTAAATTTAGTTGTTATCCCATTGTTAACATTGCAATTTTACGTAAAATGCTTGCTGATCGTCATTCCTTTAGCCTGTCTTTCTGGAATTTAAAGTATGAAAAGTCATCTACTGCGAAGAGGGGGAATTTTAAATCACTTTCGGTATTCCACAAACTAACCTTGGATTTTCTTGCCTAAAACATAGAGTGCCATACTGTCTCTGAACCATCCGATCTCTCGAAACCGGATAACTTCACAGGGCAGGGAGTCAGGAAGTCGAAATTCACCCATTCCCACGATAAGGAAACGAGACTTCCAGGAGTAATCCAGTGCTTCTGCCTGTTTTAGTAAAGGCTGAAAAAGTTTGGTTATGAAGTCGGAGAAAGTATCGACATCTTGCTGTGTTACCAAAAATAGAATCCTACTGGCCTTAGCAAAAAGACAGGCATAGACACGAAACGGATCCGACCAAATGTCAGGCGCAATGATGTCTTTAGAAGAGATATGGGAAACAGAAAGAGTGGGAATTTGGTTCATCAAGTAGTTAGCTAAATGTCGAGCCAGATCCTCAGAATCATAAAGGGCCTCCCTTCGTATTCTCTTGGCCTCATTTCCAGGCTTTTTGGGTTGATCAGAAAGAAATGTTGCTGGAATTATCAGGGCATGATGAAAGGCGCCACGAGCCATTATCTCTTGCTCACCAGTTCACTTACTCAGTCACGATTTGGTATGAGCTGAGCTCGTAGTAGCGTATTTGTATTGGTGATTTGCTATGAAGGCGTTTGATTGGTTGGTGGGAGTTTGTGTAGCGAGTAGGTTTTCACGCCTGCGTGTGAGTTGAGCATTATTCTGACGACCTGCATAAATAGATGCGTGTAAGAGTTCTTCTTTTGGTGCGATCTTTTAAAACTCACTTGAATAAATTATTTTCTTTCTAAATTTGACATCGTTTTTCTCAATAAATTTTGTTACATCTATATAACAAATTTGACAATTAACACTAATTTAATATTAAAATCCGTAAATTCTTTTTGTTCTAAACTAACATATGGAAATGTTTGTCTGATTTTATCATTTAAATGCAATAAATAAAGAATTTTCTCATAAGTATTAAAGATATTACAGATATAGAAAATTGGCGTCTTTTCTTTTACAAATTTATTGCCATTTAATTTTCTCTCCAATTGAGATGTGATCGTAGTTATATATTTTGTGTAAAATAACTTAAAATAAAATAAAAAACAACGCAATATATTAATATTACTCATAGTAAGGCAATAATTTCATTTCTTAATTATTGTAAAATAGTCCATTAGGGGATGAAACAAGGGCCGGGGGTATAATGCCAGCATCAAATGTCTTTCCTAGTACAAATTCTGGATGAATTAGATTGGTTTGAATTCGCTTGTAACTTCCTTATTTCAGATCGTTTATAGCTCTCACTTAATTATACTCGAATAACTCATTCTAGTTTGCTAACCTATTTATCGCCCACCTGAAAACGTTTATCTATTTGAGTCCATTCCCACTTATTTTGTATCCTAGAAACGGGCCACCCACGTCCAAACGTCTCCTTCCTATCCAATCCTGAGATACGTCCATGCCACTCTCTTTCGTTTGTTTGGGTTTTGGGGAATTGTTTGAGCAGAAAATTAGGGTTAACTTGTTTGCTTACAAAGACGGTACCTAAGTGATCTCGCTCTCTCTGGAGATGTAGCGAAAGGAGTGAAGAGTTATAGATTTTTTGTTATTGCAAAAGTCTGAGCCATGTTAAATTCAGGCCGCATTATATAATTATATAGATGTGTGGATAGCTGTGTGCTATAAAGAAATAAAAACTAGTACACATTATATGCCTTGCGCCACTAAGGTATAGCCTCAACAGCTATTAAAATTAGATTGTAGGATGCATTATAGTCGAAAATAAAATGTCTGGCTGATTCCCGTTACTATATTATCTACTGATACAGAAAATATTTAATTCTTATCACGGGATGGCATTTGACCACGGCAAAATGCAATCTATCATAAAAGGGACTATAGAAAGGAGATCAAAAAACTGGAAATTAAGTCTGTTTACGTCCTTTGCTTTTTTGAATTCAATACGTACACAATTTACTTAATGGGTATATTTAAATGCTTTATAATCTAAAATCTCGAATTATGGACATTAGGGTTTGTTTTCTGGGTTCCGGAGCTAATTCTTGCCCCTGATGTCCAGAACTTACTAGAGACTTTAACAAATCGGATAACTGATCGCATCACCACAGTTCATTATATCTTTGTATAACCAAGACATTACCTTGATTTAAACTTAACAGAGTTCTATAGGTGTTATCCAAGGTAAACTCTAGGAAGAATCTAGCGATATAGCCTTTTGAACAATCTTTTCACATAAAAACCATATGTAAACGCTTAGACTCTATAAATTCAATATACTTCCTTGATTTTTTATGACATACCTTTTGTTTGTCTCCAAGCTAATTACTATTAGAAGAATAATCGCCTACAGATGCAAGAGGTAAGACAAATTTATCTCAAACTATTGTGTGAATAAGCTTGAGAAATTGATCTTGCTTTCAACAGCCATCTGCACAGAAGCAATTGAGTACGGTTGTAAGCAATGATGAAAAGTGCAGTACGAAAAAGAGGACTGCTTAGTGGAGGGATACTTTAAGGTATGACTCATTGTTTTGACTAAATGATCATGATTCCTTGTCACAAAACTCAGGTATCAGTAAGGCCATTTTCCTCGCAACATTTGCACAGTTTTCAAGATATTATTTGTAAGAATGCAACAGCTAAACATACACCAACGTGAAATAGAGAAAATTTTTTAAGCCCAAGCTCCTCCAACTGATTCACTACAGCAAGGTAGGAAATAGATAGAGACTGTTACAGGCCACTTTTTTAAGCTTTAACCTTGTGACTAGTAAGTTGAAATGTGGCTGAGTGAGATAACAAGACCAAACTGATAGTCAGCTTGAAGGAAGGGAAATGAGTTATAGGTACATTAAAGTCAAGCTCAACGCGCGGGTGGTAAGAGTCTGGACAAAAGGTATAAGCGGATTAGGGTGACAGTACTGGTCTAAGAAACAAAATTGTGAGGCTGAGAGAACGAGAATTCTAGATTTCATATGAAGTCCTACAGGTTAGAATTCATTCAGGGTTGATAATAGGACCCAATTCCACGGAGGAGAAATGCACACCAGAAGCCTGTTAATGAGATCCTAATATTCCACTATTACCTATTGACAGAGAGATTATTTGAGCCCGTGTGTATCGAAACTGGGATCTCTGATTCAATGGATATGCACATTAATGGCTTTGCTATCGATGCTCAGGGAAGGTGTCACAGGCCTTATCTCAAACATACATAGAATTAATTCTTGCTATTTTTGAAAACTTAGATTTATGTCAAATTTTGTGCATTACTTCATTTATTGTTTTAATAAGCTCCTAAAAAGTAGTTTGAAAATAATTTATCTGCCATTTGAGAATAATATTTGTAACTTCATTTTATATTTGAGGCTCATGAATATTATAAGTAATGGGACACAAATATATTGAATAAGTTGCGTACGGAATTAGAAGACCGTTCTCTGTCATAGTAAAGAATTTAGTGTTTTAGATTTGGCCATTTTCTCCGGTCTGATTCGGAAAATTTATTATCTTTAGCTAAGGTATATATAAGATTATGAAGTCCCAAAGTTGCCTCTTCGAAGATGGTGATTTCTCCCGCTAAACCAAAAATCGATTTTCAAAATATATTCTTCTTTGTTATTTCAGCCGTTAAACCTTAAATGTCATATTTGTAGCGCAAAATCGCTTTAAATTCCACACTACCTTAAATTTCAAATTTATTTGCAAGTTCCTACAAACTGTCAGTGGTTATATCAGTGACCTTTAGAACGATCTTGCCAAATTTAAAGCAACTGGTAAATTTGATTAAGATTTTTAATAGGTGGCCGCGTGCAAAAATATACCATTACGTCAAGTGACCATTAAAGCTTGGATGAATACTTGCATTTTGTACTTATCCTCAACATTTTTGAAAATATCTATTTAGATAGAAATAATCAGCTGGTTTAAGTGTGATATTCAGTGAAGTGGTAATTCTTCCCTCGTTTGTGAGGTTAGAAATCACGGATTCGATACCTTTGGTGCTTATTCATTGGGCAGAATGATCAATTGCATTGGTTTAACCTGGCTAATGAAGTGACAGAAACTGAGTTTCTCACCATGGGACTCTTTAATGCTACTCCTGTCCATAAGATTAATGTTGGAAATGCTTTGTTAAATTGGCCTGGGAGCTATAAAAATATTTTTATTGAGACTTCTAAATCATTTAGGCCGAAATATGATTGGATCCGTTAAGAGGCAATAGTTTAGTGAATTCGCCAATACATCAAAGTATGACTAGTTACATAATTGCAATGTTTAATTCGATTACTTCAAGTCCCCTTTTTTATCTAGACTATTTAAGGAACGCCACCCTTCTACGTCACTTGATAAACCTTTAAATAGCAATGGCATCGGAAAACTGGTGGTATTTTGATGCACTTTTGACGCAATGTTCTTTTAAAATTAACAGTTTATTTACATTTTTTATGGAGGATGTATGTCCTAAGGGCCTTCTTTTCACTTATTGCTTCTTCCAACTGAGCTGCATGATCTCCCAATTTAAGCAAATTTTACCGATTTTAGTACTCTTTTTCTGAAATCATGCAGTTTTTGATATCCAAAAATGTTCACATGAAGTGTATTACTGTAATTCTATCGGAAGTAACTTGTATTTATTAATGAGAATGAAAAAATGTTGGCTATTTTGAAAATGCCGGGAGTTTGCGATTTCATAAACATTTCCTTTACTCATTCAGATAATTGAAGTGATTGATTTTCGTTTGAACTTATTTTGAAGTAGATTTTTGAATGATTTTACATCATATTCTTTATTCAAGAATTTCATGCAAAATATAAGGTTCGATTTCTCAACCATTACTATATATCCCATTCCAATTTAAACGTCCACTGAGGCTAATACACATTTTAAAACATTACCCTAAAACTGCACATTTGTAATGGATTTAGATTCAAATCCCCTCTTGAAAAGCTTACCTAGTACGCCCTCAACGAATAAATATTTCCTGTTATCTTATTCTTCGGTAGTCTTCTCCCTTCCCTTCCTATTGCTTTCTTTTGTTATGTTCTTTTTCTCCCTCCAAATTCCAAGATTTTTTCTTATTCATTTATCATTTAATTCATATCGTCTTAGTAGTCCGTTTTTACACCTCTTTATCATCCCTCTTATCATTAATCATACTTTACACTTCCTTTGCTGCATGTGCATACTGCGAGTGCTCACGACGTAAGCGTTTCCTTTCCATTATTAGCTAATCTTCAAATCCCTTTAATTAGTATGTTGTATTGGAGGCATTGCACGATCGGGGTACCTCAAGTGCAAATATGTCCACACGATGGTCTTAGTTCTCACAAACGCGAAGGTGGTTTTTGCTAGAATGATGGAATTAAGTTAATAGTCTCCACTCTCTGTTTTGAGACATAGTGACATGGTTTTGGAAGTCGTTTTACACTCCTGCTCATTCTTTCATTTCCTACGTGTTAGTATCTGATATAACTCGGGTTTCCTATTAATCTCTTATCATACTCAGGAAAACGACTAGCATTTAAAAATATCTTGGCTGTAAGAAGGCAAACCATGGAATAGTGAGCACAGCTATTGTAAAGTCATGTCAGTTCTTATCAGTATGCTGCATCTTGACTTCTAGAAGAAAAAACATATTTGACGAGGTTGACCGACCATTCAAAGTAACAATCTGGCCAGTAAGCCCTGAACACCTAAAAACATGTATTTATTTAGAAAACAAGGGCTAAATCCTGACATTCGACAATTGTAGTATTATAACATGAAGCAGTTGTTGGTGTAATAAGAACTGAGGTTACCAATTTAGGAGTTAAAACTAATAGCTAATAACAATTCCGAAAATTTGTAGAACACAAAAAATTGTGTAGGCTAAAATGTACTAAATAACTATAATGAAGAGAATAGATAAACTCGTCTTGGCATGACGAATACGGATTTGAGCCATAGGGACAAAAAGGTAAAAATTCAACGTATTTTCACAAAGAATATGATAGATGAATAACTTTCTTTAGCCCATAGGGAGTCATCCTTTACAGTTTGCTTTAGCCAGAAACTAAAAAGCGTACAACCTGAGTCCAAAGATTAAATTTCGTAGGGCTCTTTAGGTGCCTTGTCTTTCTGCTGCTATTCGACCCCTTTCTTTAGCCCCTATTGGATTGTTTTGTTCTTCCCAGTGTTCAGATGCTTTCTCATGATGAAAAATTGGATTGGATAATCTCATCTCTCTTCTTCTTTATACCTTTCGATTTTTTAACTTGTAGTAATTTTCAGTGTAATATCGATGAATTGAACTTCCGTTAACGCTTACCTGTTTTTGGTAACGTTACCTTCAAAACTCATCTAATAAGTTATATTTTAAAAAATTAATGTATTTATATATTTATTTCATAAACCGAAAAGAGAAGAACAAACAGGAATAATGTATTATTCTATCTGGACGATTTAACGTGTAAAAGTAAGGAAAAAATTGATCAAAACGCCCCAAAGGTAATATAACAAATCAAATTGTAAAATGCGTTTTAAAGTTTATTAGTTAAAAATGTCGTCTGTTCGACGCCTGTATCTTCTTCTCTAACTATTCATGAATGTCAGGCACTAATCTAAAATTATTTCAAATTTGCTTTTCCATTAGTTCTACTTTATTAAATGTAAAATCTCGTGTAAAATGTATGAAACTACTTTTTTAAAATTATTTCAGGATTTAAGCATGGAGAGCGCTAACGATCCATTAGTTAATCAGTCGCTAGCCAATGAGAAAGGACTTCTACGCAATAGATGTTCGCATTCTCACAATCCAAAGTAATTTATCTCTCCCATTGTAAGCGCTAAAACTAGTCGTCCAACTCAACTCATGGGCAGACCGAAGTTGAAATCTCCTGTTCGTTTAAGGAAAGGTGATTTTCTTACCCCTAAAAGTTGGTCCAAACATATACTGGAATGTTTCACCACCTACGAGATGCCCAAAGCAGTACTCATCCAACTCTCAGTAGTTGGTGTTATTTATCGCCTACTGCAAATATCTATTGTGGCTTACTTCGTTGGATGGGTGCTCATAAAAGAAAAAGGTTATCAGGCCTCTGAGAATCCCATATACGGGGTGTCTGCATTAGTAAGAGGAACAGCTTTCAGCTTCAGTGAAAACTGTAAAAGTCGTCTCTCTAAAAGCCCTGAAGTCTACTCCGATGCAGATCTTGTCCATCCTCCCATTCAAAATTCTGGATTCTTTTTAATTACTCGAGTATATGATTGTGTTGAACAGCACCATTATACTTGTCCCGAGGTACCTGACTTATTGGATGCACGCTGTCGAAGTGATGTTCAGTGTCCAAAAGGTCACATTGCTGGAACTGTAATTCCTGAAGAATTCGCGCATTTGACAAATTCTTCGTGGTTTGACGTGGAGAATTACGGTCACGGTCCATTCACAGGACGCTGTTTGTCCAAAACCAAAACTTGTGAAGTATTTGCATGGTGTCCTGTTTTAGAGACTACTGATCCCCAAGACTACGCTTGGTATTCGTTCACGCCTGAGCATGACGGAGGAAACCTCAGATATACTAATAAATCGGATTTTCTTTCCAACTATTTTGTGGATACTTCATTTATTGATGAGCAATTGGACCTTCTACGTCTCGATATCTTGGATCAAGATAAGGTGCCACCACTGTTTGAAGTTCTCAATTTTACTGTCCACATTCGAAACAGTATTGAATTTCCCTTCTACAAGGTTAAAAGGTCGAATAAACTGGAGTGGATGAATGAAACTTATTATGATTCTTGTCTTTATAATCCCAATGATAAATACGACCGTCACTGTCCCAGGTTTCTTATCGCTGATATACTCAAAAAGTCAGGAGCGAATTTATGGTATATCCTTCTGAACGGAGGAATTGTTGATATTAATATTAAATGGAATTGCGATTTGGACAAAGCGTTGGAAGACTGTGTACCTGCATACTCCTTTCGGCATCTTGGAGCTCAACCAGCCGAATATGGGAATAATGATATAGTTCATATGGAGGACAAATATATGCTTGAATACGGAAATTACTTCACCTCGGCCTCACAAGAGAAGAGGATCATTCATAAAACTAATGGAATTCAATTTCTGATCACGGTAACAGGGAAAGGGAGCAAATTTTCCCTGCTTCAGTTCAGTATGAAAATCGGCTCCTGCTTAGCACTCTTCGGTACAGCTACTCTTCTATGTAATCTCATTCTCATTCACATTAGTCGAGATAGACAACGATATAAGCAAACAATCTGTCGTCTGAGAAAACTGAGACGGAATACACACATCATTCGACGTCTGTGTCATAATCGACCTCCACCCAAACCGATACTTAAAAGACCCGAAAATCTAGCTCCGTTGATTGAATTTTACGCTTCTCGAAAGGAAGGTATTCTGACACCTGCAATTAAAGTCAACGTGAGACAAGTTGATGGAAAATACGTAGCAAGGGTATTTGAAGAGGAGTACC
This sequence comes from Hymenolepis diminuta, assembly GCA_900708905.1. Taxonomy (NCBI): domain Eukaryota; kingdom Metazoa; phylum Platyhelminthes; class Cestoda; order Cyclophyllidea; family Hymenolepididae; genus Hymenolepis; species Hymenolepis diminuta. The sequence goes on along the minus strand of CAADRB010000046.1, from coordinate 621,720 downwards.
AGTGTCCCTCATTATTAAAGAGAAAATTTACCCCTGTCACTTTACATCTGGGTGAACGGAACAGCCATAACTTGGAATCATTTTCTGTAATCGAAATGTAACTGTTTGTATTCATTATATATGCAAAATATGCTATATTTAGTTAAAGCATCCGTTAATATTTGGAGGTTTCTGGTCTATTCCTTTTTTATTTATTAAAAGGAAATCAACATTATCACATGGTTTGAAATATTTCTGGCATTTATAAGTTGCTTTGACTGTTTATGAGAGTGGACTGAATGCCAGTCAGTTTTAGTTTTGTTTTCATAATGGGTGTTTCTTCTCCTAGAGTCAGTGGTTCCCAATTTGGCCTGTTCAGTCAAAGGGCAAAAGTAGACAAATATGAACACTTATATAAAGATGAAAGTTGTATTATGCAAACCAACCCAACATTGTTGGAATAACGTAAGGAAATAGCACAGGTTATATAAAAGGGGATGACTGAAAATATCTATTAACTTAGAGTACAATTAATACATACTTACGTCAAATCGATGGTACTTATTTGAGGATTAATATGTGCCATGGCATATGAGAATATATATGTATTCAATTGGTGAAGATTAGCTACTTTTTGTTAGCTGACTGCAACTATGTTTCTCAAACTTTCTGAATGATACAACGGAGGTGGAAACTCAAAATAGCGTCACCCAAGGATCGACAATAGCCAACTGAAAGACTTGAATGTGGTAAAGTCTACATTTTCAAGGGAGTATATTTGCATTTATTTATGATCAGCATTATAGAATCATAATTTATTATGATAATAATAATCATTGAGCAACTTAAGTAAACTCTAGTGAGCTCTTGGAGGCTACCTTGACTGTTATAAATTAATCTTGCTTGCATGTACCAACTAGCGGCTTTGTAACTCTAAAATTGGGAATAGTGTCACTACCAAATCTTTCAACTTCGGTATTTCGCGTGTACGCTTTCTCCTATAATCAGACGATGGGACTATGAAAATCCAGATGATTTCAAGTATGAGCTCTTGAAAACCGATATCCCCAAATTTCATTCAATTGTCTTCAAAGCAAAGCTTCAACCCTAAGCCCCTTAAAATACCAAAAAAATTGAGTTTGTGAGGACAAAGAGGCTCTAAAGCTGCGTTTAAGTCTTGATTTCAGGACTGAAATTCTTCGATTTATCTTTCTCTCTTCTTATTAAATTGCAATGAAGGTCATGTTTTCCGTCTTCGATTCGTATCTCTGACACGATATTTTCTTAAAACGTGCTAAATTTACTTAGTTTTTTTCAACTATAGACTGTGATTTCCATAGTAGTCAACCACCAATAAAAAGCCCGGGTTGAGTTAAGGCACTTAATTAAGAGACCGAAGTATTCTAACTGGTTTAATAGATAAGTGTATTCAGTTAAGAGGGAGACCTGAGTGTCTGTTGGAAATCTATTTACCAAAGAATTCTGACAGACAGCCGACGATAATTAAGAGGGAGTAGCGATTACTTTAGGCAATAATGCTAAATTTTTAAGAATCTCTGATATTTAATATTGTATTGCATATGGAAAGGCTAAAAAATGAGTAAGCGGAGGAATCCAAGAATAAAAGTCCAGACATCCAAATAGCCTTTCTTCTTCTTCAAGCTGTGTGTGACTTAATGAGTAGATATAATTTAATGCTTGTGACATGAAAATTCTAAATTCATCATTTGGGATGCTATTTCTCGGCTTTTAAGGGGAAATTAAAATCCGCAGTGTTGATGACTGACTGAACAATTAACAGAATCGAAAAGTCGTATTTCTTTATCGACATATTTTTTTCTCCCTTGAAGATCAAAAAGAAGTGCTAGTTAATACTGCATAAGGTTATTTCTTTTAACATGACGCATTTTAAGTATGTGAGGGACATTTGGAGAACTTTATTTTAAAATTGAGATATTTCAATAATTTCACTTATATTACCGAAATCACGGGTTTCATAAACCTGTTAGAAAGCGGAAAAATCGTATCAGAAACTGCATCAACTTCTAAGATTTGATGTTGGCACCAATCTTATCTACACAGTTCCAAAAATCGATATTTTTGTCTCCCGAGTCACCTCCGGAATGTTTGGCATTTCTGATTTTTAAAATGATAAGTCTATTTATCTAAAGTTCGTTCCAAAAATACGACAAATTGGACAAATAGATGCACAGATTTCACATTTTGTGCATCAACGAGGGAGGTCTGTTAGACTTTATGATTACTTTTCTTGCGTTTTGACATTCTTTTCTTGATTTTGTGCAGTTCTAAAGGTCAAATTTTGGGGAATATTTTCCCTTCAATTGGTAGAGCAGTTTTGCATTTGGAATAATTATGCGAAATCATAGATCCGGCAGCGTTATTAGAAGAGTGGTTACATTGCCAATTTCTTCATCATCAGCTCGTATCTGATGAGATTTTTAAACGAATAGTGAAGTACTTCTGATAATCTTTTCTTCACAAAAGAGTTAAATTACATTACTATACTTAAAGAATTCAGTTTTCACTATTTTCTTCCCAAACCAGTAAATCAATTTCAGAAAAAAGCATAGCTCTGCAAGAAGTTCCTTTATTGTCTCATACTTGGCTGAATTTGCTGAAATACTTAAGAAAGTTTTAAGTAGCCTTTCTGTCTTATAGCGAAATCAAATTCTCAAACGAGGTATCAGATTTTTAAAAATAGTAAGTAAGGAAAAAATGATATTCTGAATATGAATTTAAGAAATATCAAATGCTATTAATAGTTTTCGTATCCATTATTGATGATGATATGTGGGAATTTTGTGATATGCTAAATTTCACGGTGGTTAACTTTCAAGTTGGCTGTCATATCTCAGTTATGGAATTGAAACACATTTCATAGTTTAGCATCCCATTCAAACCACGAAAAAAGCACACAATCGTCAGGCAGTGTTAAATATTGAATGCTAACATTATAAGTCTTCATGGATCTTTACTAAATGACAATTGTGCATTACTTTATTGAAAACTGGTTCTGAAAAATGGTTTCTAAATTTCAGCTTGAATAAAGATCTCCCAACGTATGATGTGCACTAATGTTCAAATTGATTTGAGGAAAACGCTTTTGAAAACAACTGATCTAATAACAATTGATGGTCCATGTTAGCAGGTTATACGCAGGTTTAAGATTACTATAATAACCGGAATATCTCGTTTGCCAAGTTTAACCGACACTGCATGTCACTTGAGTTTTTCAAAAGCGATTCCTTATAAATTGAATATTCTATCTGAGACTTTCCAATTCTATTGAGAAAATCTTCAAAATACTTAATTTAGATAGAGGGAAAACATTCTGGTACTGCTCCTATAAGAAGCACGCATGCTGGCACCCTTTATTTGGACCAGAATTGCTCATTTCGATTGACTTATGCTTTCACCCCATTGCATAGATGAGAATCGATCAAGTAATCACCAATTTGACAGACATGCACGTTGACTTTTTTGCCATCAACTCACTATTAATCCTCACACGCTGCTACAATAACCAAGCTACTACTATGCTTTTGACAATATATAGGTATTTGTGTATTACCCTGTGTCACGAGGAAAATATGATTATGAAAAATTATTAAATTATTTCCCTTGACGATTTTATTTTATATATTTTCTGATTATTAATAAAATAACAATTAGCCCTGACATTGTTTGTGAGCTAATATGAATTACTGTATATATTTCGGATTGAACTGTAGTTAGTCTTCGTTATAGAAACGAGGAATTGTTTTTTTCCTTTTTCTGACGTGTAGATTGTAAAACTCTGCAACTAATTCCTACAAAAGGCGTATTTGATTAAATTGAGCGAAAACAAATTTTGCGCAAGTTTCAAAATAATTTGATTTCCGAACTCTAAACCAAAATTTACCACTAAATTTAGCCTTTTACTTTTCTATTAGTGCTTCAAAATTTCCATATCAAAACTTTAATTATGGCGCCTTTCCTTAAAACCTCTTACAATGTGACAAGGCAATTTAATTTTAATTGCCATCAAAATATCATAATGAAGCCAGTTTAATCAATTGATGTTATTGCAGTATGAGTTACAGACCTGGGATTTTGAATGCAACGTTTAGTCTTATGTCCACTATGCATTACCCAAAGAGTTATAATCGAATAAGACAGGACACGAAAGACTAGAATGGAATGCCTACACTGAATTGCATACAAAATATACTGGATAATAGAATAACATAGAGGAATGTATATATTGTACTGTTCATAGGAATGAATGTATGAGGAAACTTATGTCGAACATGAATGCAAAGCTGTACAAAAGGTGAGTAACCGTGGCTGCGCTAATATAACCGAGAATAAAGTTGGATTTAAGTAAAGTTTTAATTAATTCGATCAAATACTGAATTAACCGCAAAAATTGTGAAAATGAAAATCCATTTGACGTCAGATGATCGTTTCGATTAAACGGCAGTGTATCTACTGCAATATTTACCGTAAGTAAAACTACAAATATTGAAATCTTCCAAGCTAATTATAGAAAGTGTTCACACCACTTAACTTAGATGGGGGAAAATATCCTGGGGTCGCTCTAACGATAAAGTCACGTTCTGCCATCGCTCGTAATAATCAGAATTAACTATTGTGGCTGGCCATCCACGTTACTGAATGATCTCTGGCTTACCAGACATGCACTTGACAGCTGCGCCACCGACGCGCAAAAATTCTTAGTTATTTAGATATTACATACATATTCTTGCAGTAGTGTTGAACACGAAAAATAGGCTCATCGAGGGATTTTCTCAGTTGTGTTTTATTGATCTCAATAAATAACACGGAATTAATTAAAGTTCAGCAATTTACTCAACATTCCGCTAAGCAACAACTTTGCATACTTTAACAAATATGCAAAGTTTATAAATAACTAACAGTAAATTGTTTATTTGTTTTTTTCTTGGAGAAAATATTCATATTTATCCATCAGATTTATTACAAGCCTTGGCTAACTCTAGAACCCCTACAACCCAAATATTTACCTTTCTCTTTCAAAATACCATTGCTATATGTCAGTCTTGTTCCCAAATATCTCTGATTGTTTATCTCCCTTCACGAATTATATAACTCCTCTTTTTTCTAAAAGACTTTGCAGACTATCTTCTACTTTTCTTGTAACCTTATCTTAGTAAAACTTAGTCCCCAAAATCTTAACTTCTCGTGGATTTGATGTGCGGTAAAGACAGTGGATCCGATCGTGCTGTATATTTAAAAGTATAATCCACCACATGAGAACTATTTTTTTTCCAGAGGCAGATATAACGAATACCCGAAAATAATAACCAAAAATTTCGTATTTTTTGTAAATATCATTGCCACGAATTTTAAGGTGAGCATTAGTGAGATTCGGTGATCAATCTTACACATCGTCTGAAGCAATCAAGTTGTTCATTTTCTTGTCTATTTAGTCTATTGTTCAATAACACCGTATATTTTGACCCTCTGCATAACATTATACTCAAAATTTTCCCAAATGAATTGTTACGACATACAGTCATTAAGACAATCAATGCCAGTAAAACTTCGAAAGTTATAAGAGCTACCTAATGTAGAGCTGTTGTACAAATTATGCTTTGGAATGATAAACAAATTAAGTACATTTCCAGATCCTGAGCTTTGAATTCTTTGAAGACTTACTTTCTATTAAATGAATATTCAAATAGACTATTTAGAGGGTTATTAGTATGTATGATTGTAAATTTCTTGCAGGGGTAGCTTATCATGGGAGCTCTGACAATTATGAATGATTCATACCAACACTTTTGTTAACTAGTCATATCTGACGAAACTAGGCATATCCGGGACATTCCAGTGCTGCAGTATATCATTACATGAATATAGGGTATTCCTTTATCAAAAGGAACAACATATCCTAAATCTGTGCAACAAACTGTATATAGGAGAATAATGTAATGCATGACTAAGAAAAAGGGATGTTAGGATAAGTGGTAATTCGAGGACGCGGCATAACTACATTTAAGGAATAAAATTGAAAGAAACTTGAACCGAATAATTTGAATTTCATTTATTCCATCGCTCCCCGAAATCAGGCCATTTTAAAGTTCTCGCAGTGTCCTCTAATTTCAAACTAATTTTACATTATTACACTCTTTTTTACAGTCTAGGTTTACCCCTGAAACTCACTATTCTCTGTATTTAAGTTCTTTTCGATCCTATTTAAATTTGTATGTTAATAGAAACAAAGATAATATTGCGTTACGGGAAGGCTTTTCGCATCTTCAAATAAACAATTAACCAAGTAAAAGATCTGTTTTCATCAAAAATAATTTTAATCTGAGCAATTTTCTTAAGAGAAAACTCTAGTTTTCATCTATTATTTGTTCATTTACCATCTCAGTGACTTACATTTTGTGCTTGGTTGCTAATAAAAGACGGATATATTCTATTTTTAAGAAATTTTACACTGACTTTTATTGTTTTATGTGGAAAACAATAACTCATTGGGTAAACTGAGATCCAATAGTTGGAAAGGGTAGAATGCTGCTTTGAACAGCCGCTTATGCTAAATCTGTCATGCAGCAGTTATGGCAGTTAGGCCATCCATATCCCCGGACCTGGTTATTTGCAAGGAAGTGGATGAAAGAACTAGATGTGATGTTATTCCGCAGGACATAAAACTATAAATTAGAAAATAAGTGTATCATATTAGGAGCTGCATACAGAGACGAAGTACTGTCTAGCTCACATTATGTCACTTACAACTAATCAATTAGATCAACTAGACACTCTTCTCAATTACGTTCAATTCGCTTTGTCTCAAAAGGAGTTTATTATATGGTGTCACACTGATACCACGAATACTACAGAAAGAATTGAACTAGAATATGGAATGTGCTTGCGTTCACTTAAAATAGATCAAAAAACAATCTACAGTGCCTGTCTGATAATATAAGTCTTATTTTAGAAGTGATAGCTCAGACATCTAGTGCGGAAGAGTCTGACTATATTATAGTCCTATCTCTTTATTTCACAACAAGACAAAAAAAGGAAATTTTGTGACCAGTGAGGTTTTCGAGAAAACCAGGAATAAGGATGGGAAAGTTGAGACATGTGAGTTAGTAGGTAAATCGAGAATCGGATGTACGACTCCTTGGAGAAATTTTAAGGTTGTATGGTTCCTGAAGAGCGAATAACAATGAGAGAGATTAATAAGATGCATAGGCCCTGCTATGGAGGGGTTCTAAACTTACCGAAGGAGTGCAGCATATCAGATTGCTCCACTTTAAGAGAACATAAGGGGAGACTAGAGTTCAGTTGAGCGTAAAATGACGGTGAAAATTTTAACTTAATTTAGGTCACGAGAAAATACAGAATACGTAATACATTGGAGAATTCCTTACACACTTTTAGAAAAACAGACAATGAAACTGTTAATGGTCGAAATATACAATTTCCTATAACAGAACAAATAAACAATACATAACCTAGGTTTGATTCTATATATCCTCAATCAGCTTCTATCACCCACTCAATTCGAGTCCGAAAGTGACAGAAAGCAAGCTTTTATCAGGTGGTCTTTATTGATGTCCTCCATTGCTTGGGCTGTTGCTCCCATAAGAGAGGAGAATATAATGTTATGGGAATGCTTATTAACTTCTTTTTCTACAAAGCCCCACCCCACACGTAATAATCCAAAGGATTAAGGTCTGGTGAGTTAGGAGGCCATAATTTTGGTGTGATATGATGAAAATTCTTGACCATCCAATCCCGGGTTTTGAGAGCTTTATGGGATAGAGCCGAATCTTGTTGGAAGACGTAGGGGATCTTCCAGTGGCTACGCTGTCTATCAAGGCGACTTAACAAGAGTGATTTAAAGAGTCTCCACGTAGGCATCTGTGTTAACTCTAGGGCCCTGTGGAAAAAATGGAAGAGTCATGATGTGTCCCTTCCTCACTCCTAACATCACAGAAAACCATCACTGTTGCTGGAAAATTCGTGAGCATGCATAACAGTTAGAACTTCAATGGGGTCCGCCCGCATATAGCCACTTATCATTTCTTCGATTGACTTTTTCATTCCGGCGGAAGTGGAAGTCGGAGAGAAACCAAAGACGCTCATCCTCTTCTGAGTGCTCCAATTTGTTTAAGTGTCGCTTTGCACACATTAAACGATTCTCCTGAGTTACTTTTGTCCACATAAACTGACCTCACCTAAGAACGTATGGTTTGAATCCGAGGTCTTGATGAACAACATTCTCTCTTTGGCAAAATGTCGCATTGACTCCCCACGATTTTTGTCCATCAGGCCAAACTCAGGTGTTCTGAGTGAGTCAGCAAAGCGTTGACAGTACTCTTTTGTCTTCCTCGTGGCCAATTCGTGTCCATTATTTTCATTCAGCAACTCCTTTCTAGCTTTGCAAACGAAATATCTGGCGGCCTTTACAAATTTTGCAATTCCCAAATTCCAGTGCTTCGCTTTTATAGACACTATTACAGTGAGTCCTTTCATTTCATTAATTATAGTAGTAACTCAAATGAGATCCTCTGTTATAAAAAGATACATAAATTATTATCGAGTTAGTTTAAATTGAAAAAAATAAAAGTGTCCTCAGATTCTTTACACACCCTGTAATAAGATACAACATGGTAAATGAAAATTAGATATTCTTCTCAATCAGAGAACCCGTTTTCTTCATTTTATGTTTATTATTATATTGGAAATACCTGTCATAACTTAACTACAAGTGTCAATTTGACAAAAGCTCAGTAAACTGTTCTCTTACATCTCTGTTTCATATTGACTCATCAAGGTCCATTTTATATTCTATCAACTTCTATCGTTCTGTCTGAATGTGTAAGTGCATGTGTAAGTGTGTATGTAATGTGTAAGTGGATGTTCTAACAATGAGACCAGCTAAGTTTGGTTGCGACTGAACGGAAAATTGAAAATTTGATTAAATACTAAGTAACCGCAGTGATATTTACACTTCCGTTTCTCCCCAAGGCAATGAATTAATGTTCATTTTCATCACCTACTATTTAGGTATTTACACGATTTGTCTGTGTAATTTTCATTTGTGTTTTGGACAAAGAAACACATATAATATATAATAATTTGCAAATGTGGGCGATTAAAATCGAGCCAGCTCCTTTTAAGTATCCTATTGGGCGGTTTTGTGACCAATAAGCGTCCCTGAAAGTGCTGGAAACAAGCACTACGCGTAATATCGGATAAAGGCTAACCTTTCGCAGCCTTTTATCAGCATGTACATGAGTCAGCAGACATAAATCCACTGTCTATTACCACCCTTTTTCCCTATCTCTAATTAGGAGCCTAATTACGGAACCAATGCAATGTTATTTTTGTTCATGGTTTTAGCCACCCTTTCGCTGGTTGTGAGGGATGTCAGTTCTAGCAGGGACATAATCACAATGGACGAATTTGTGGACACGTTTACAGACACCCTCATCTCATGGAATGATCGACCTACCGAAAGCCTTGGACGTGATCGTAGAAGTACTGACACCTCCACTCATTCAACACAGCAGTCTGAATATGTCAATGTGGATTGTAATCTTGTCTGTAGGATAGAGGTAAATACATATGGACCTCATCAAAATGTCCTTGTTTGCAGGCCTAAGAGTAAGGATATACAGAGAAAAGGCACATTGGCTAGGACGATTTGTGTTGAACATGCTTCCGGACGACTGTTGCACATGATTATTTCCATTCCTAACAATTCTGCGGATCATTTAGACCGGGGTTTTGCAGAAGCTGTAAGCAACGCATTGCAAGGAATGAACCCAGAACCAGAGACCCTCTATCTCACGATTGAAATTCCCCTCTCTGCTCTCCGACAAGACGATTTTACAGCCCTTGCCCCAAAGCTCCGACGTTTGTCGATCTCCTCTGGTCTAGCTACCCAAATTGATCGGTACATTTTGTCCTCTCTTTCATTGGAATCTTATTCTTTTGAAGGATGTCATTTTAAGGACACCCGTGTCTTCCATAATGAATCTGGACTTTGTGATGTCAATATGCTTTACACGTGTCCCAAAATAGGTGATTTTATATTGGCTGCGGATAGAATTGGTTGGAAAAAACTATGCCCTGAAAAATCTAACAATCTCGCCTTGAAAGTGCAACCCAACCCTCTATCTGATTCTAGATGTGGAGCTGATTATCAATCCCTCATAGAAGCCCTGCATCTATCCAGGAAAGATTATCCCTCACATGAATGTGCACAGGATTCGGATTACAGGCAACTTTTTCTTCTTTCTTTGATCACGAACTTGATTTTAACCTGTATACTATTAGTTATTACTCTATTCTCAGTTGTCTTTTATGTACAAAATAATCAAAGATCCCACAGAAATAAGGCACAGGTTGAATGGAAGACTGGATGTTAATCTTCCAAATCCCTCGTATGGTTCTTATCTGTACACCCTTTCTAATAGGTAACTGGTTGAGATTTGTTTCTCTTCTGATTTTTTATATAAAAATTGTTCACTTGATCCACTTCTCACATTTTCGCCCACCTTGGAAAGCAAAAATTTTGGAAATATTTACGAAGCAAGGAATTGGCAAAACCTGTCAAATACAAATAGTAAAATTTGAGATGGAAGGTATGAACTAGAAATTTTTTTAGAGAAAATCAACATAAATATATTAGAGTTAACTATTTAAACGTGATTTTTTCCCATATCATTATGTAATAATTTTTAAAATGTTTACAAGGCATAAATGATTATTCCTATTGCAATTTTAAAAATTTATCTCTATTTTATTATGAAGGAACGTACATTAATGCAACATTTTGTTTTGTCTTAAAATTATATGTCTATTTTTTAAATGGATGATCTAATAAAATGACGATGCTGATTAATAACTTCAATGACTCATTATAATATATTATTTATTTTCCTTTTTTATCACTAAAAGGATGATTTTAAGAGTCGTAAAATTCAGGTCCTAAACCACATTTATCATGCCTAGGTAATTTCCTTAAAATTAATAATAATTTTCTAAATAACCGAAATCGTAATTTCTAGAAGTAAAATTTGGCTCTTCAGAAATCAATTGATCCAGAAATATAAAATAATTCGCCTATTTGCAAGTTCGTTTATTTATTTACTCATTAACTATTAATCTGAAGGCTTAGTTTGTACGAATTCAGTGGTTTAATGATATTATTTTATTTTTAATGTCTGTAAAATAATTTTAAAAATTGTGTAATCATGCGAAAATAAAATATCGAAAAGCTTTCCTAAAGACCAAAAGTAGCTTTCAGTTTTTTGACTTGAACTCCGTTAAAATTAATTTTCAATAGTTTTCGCTTTAAAAAATTTAATAGGTAAAAAGATTATAAATAGTTTTGCCTTTATTTTCTCCAAGTTAATCTTTTAAGTTCTATATTTGTTTATCTGATTTACGTTTTGTCGCTTAATTGAACTATCGCTTTGATTTTGTAAATTGAACATGTTAATGATCAAAAATTACTTTAAATGTAGGCTGTTGTTTATTTTATGTGCAACAAAAATGTTTTTAAAAATATGATAGGGGTAGTGCTTTTTCAGGTATTTTAGGAATTTTATTATTTTCGCTACCATTTTAATAAGCTTTCACGTATTTCAAATACGATAAAAAAACAGGAAGATTAATTTCGGCATAATTACGCATATAAACGAGACGGAGTCTGAAAAAATACAGGCGTCTTTTTGGTGATCGCATAATCTGATCTGAGAAATCGCTAAGCCACGAAGCGCGATGTAAGGGAAAACCGCCTTTCTGTTGCTACTGGTGAAACTAGCCGATTTATGTGTTGACGTGGCATATATGGAAGCCTGTTTGGTTACCATCACAAAGGCCAACCTAACTTTCCTAAAAAGGATGATAAACTACCTTTCTTGGAGTGAAAGAGAGAACGAGGCTGCATTCACTTGATTCCGCACAGAGGTTTGTATGCTGAAAGTCTCGTCTATAATTAACGACGCAAATACCACATAGTGACAGATATTATCCAAATAAACTATTCGCGGCTGGTAAGCCCTTCAAGATGATCGGCATTCTACATCCCTAGAAAACAATTAAGACACAATCTTAATGTCAGCAAGTCTCTTAGCCCAGCCCCTGGATTCTTCGTATTTCCCAGGAGAAAAAGCAAAAAATGTTTTTTCATTTAAAAACTATATTCTGGGCGAGGTGAGGCAAATACAGAAAATATAATCAGACATCAGCCTTTTTCATTTGGATTCTACTTTTTTCTGGCTGTTCATATTTGACATAATGGATATAGATTGCTGCATCTTGTTTTAATTACTATTGCCCATGGCGCAGCAAAAAATTATAAAAGTTTTAATAATGGTAAAGCAAATAAATAAAGGGAGGAGCAAGTGAGTTCAATGAGATATGAAGTGACTAAGAGGTCAAGAAGAAGCCGGTGATGAGGTCAGAGCGTCAGTAATTTAACTTACCTTTAATTATGGAAGTATAATGTTGTCCGTGTTCTCATTATGTGCATAATTTATTGTGATATCCTGATGTCTCAATTTCATATACTGACTCACCGATTCATGGGTGAGATAATTCCCACAATATTCAGATCTGGTTGATTTAGTCCCGTGTTCAGTCATGTCAACTCAAAGTATTTGTATCTTGTTACAGTCAAGAGCAGGTAGGTGGGACTAGCAATAGTAGTCTACTAAAGTTCATTCTCTAATAATCCAGATATTAAATTTCGTGACTTGTTCCAAAGGTACCTGAGTTAGATCACGTCCGAAATATTCAGAACCAATTACTCATTTGCTCGAAATAAATGATTGTTTACACCATCCGGATGTATGCGTTTACTCTAATTGCCCATTACTGCCAAACGTAACGGAGTTCGCTATACAAATTAATATTTCATAAAATGAGTTAATCAATCCGTCTGGATTTTAGACATTTGAGAAGTAATATTTTTATGTTAAAATAATTTCTATTATTAGACTTTAATTAATATTATTTGCTTTATTTGTCCGTTTTTTCAGTTTAATATTTGTAGGAAAATTTAATGTGATCAAAAAATTTTACCAACATTTTATAAGACCATTCTAGTTTCTCAACATTTGGAAGGAAAAAATGAAATGAAGTGGTAATACTGACCCTTATAATTAAACCACCAATTAATAAGCACTAGACATTATAGATAAGAAGTTTCTAAGTAATTCAATGGAGGAATTGTGAAAATATCGTGCAGCCCGAATCCAAATTCATATGTTGTAAGACTCTCTTATACCTTGGCTTTGCTTTCTACCTCTTTCTGATCCCCTCCCCACTGACGTTAATTGAAATTACTGTCAACCGATTTCAGCTACTTTACCGCTTGAAAATTTGTACAAAAGTTTGGTCTTGATATGGATTATAGTAATAATACAAGTATCCTCTTCAGTTATATGCTGAAGTGAGCACACAAACGAAACTTGATCCCCAAAAAAAGAGTTTAAAAAATCAATCCCGGCAAAATTAAAATTCTTATTGTTTTGCCACTGTGCCAAAAAAGAGTCTTTTATTTTGGCGTGAGCATGTACGTATTATTTATGAGTATGGCACTATCCATTTTCCTTCAAGTAAAACCGGCGAAAAGATTATATTAATGAGTTGGCAATGCATGTGCCAAAAATGTGGAATCGCTTCGGCGCAATACTAATATTTGTATAATTGTGTAGTTTTCGACTTTTAGAGGGAATCAATTTTGAGCTCTTTTTAGATATTGCTATGATTAATTACTGAAATAAATATAATATCAGATTATAAGCCTTGTTAAATTATTATTCTGACTAATTAATTTTAAAATGTTTCTGAAACTTCTATCTTCTTCAAATTCCTAATAAAATGCAATAAAAACTGCAACCACAAAAATCAACTGAATAACTATTCAATTTTCTAACGTTATTCATCAATACGCTTATTTTTATTTCAGCGGAGGAAAAATTAAAGTTTTTCATTCTTTTTTAACTACCCGTCTATAGAAATTGTCATTACCGTACTGATTATGCTCTTTTCCAAGAACTCAGGAGTAAACTAGCTTATTCTTAGCTGATTTAGCAGGCACTGGCTGTTGTCGTCTTTCCTTCATGGTTTATATTTACAGTCATTAATTGACGCCTGCTGAATATGTAAAACTGAAGCCCTTACAAATTTTATTCCTATTTTTATATTTCACAATTTAAATGATAATATAATTTGTGATTTTCTGTAATTTATAGTTTCGATTAATAAATAATCCAGTAATTTTCACTTCAAAGATGTAAATATCATAGGATGATTCAAAGTACTATTTTAAAATTAAATTATTATTTAATAATAGAGTTTGCATAAAAAAGAAAAGCATGAAGACATGCAGCCTGATGTTCGTAATGATTTTCCAGCAGTTTCCTCAAATGTTCGAGGCTCTATAATAGTTCTTGCGAACTTGAGGATCGCTCGGCAACCATTGCCTCAATCTGAGCATGTAAATCTATATTATTCTTTAGTGTTTTTGCCCTTGGAACACTGATTTTTGGATCTCGTATTATGCTGGTTAAATAACGCCTTCATTAAGGCGTGTTTATTTTCACTTACTCTATACACCAATCTAGGCTGTGTGTACTGAAAGGAAGAAAGTAAATGTATACATATAGGCAGATTTCAGTTAAAATTTAATGGTCTTTTAATGGGAAATATAAATTTATACCAATTTTTCCAGGAAGCAGTACCAAAATTTAATAAATCTGGCATTTCACATATGTCGAAGGATAATTCTAAAATGCTCAATACCTGAAAAAGCGGTCGTGGAGTTATTTCAAAACTCACCTTTCAAATTTTAAAGCTTCTAATCAACAAAAACTGGATTCCTTCACGAACTCAAAAGCTTATAAAATAATTACAATACATGAATGAAAAATTCTAGAAAAAAGACAATTTCTTTTTTCTTACGTCCCGCAACTGAATTTCTGGATACATCGATGAGTTAATCCTGACTATCGCCATTGAGATTGTCTCATTAGGCGGTGAAAATGCTAAAAAAAACACATGCTGTGATATTACTTGCTTCAGCAATTAAATTCAGCATCCAGAATGGGGTTCACGTTTGTAGTCAGTCTTCCCATCTCTCCCGTAATTATGAGAGATCAGAACCGGTGAAAATTGCCTTTACGATGGCTATGCATGTACTAATTATATACTTCTGAATCGCGTCTTAAGGAGACGGTATATATACCAACAGATGGTGAATGAACATACTCCCAAGATTAAAGATTCGACCACTAATTAGAAAAAATCAAACCAATCAATATTTTATGTGCTGATCCTACCACTTAAGCCACTGTGCTCCCTCTAGATCTAAAATTATGAGAAGAAGACGAAATTTTATTATTGATGATGGGGATAACCGATAAATAGTTTTGCCAATTCGCTCTTTATTTGCAAAGAAAGTGGCTATATAAAACTTAGAAATGGACATCAATGTCTATGAATGGTTGAGAGCACACGGATTACTCATAACGGAGTCACTTTCAGTCCGTTTATCGCTGAAATCCAGGCTCTTGACCACGTGCTCTTGTAAAAGAATGTACCAGCAACTAGATATCAGAACTTCGATGGTAATTTGACCAAATAACATATTGTTTTAATATAACTGGCGTCCCTATTAATAGGTAAGTTGCATAGAGATTTTTGCTAAATAGGAGTTAAAAAATGTATCGCACCAATTGGGTTTACAAAGTATATATCGGCAACGTTATTAACCTTAGATGAATTATTATGAGAAATTTGGGAAGTGGTCAACGTACGTCTCTGTCATATTAGGGATAATAAGAGAAAAACTTATCAGCACACAGTCAATGATGGGGACGACCAACCACAATAGTTAGTTCTGATCAACAAGAGGAGTTTGATAATGCGAAATAATGGCATTACTTTCTCCGTACTCAAGTCAGTTAGAATAATGTGTAATCGGAGCCCTTTTTATAAGGTTAACAACTGATATATAAGACAATAAAGAAGCACTGGTTCCTTCATAAAATTAATAATTTTCTCAAGTAACAGTCCTTCTCAATTGGAACAGTGAGTATATTTGGTAAAGTGAAGAAATCAGGGAAAAAGAAAGAAGAAGGAAGATAAAGAAGAAATGGAACTTGGGGAAGCAGAAAATTAGTGTCAGCTCAGCGTGAATGGAAAGAGGCTGTGAAAAAAGGCCAATTAAGTGAATTTGAATGGTTTTACGTTTTTCGTTTGTCAGGTGAGAGGCGAGTGAAAAAAATCATCTGATAGTTAGGACGGTATTGGCCCATGCGTCAGCATATGCGTTCCGCGGAATAATACACCAGCGTTAGGCAGAAGAGAACCTCCTAGATAATGCACCTCAGTCTACTTTTAAATAAAGAATATATGGAGAATTTAAAGAATAACTAAATTAATCCACGAAATGTGAACTTTAGGGCATTACAAAGCAAACTACTCTTCATGAGAACATGGACAACTCTATGTTTCCATAAATCAAATTATTTACGACTCTGACTTCGCTACCTGCTCCATATTGATCCCCTCCCCTTCTTACATTAACTATTTTCCCATTGTCTTTATTCAGATTTTTTCCCATTATTAAAATTGTTTAAGGGTTTTTTGCCCTGCTGTGAGTAGAAATGATGATACTATAATGAGTTTCTTATTTTCTGAAAACTTGAAAGATGATTTGAACTAACGTTCCTGTTTAAAAATATAAATAATTTGCTCGTTGATTAGTTTTATATAAAAAAATACACGTAATAAAAATATGATGCTTTATTGGAAATTCGAGTTGCTCGTAAGCATTCTTAATTTGCCTTAGAATCCGTAGTAGAACTAATTGCCATGATTTTTCCATACAAGTTCTCGGAAAATATTCTGGCATTGATCCAACATTATCTTGCACTCGAACGCCTGGTTTTCTAACTTCATCATGTACTTATAATTTAACACACTCTAGGATAATTAAGCGTCTATTAAATTCATAAGTGATTGTTTTTCAATCTCTCTACATATAAATATTAATTCTTAACTTGGATTTATATATTATCGCTAGTGGCACTCTATTTGTGAATTCTGATCAACTTGTGTCAATTTAATATGGTAAATTGTTATTGCTAAAACAAAATTGGCTTAAATTCTTACACATACTTTGAGATGAGGATTGTTATACTGCAGGATCTAGTCAAATGTTTTCATTCCCCAACCTTTCATAAGTCGGATCGCCCGATAGATATTCAATAGTAAGTAACAAAACTCTAATTTTTTACTTTGGTAACGTCCACATCGGCCGGAGAACGTATGGAATAATTACTTTCATCATTTTCCCAAAAAATTTTTGTGTAAAATGGTATGCATTTAATTAACTTAGTGCACTTTCCCACGACTCATATGCGAACAAAAATGCACAACAATAAATACTAGCAATAATATTTACAAAATCGAGCTGAAAGATATACTCAGAAAATTTCTTTTGAAATGGAAGCAATTTTCTGTCTTTTCCTTCTGCGCTGATTGGTTAAAATTAGTCTTGAACATTATTTATATGAGAAAAAGCGCATACCGAATAGCGTTTTCGAATAACTGAAGGTTTGCGTTTCAGCTATTAAAAGGTTCAATGATAGACCTATTTTAAATGCTCAAACAGCAGCAGTATTAAAATAAAACACTGTCGAAAATGTGAATTCCCATAAGTGAATTAGGTAGCTATTGAATTACAGAATAAAACAGGGAAATTTTTGAATAGCTTTGTTCTTATGAAAAATATTTTTAAATCGGAGAGGGAATGTGCAATAACGTTAAGTCTACTGGAGCCACATTGATCGAATATTTGGAATAAGTCCAGCAACTCATGTCGTCAGATCAGTTCGGAGGTGGCAG
>CAADRB010000046.1:589189-600665 GCA_900708905.1 Hymenolepis diminuta | reverse complement strand
GGGGGGGTGGTTTCGGATCGCAATCTCTGTAAATTCAAATTAATCTTTAAGTGTCAATCTCACGAGCTTTGACTAAGTAGACATGCAAAGAATGGTTAAATCCAATTACGAAAATCTTAATTAAATTCACGGTGACGAATTAAAAGCCAAATAGTAGATACCAGTCTACACGACTTTTTTACTGAGACATCCGATAGTAAACATTCATGGACAATGCCAGTCCAAATTACGACATATAATTAGGTCAAGGCTGACATATAAGGGAAACGGGATTAAAGTGTCACTGATCTCGATAGTAAAGCTACTTTGAGGCTTAGAGCTATGCCATTACAATTCGAATGATCTTCCTAAAGGCTAACAATATACAACGGAAGACTAAAAGTTGAGTTGGAACACTATCGTATTGGAAAATTGTAGAAGAATGAGAGAGGAGATAGAGTGGTAAGAAAAGATGGGGATAAAAGGTTATTGTATGAACATCTAGTCATCATGTGTGGACGCGAAGGTATGTGGAAAAGGCGAAATAAAGTACGCTGAGATGGGTTATCTGACTTTTGTTCTATTTGAATCACTGTGTTAGGTACAATGAGTAGACCTATGGGTCACCATGTGCGTGTTACATAGTCAAACAAAGAAGCATACTTGATGGCCCTTTACGGTCTACGTCTATCGTTAACGGGGATTATATTTTGTGTCCAGATTTAGGGAATCAGGTCAGTAGGTCGCTGTAGTCGTTCACGTTGACCTCAGTACACTTGTGCAAATCTTTATTGTGGTTTTATAATTCTCTTCTCGTCATTGTCTGTTGTCTAATATTCATTCTGCTTTACCATCATTCTTGTCTATGATCTTTGTTGCCTTTCAAAGTTCCACTGTTATTTTCTCATAATTATAGGTCTTATCAATCACTCTTGCGAGCCAAACGCCTCGGTTTGTTTTGAATCTGGCACCAATGAGTTGTCCCTAGTCGCAGAAGAGGATATCGACTTTCCAGGAACGGAGTTAACAATCTGCTATTTGGATGAGTGCATGATGCATCGCAGTGGACATTCTCGGCGGAAGTATCTTTGTGAACACTACCTCTTCATTTGCAAGTGTTCCCGTTGCCAATACGAAAAGTCACAGCAAGACTATGAAAGTGTCACCTCCGATGAAGAAATGTCAACATCTGATAATGATACCGATATGAGGGATGATATTATTGATTAGATTTGTAAGTGGATTTGTAAATATAACTCCTTTCCTCGGAATTTGACTTTTTGTCTGGTTGCTTGCTGATGCACACTCCTGCTATCATATTTAATTTAATTTAATTCATTTTAACGGATGTTTTCATTTTATTGACACGAATTTAAATTGGATTTCTCAACTTTAACCTGAGTTGTGTTCTTTTTTTAATTTTGCTGTCTATTTCGGTTGTTTTAAGTTAATGTTAATATCGCCAAATTTCACTCAAAATATACTGGAAAAGTCTCGAATTTTAAGCAGATATGTCAGTAAAATAACCGGTATTTTGAATTTTTTTGCTTAACACATGGCGAAAGCGTATCTTGAAACGTTTTCTCAGACAATAATTTTGTCCAGGTTTATAAAGATTGATTTTGGCAGAACCTCAATTATGCACCAAATGGTAGAGTCCTTCGAAAGAGTAGAGCTGTTTTCATGACATACACTTTTCATCCTTCCGAACTAAATAATCTGAAAATTGGTTAGAATGTCATCTCCAAACTTTTCTTTGTTATAAACCGACGAAGTGCGCTTTTTCCATTGAGTTGAGATTATGTTTTATAATTGTAATACACTTTAGAGGTAGTCAGTTGCCGATATAGGTCAAATTAAGTCTTGTTAGTATTTTTGTAAATAGATCTGGGGAGTTTTAAGTGCTAAACCTATATGTATATGATTGTGTAACACTTTACAAGCTCGTCATGGGAAAGTGTTGTGCTTACCATGGGATACAGGAAGATTTTTCGTTGATAAACGCTTATATTTCAACGGATTGTCACTCCCCGACCTATAGTTAGAATTCCGATTAGGTGAAGGTATCAGTAGTATTCAAATATCTGTGAGTAAACTCAGATACTAGTCCCAAATCAGATAGAGCATCTGTACTTCTGAAAGCTTCTCATGCCTAACCTAATATGTACAATATCTTCCGATGATTAGAATGTTCATTAAAGTAAAGCTTCTTTTGACAGTATTGTGGAGAATCTCACTCTGCTGTCTCCATACTTAGCTTGAATTGTTGCTCCGATGAATTCGAGATCCCGAAGCCAGATCAAACGTCCATATATTTAAGAATAACTTTTTGTAATTCTGCTTATATATTCACATACTATTATAAGTTGATCAGAATGTCCGTTTAGACGATATGAAATAGAAACTCGGTGTATCATCTCCATCTTTAGTCAGCATGACTTGTCATTTCGCTCGCTTTTCTTGTCACTTCTGCTCACTTATTGTAGTTCAATGGGTTGTTGTTTCTCGGGCGAAAGCGAGGAGTCAATTCAGCAGCCGAGTCTAGAGGAACGCAGACAGCTGCAAGCTGAAGCAGCTGAACTTAGATTTCAACAGCAGAACACACGAGGCATCGCTAATCCCGACTCAGTTAAACGACATCAAAGGAAGGCCGCCGCAGCTGAAAACTTGAGACTATCTGTGGGAAAAGATGAGGGTCGTCTACGGTGGCAAGTATCCAGTTAGTTAATATGCAGATACAATACTCCCTCCCTTCCTTCAGTTCTCTGTGCCTCACTTGCTTTTATTTTGTTAGACTCTTAATTAAATTCCTCCTTCCTGTGATAATGCAAAAAACGAAGTTCCTCTTTTAAATCGTATTTCTATTTTATTGTAAGGGAGAATGGCTGCCAGAGGTGATTACTGATCAGTTTACCAACTATAGTAGTCAATTCATCATCATCTAGGAAAGAAAGAAAAGGGCTCGATAAGTTAGGAGGATAGAAATGAGGCAAAGAAGGGCTCGAACAGTAAATCCAATGGGAAGAATGTAGGCAAAGGCGAATGAGATAATTAGGGTCGTGATTGCCAGTTTGAATCTGTTTGAACTCTCATCCCTCTTGGCACAGGCTGTCTCCATATCGGTTGCAGCTCTGTCTCGTAGTTTTTCTTCGAGGATATCCAGTCTGCACCATCCTGTTCTTTCATCGGTACAAAGTGGACTGCTCAAAGTCACTAAGTTGACTGAAGAGGGCTCAGTTGAGTTGTGATAGAAGAATTTCAATCCTAGTTGTCCGTCGGTCATTCGATGCAATTCCACGATGACCGCACAAGCGTATGGTGGGAGTATGCTGTAATTAAACACAAATTAGGCATTCACGCTACTGGAAACTTGTTAGTAATATTAAATGGGCAAGAATG
Source organism: Hymenolepis diminuta (assembly GCA_900708905.1). Lineage (NCBI taxonomy): Eukaryota > Metazoa > Platyhelminthes > Cestoda > Cyclophyllidea > Hymenolepididae > Hymenolepis > Hymenolepis diminuta. The sequence goes on along the minus strand of CAADRB010000046.1, from coordinate 597,287 downwards.
ACCTTAAATGTACTTGGGGAATTATACCAAAAAACATGATACCACCAAGGGTTAGCAAAAGTTCACCAAAACAAGTCACGCACTTATTAAACATCCCCGCATGGCTTAAAAAAGCAGCAACAGTAGAATCGTGTGCAAAATAAGCCAGAAAACGGGTTTCGGGGGGAATAGGGATATCCAAAATATCAATCTCTTCAGGATCAGCTAGAAAATCATCGTCGTCCATTGCAGAGGCTGATAGACGACGCATAGTGGATAGAACATGATCCCAAAGAGGGCCGCCGCGAAGGAAAGTTTGACTTGGTCCGGAGAAGCGCAATTGCTGCCGAAAGCTCAATGCACGATGACAGGATTCCGCCAACTCCGGACTGAAGGGAAGAGAATCCCCCTTCGTAGATCGCTCCAATCCGTCCCAAACGTAGATTGGTTCGCATAATTTCCACAACTCCTTCAGAGCCATATGTGGAGAGGTAGGTTCATATTCAAAGTCTAAAAAGGCATACAGAAACATGAGTAAACAAAATCACGTGATAAATAAGCAGTAACTTACCCGTGAAGTTCTTCAGCTCTTCAAATAGTTTTAACTCTGATTGAGAAAATTCGCGAGAAAGATTTGAGTCGAGCGAGGCTTTAAATAACTCTGAAAATGCAGGACATGGATAAGACATTTTGAGGAGAGAGTCATATCGTTTTGGGGATGAGAAGACGGGTGGAACATGCGGTAACCCTGAAGTAGAATTTGAATTTAGACCAAGACCGAAGTAAGTCCCTGATAGAATTGTTCTCTCAGTTCCAGTACTTCGAATGTGAATTTCCTCCTGTTGGAAACAGAAGAGAAGCTTACAGACACCGAAACATAACGGATAATTTAATAAATTGATTTCAGCCATGTCCTATGGAGCACAATTAGATTAATTTGAACGAAACCGCATAATATTGTTGGCAAACACTCTGATCGACCGTCATGCCAATTGTTCTATGTGTGTAGAAAGCAACACTGGTGGCTGATATCAGCAATGAGAAGTTAAAATACATACAAGTAGAAGATTTGATAAAAAGTTCCACATAGCAAAATTTCACCTTCTGTTTATATCTTTCTAATTTCTACGGACCCACACTAGAGTTAAGCCAATTTAAGAAATCGCAATGCAATGATAAAGTAAAAATACATTAGGATTACTTGTTTAAAGCCTTCAGAAATGAAAAGATTAGAGTAGCGTTCTCGAATAAATTGGCCCAGTTTGTAGTGTTGCTGTGCACCGTTTTCTGTAAGCTGACAACGAAGGTTTGAGTATTCTTCTGGATAAAATAGATGTTTAAAATCGTGACAGGGATATCTTTCACCATGACGAGCCAATAAAAAGACCGTTAACAAGCTGTCAGATTTTGCCTGTGATCTCACAATGCATTGCACGAAAGAAAGAGCAAAAAACCAGTGGATCAGCATTGTGATTTACACTGCAATAAGCAAATAAACATTTATAATAAATTCTTAAAGACTATTTAAAATGAATGCATGTTCTTCATTATTAGTGTGAATCATGCACGCGGTAGCATAAAACGCCATATAACATGAAAATGAATATAGCCGAAAAGTAACGAGCCAGAATATATACTAAAATCCTACATTAATTCAAGGCTAAACTTCAATTAAATACGGCAATAATAACGTAAAATGAAATAAATATGATTATCAAGCAGAAAATTTCCAATTAAATTTGCCTAAATTGAATATAAATGAGCAAAACTAGCGGCAGTAATTAGTCTAAATAAATACAATCCCGAAAAATATATCTTACGATGGAATATGTTTTTACCAAATATCATTTGCAATAAAAACCAGATACTCCAATCGCCGCCAAAAAATTAATCGAAGGCGCTCAAGGCAATCTGCTATTTAAAACAACGTCGTGACAATTATTTATCTACTTTTATCAGCATTGTTTTGATAAATATATTTATTTACTGTTTTTCACTGTCTAAGATAAATGTAAACCTTAGGTAAAATTAGGTTACCGAAATCACGTTTATAGACTTTCTCCAAAGAATATCGATTTACATGTCCAATCAGTTGCAAATTAAATGCATATTTATAAGTTATTTAATTAAGTAATCTTATTTTAACACAGAAGGATTCAGACTATCTTTTCTACCTCGATAATCATGCAGACTGGTATGAATTCTATATAAAAAACAAGGACAGGTTAAACGAATTCGCTGGCACATTTTGAGAATGGATTCCATATTTGTTGTCCTTTTGACTACTTTGCAGAACACCCGAATGACTGAAATCACATTTTATTTGGCATTAACAAAATTCAAGTAAATAGTCTTCAAATTTTCAAAATTTTACTTTGGCGATCAAATGACCTCTCAATTTTTTAAATAAATCGTCATTTAATTTAAGAGAGAAATTTTATACCCAACAATCTCAATTTACTTCATTTGAATATTCATGTAGCTAAGTCTAAATCTACCGAAGAAATGAATGTCGATATTTTGAAATACCATTTAAATACAGGCGATTATTGGTCCAAAATATACAAGGCCCAATCAGAAAATTTTGTTTCCTATTAGTACTTTCTGCTCCTCTGTGCCCATACTCAAAGGAATAGACAGTGGAGTTTTTACAGTGTATTTTATATAACATCATTGTGTCAAATTATTTTCGGTGTTTCACATTTTGCGATGAACGAGGCGAATTATCTCATTAGTGTAGTAGTGTGAACTATTCCTTCACGTTGAATAAATGAGTCAAGATAAGTCACTCCTGTTGTTCGAACAGTTTATAAGTGAACAAAACTGGACCGTTGTTACCTTTCCCTATTGTCAGATCCCATTGACATCTGCCGTCCGTAGAAATTAGGAACTTTGTTTAAGGTTATTAAACAAAAAGACATTTAGGACTAGATTTTCAGCAATTTTAAGTGCTTATATATACACATTTTAATATATGTGCTGAATTTAGTTTGGTCACTGTTGGTGTAATGCTATATTTATATTTAACTCACATAGGGTATGATTTTTAGGGGGATGGCTATAGTTCTTCAATACAATGACCATCTAACGGTTATGAATTGCCTATTCTGAGCAATAGAAAATTTCTCACTTCAATCAATTTTGACAGAATTCTGAAAGCACGTTTTCATTCTATCTTCCATTTTTACAAAATTAGCATATAAATAGTGGTAGCTACCATGCATCTAGTTATAACGGAGTTTTTGAAAGTCTTGAATACATTTAACGTTCATTCAAGGACTGCACCTTAAATTTACATCATAGAATTTGCATTCAGTATCACTTTCGGCTTTCGCAACCATAATCCTCATTATTTTTAAGGCATTTGATATCTGATATGATAAATCCGTGTAGTTCATTTGTCTAAAATTCAGACATTGTTAAAAAATATATAATTATATAATTAGATTTTAATCAATTTCTAAATGTATTGCGATTCTCACTGCTATATACCGCATGTTTATTAGTAATATAAACTCAAAATTTAAACGATATGTTAAGATATTTGTAAGCTCGCCGAACGCTTTGTAAATTAGCAATTTAAATTTTTTAAGTATTATCGTCAATAAGATTAATGAAAAAGACCACTTCAATGTATGAACAACCGAACATTGACAAGAGATCTTGCTGCGGAGAAATATGTCTAATTGCAAGAAGTAGTACACTGTTGAGAGGGGTGATTTTAGGTTTGATATGGGTTATAATTGAGGTAAGATGAATAGCGGCGATGGAAATTAGGGAGCACGTGATGCAGCAACCACGCTCGGGTTTCCAGTCTCTAGGTCGCTCGGGCCTTTTTCCATCTCCTTACAAATTGGTGTGCTTATGGTTGGCTGTCTCTCGGTCACCGTCATTGGCTTCAGCCCTGGCATGGCTTGTGATTGGCACATAAAAGAAGGAGATAAAAATGATTGGTTATTCGCACCTGGTTTCGGTTTTGCCGCCATTGATGGAGTCGCTCCATACCTTGTCTTACAGTATAATTAATCGCTGTGATTGGCATTCGCCTTCATTCAGAAAATATTTTACTTCGTAAAGTCATTAAATATTTGTGTATTTTTGTGCAAATAATGCTCAGAGGAATTAGTGTTCTTGAAATGGCTGGATTAGGACCAGTCACAATGTGTGGTCTTATACTTAAAGATTTTGGTGCCTCAGTCCTACGCATTGTTAACCCAAATGTAGGTTCCTCTTAATTTTAAATATTTCGAGGCTTCCTTTACGGATCATTTACTTTCTCCTGGTAAAGCTTCGGTTGCACTGAATCTAAAGGATGCCACTGATAGAGAAAAGTTCATCGACCTGTGTAAAACTTCTGACGTACTCTTGGATCCTTTTCGACCTAAATGTCTAGAAAGACTTGGAATTACCCCACAGCTTCTTCACAAAGCCAACAGAGGTCTTATTTTAACTCGCATATCGGGTTACGGTCAGCCTGAGGAGGATGAGAATATCGACTATTATCTTCGTCCTGGACATAGTATTAATTATCTCGCCGAGTCTGGCATTTTATCAATGTTCTCATCAGAGAAAGGAACGTCTGCTTATCCAGTCAATTTGATAGCAGACATTGCTGGTGGTTCTTTCCCCGCTGTTGCTGGGACTATTCTTGCTCTTTACAACCGAGAAAAAACTGGCTATGGGAAGGTTTGTGTTTCGCACCTTTCTGAGTGTTACTAGGACTCATTGTACCGATTTTATCTCTATTTCTCTAGATTGTAGACGTGAGTATAACCGATGGCATGGCCTACTTGGCGACATATTTTATGGCATCACTTCAAGGCAGTAGTCAGCATGTATTTGATCCCTCCAAGGTGTATTGGCATGGTCTAGCTCTTCAGTGTCAAGGACTTCTTGATGGGAATGCTCCGTTTTATCGAACCTACGAAACAAAGGACAAGAAGGCAGTGGCTGTGGGAGCTCTTGAACCTCATTTCTATGCAAATCTTCTAAAAGTACGTCTTTTCCTCTTTTGTACATTGAATCGGTATTTTAATTTATTCTTCTGATATTTGCTAAAATGTTGTCATTGTAGTTTAACTGAAATTTTATTACCAGAAAGTCGAATCTCTACTGACTTTGTATTTTATTTTATTATACAATTTTTCCGATTCGCGAATTCGACCGCGTAAGTAAGCGGTCAGTATGCGTAATTTCATCATTAGAAGCTAAAATACCGCCTTATAATCTTGTAATGTTCTTAATTGGCTTCCTTTTGAGGTTTTACGAATTGATTTGAAACTAAGCCTTTTTTATAGAAAAGATTGTACCCTTTGTTTCGATTAAGTGTGATTATTATTATCATTAATTTGATTGTTTTCCATTTTCAAAAAACGTTAATCCGCACTAAGATCAATTTATAATTATAATTTACGTTTCTAAGCCCATGGGGGAAACTCCCCAAGTTTTTATAGAATGTTAACAATAGTTGGCTTAAGTAGAGAGCTACCATCATAAAGCCTCATCGGTGATAAACTCGCATTCTACCACTCATCCTATTGGCCAGAATTAAATAGTGTGATTGATGGACATTGATCTCATGTTCCCTGCGTCATTAAAAATGATTATTGCTACTTCAGATCTTAGCACACTGTGTATCTTTTTATTTTTTTCCACAAATTCAAACCTCTTTTTTTCTATTGATTTTGCTTGCATCATTTTTTAAAAACAACGCTTGAGATTTGTGAATTTAGCCAAGTAAGTGTCTCGTTCATGTCATCCTCCCGTGAACTAAAGCTAACACTATTATAGTTGTTTTTTATCATTTTTTTTGTAGTGTTCTTTTACCTTGTATATAATTTACCGTGTTTTTTAAAATTCTTTTACCAGATTTTCATTCTGATGTGTCTGTTTCTTATCCCTTTCGTTGTGGAGTATTTTTATCTTTTAATTCTTTTATTCCATAATCTATGACGAGAGCAAACTTAATGTTCAAGCTAATGAAAGAAAATTGAGTTCCTTTGCTGTTTAAAAGTATGCGCATGATAAGTATTTTATATAACTATGTCGGCAGTGCATTGATAACTATACTCGTTTGGAGTGTCGGCGGTCACCTGTTCGATTCCCGTCGGCGCACGCCTAGTCACACTTGTTAAGTTTATCTAATATATAGTCAGAATTCTTGTCTCACCAAGGTGACTCTCTGATGCCACTACTCTGGAAAACGCTTTCCTAAATGAGCTTGGGAATTAGTCATAATTACATTATTATAATTAGGATATAAGAATTGTAAGATATTATGTAAGAATTATAAGATAAGATTGTTAGACCGCCATATTTCAGAATATCATCAGATCCTAACGGTAAATATATTGATAGTCTATTCTTATGCGACTTCCGAAGGATAAATGCAACAGTGAAAAGCGCCAGCACATATTCCTCAATCTAATTCGAGTAATGAACCTCTCCTCGCCCTAAAATTAAGACTCTTAAGCCGCAAATCTAATGTATACTTTATAAATGTGCGAGAATTATTGCTATTACACCAAGAGTTTGGCCTTTATTTATTATTCGAAATCATTTCAAATTACATTTTGCAATTAAGTAAAAATCCACCTTTTATATGATCTCCTCCCTCCTTTTTCGCATTACGATATCATGAATGTTAAATAATGTTTAATTGATCTGATTGTGTTTACAACAACCCATCCTTTGTTACATCACAGCCACAAGATTGTCATCTCACTCATCAATTTCACACCAGATTCATCTTCAGATAAATAACTGTAGAGTATTTTTATTACCCAGTCATCTCTGATTCTTTACCTTCTATGTCTAGACACTTGGTCTATCGGAGAAGTACGCTCCTCAGCTAGACCGTCACGCCTGGCCACGCATAGTGGCCATCTTCTCGGGTATCTTCGCCGGTGAAACACGCGATTACTGGTGCACACAGACTGACCTGGTTCGTAATGCCTGTCTCTCCCCTGTCTATTCGATGGAAGAGGTACTACAGATGCGACATAAACATCTTTATCGTGATCTCTCCTTCTCATTTTCACCTCTGGCCGGGGCTACACGTTATGAGGGCGCCTTTTCATTTCGTATTCCTCGACCGTGTCCTGTCCTCTACGATTTTCCTCCTGATTAGTCATCTTTATTCCCTGCTGTCTATATTATTTGTGTATATTTCTAGTTGTTTAGTCGGTATCCCTTGGACGTTTTTAAGATGTTTAAATAAAAAGTTGTATTTATATTCTGCACTCCTTGGTCTTGACTAGCTTGCTGTTGGCTTGTTAGTATTACGCATTGTTCTACTTATTTTTTCAATGTAGCAGGATGACGTTAATGGGGGCAATCGGCTGTGGACTAGTAAGTTTTGGTCCGGTGGGTATCCTCTTTTTCCTTATTGTTGCGGGTGATCCCCTGCAAGTCATTCTGTTCACGCTCAGGTATGTTTATTTTATCTTAATTTATATTTTGAACTACGGAAAGATTAGGAGAGACATTTTGTATTTGTTCTTCTACTCAGGCTCTATTGATATGTATATCAATCAGCTTTCTCAGCAATTAATTTTGTATGAGAGTAGTGCTGAATAATAAAGAATAGAATAACTACACATAATGTATTGTGTTTTAGGTAGCGAAATAGTCCTTTTATAGATATTCGGGATGAGTTTGACTGGATCATTTGAAAGTGACGTAAAAGCACTTTGATTTCCGCACATTTAGGCACGACAATTTAGATTATTGCGATGCCTTTAGAAGATCAATTAGCTTACCCACTATGGTATATTAACCTTTCGTCTCATATTCTATGGAACTTGGTATTACGTTTATTTGAAGAAGAGGCCATCAAAGCTGTGATTTGGACAGGGTGTATAGAGCTTTCGATGGAGTGTTTATTAAGGGAGGGAAAAGGCACATGTAAAGAAATCAAGGTTTATGCAAAGTTCTAGTTGCGGTTAGGGGCTGTTTGTCCAAAGCACTTAATTCCTTGAGTATTTTGAGAGCGTTCAGTTGGAGCTTAGAGTTCAAGACAAGTTGCTGCAAATTGTAATAATTGGTTGGCTTTCGTGAGCGAAAGATTCTTCTACATCAACATGATTGCCGAAGATGAGAGTAAGAAAATGCAAATGAA
>CAADRB010000046.1:566558-589139 GCA_900708905.1 Hymenolepis diminuta | reverse complement strand
TTCATTTGCATTTTCTTACTCTCATCTTCGGCAATCATGTTGATGTAGAAGAATACGTGTATATCCGATTTGACCAATTTTAAAAGATTGAGTGATGTCGCTCTTTTTATTCGATTATAAACTAATGAGATTTTTTCATCTTATGGTCAATATGGGGGAATAATACTACCTTACAAGGTTTTAACCCAGGTATTATTTTTTTTTCCTGCTTGCGTACCTGTTTTCCTACTCGTTTGTGAGGCCTGTCAATCTTTATTGGGCACTTATCCCGTTTTCAAAATGGGATAAATTTACAATATTTAGCCGTCGTTAGAGATGGAATTAAATTGATTCTTGATTATTTATTAATTAAAAGTGGTATTGATGTCTTTTCTCGTGGGCTATATTATGCAATCACTTGTATTATATTCGGGAAAGCTACCTCTGAAAATGCACTGTTCTATAAAATTGAATGCCCAAGGGTAACTATTTGTTCAAGCTTACAGTATGGTACAAGCCAGCTAAAATTGTGTATATTAAGATGGTAATGATAATGAAGGTAACAGATGTAGACGAGAAATGACTGAAATTGATCTTGAAATTTTATTACCTACAAGATATTTTTCTTTTATTTGATCATTTTTTTAAATGTTTTACCTATCCAGACTAATGACGTTCGATTTTCAGTTCCTTTTTCTGGCTTCTCGGATTGCTTGTTTCATCAGTAATTTGGTTCGCAGTGGTTCCTCTTCGAGAACACTTAGCATTTGGTCTGGTCGTCGCCTGTCTTGTTCAAGAACTAATGCGATTTCTCTTCTACCTTCTCATCTCGTAAGCCCCTATTTGTATATTATCTCCATCTTTTCCGATGATTGCACAAGATGATCACTGAATATATATTCCCATCAGGTTTTCCGAAGCCGGTCTCCATAAGATAGCAGAGTATGAAGCTAGGGAAGCCAGTTGCTCCAACTCCACAGGAGAACCCAATACAGGTGTTAGAATAGTCAACAGTAGCGACGATGTACACGGCTCGATATTCAATAATCGAAAGCTGGCCTTCTCGTCAGGGCTGAGTTTTGCTCTAATGGGAGGTATCTTTGAGTACATCTACATCTTGTATGATGTGATTGGACCTGCAACCCTGTTCGAGGGAACTAACCCGGGCTACTTCTTCATATTTGCTGGTTAGTTGAGGTCAAATTTTCGCGATTTTTGCATCTGATTATGTCTTTATGCAATTATTGATAAAATATCCTCGATTTTAAGTTTGTGCATGAATTCCATATTTATCTCATTATTATCTTTTGATGAGAGCGTTCTTCGTCTCTAGGTTTATCTTTTAGGAAGTTAGATTCGTTTTACTAATGGTAGAGCACTTTAATACGGAAAATAACAACGTAGTCCAATTAGAGAAGAAATGGTGGTCAAATAGGAGAGGACAACGTTATTGAAGCATCGAGTCTAACTTTATCTTGAGTTGTCTGCTTTCGCAACATCCAAATGCAATTTTCAAATGTTCTAAAGCTCGATGTTAATAAGTTGATTCCTAGGTTGCTGAGTGAGCTCATGTCTGTGATATTTAGGAGTTACTGACTATCTGGATTAGTTGCATGGTTGGTAATGCCACCTTGATTCATTTGCACCTCCTTACGAGGATGAACAAGTGTGTTTTTGATAATGATCTCAAAAGAGTTCACAAGATTACCTCTATCTTCCTAATGGAAAATCTCTCTTGTTATTTACCTTTCAGCATTGAATTCGTGTTTCATGGGCTTGATGCAGATCTCTTGGTCGGTTATACTGTTTCGATCCTTCCATTTGCGTCTCTACTTTGAAATCGTGGTTATTTGTCTCTGTCATGTTGCTGTGTCTTCTCTGGTGAGCTCTGTTTCTTGCTAAACTAAATGAATTTTTTGGTTCTCTTTGTACATCACTTACTACGCGGACGTTGAATTTCATGAAGGTCCATGCGCAGTTCAGGTATATTTATATTAAAGAAGTATATCTATATCACATGAAGTGGGCAAAATAAAAGTAAAGGGTGTAAGGTCTTATAAAAGTAAATAAAGAAAAAAATTTGGCCTATGAAAGTGAAATGAAAGGGTATAGGAGTGAGAGACAGTAACCATCTTGCCCCAGTGACCGCTTCCGTCTCAAACACCATGCGACTAGAGTTGAGTATGCACACTGTCCCAGATTCTCACTGTTTCACCGAATGCTCTCGTTGATTGACGTGCTGGCAAGTGAATATATATTGAGGAAATTTTTTAGCCTGCTTTCAATTCCTCACTAGCAACGTGCTTGGTGTCTTACGGCATCAAGCTTCCTTACACAAACTAAATTGCTAGTTTTATTTTATAGACACTTTTGAATGAGTGGCCGTATCCAGCTCCTGAAATGGTATGCATAACTCTGGCAATAACTTCCATTGGGTTTTTCGTTTATGCATTTTTCGCAGCTGGATGTCGCTGGCCGAGCCGCGCTCATTCGCATCCGATGCGTACCAATCCCGTTGTCATTCTCGACCCCACTGTCCAAACCGTCCATACCGCAATCAGTTGAGGTTTTGCATACACTTCATTCTACTGTATCTCGATCTTGTACACTTTAAATTTACCACTTGAAATGAAATTTATTTTTTGTTTAATTGGTGTTCCATGTCTGATTTGATTTTGGAATTTGGTTAGAAACACCTTGGTTATTGTTACACTTTGTTAATTCTAGTAGCTTTATTTTCAGTGACCCGGTAAGACCCGAAAATGCAAGAAGAAAGTGAAGGAAGGACAACGAATTTACTTGCTCCATCTCAATTTACAAGAAGCGGGGTATAAATAGTACTTGATAAAGAATATCTTGTAGATGAGGCAAGGTAGAATAAAAGGGTATAGAGATCTATAAAAATAAGAAAGATGGATCAAGAAGCGTTTGGAGGTACAGAGGTGAGAGGGTGGTACTATCTTGCCGCAGTTATCAAGTATGTCTCTCATCCAAGTTTGTTAGGCCGCTGTGTCCATCTTGGACTGCCTGATGGCAGCTGCCTCACTACTTATTCATCAGTATCAATGTGCTTGTTGGCTTACATTACATACGATTTAGAAGCGAGGGAATTTATAACCTCGGATTTTCATACAAATGAATTGAAGATCATTTTTTTTTAACTGATGAGTATCTCGTCCAATTATGCATTCATTAATGTGGACATGGTCGCTGCAGATTACCAGAATGACCCATGTTCATGATTTGATTAAGTCAAGTTTATCAGCAAACAAAATGAGTTGACCCGCTGAGTATTTTTTGAAAAAATAATTCTCTTGAAATAACACCCTTGGAAAAGTTTGCTTAGGGTTGAAACAAGTTATCGATTTGGATATTGTAGCATTTTGAATATGAAGCGGTGGAAGTTAAAAAACGGATAATTTGAATCGAAAGATCAACTTTGGGGAACCTCCATGTTGTCATGAGTCTATATCCCTTTTCCTTACCCCGTACCGGGCTACTTTATTGTTCCATTTGTTCAATTGCATTTCCCTCGATTAGAAATATCACGTCATCATCAACGGAAGATATTATTCCTTTCCCTTCCACCGAAGAATTCTAGCGTTAATTAGTCTGATATTCTGTTTTTAAAAGTACATGAATGAAATCTAACCCTTAATTAAAATGACGAGCTACATAGTTTAAAGGAAAAAAGTGAAGAATACATAGTAATCTCGAAATTTTCAGCATATCGAAAGATTGAAATGTAAACACCTAGTAAGGGTCCATAGACGTTTAACTGTTTTAGATTGGCTCAATTCTTAACTACAGTGAGAAATTCGAAAAACAGTTGATCGAGCGCAAAGATGCTAATCGTAGCAGAAGTACAAGCTCAGAACGATGCTACATAAAACCCAAAATCACTTGTTCTGCAATGGAATCCCAAGTATAATCCGAATCTTTTAGCAAAACTTCACATTAATTGTAGCCTTCTTATAGGACTGTTTACTTGATTTTGAAAGTGGAGAGATACTTTTCAAAAATTATTGTATAAACATCTAGTTTGATTAAACTGGAACTGGCAAATTGATTGACCATTAAAGAAGTTGAATAGCAAGCGTAATGAGTTCATTAATTCCATGCAATACTAAAAACCCGTCACTGTGGTTTAACGTAAGTGATCACTACGACTGATATGATTTCACATCAGAAGTTTAAAATATCAACTAATCAAACTCTATTAACCTTTATCAACTACTGGCTATTTCTCATTTCTACACACGCTTTTGATGCACATTATTTAATCCTCTTTTCCTTTTATTTTTAACTTGATCTCATGGTTAATTGTTGTTTATTTAGGTAGACTTATTGAATTGTTTATTTTAAATGTAGTTACTTTGGGACATATTTATTGATTCTTACCTATACTTTCTTACCGCTTTATACACATTTTGTCATAGTTTTTCTGCTCACCATTCTCCCCATGTACATTCATAAATTGTTAACTAATGACCTGACGGATCTTTTTCCCTCTAAGCCAGAGCGTTAATGATGTTGAAGTTGGTGAGCATAAAAAAGGGACATTTTAATAAGATATATCCACTATATATCGGGAAGAGAAAAATGTAAATAGCTAATTAAATTTTGACAGTTTTGATTTGTTGTAGTTCACTGCTTATTCGACAGTCCAGAGTTTAATGCACAATAATAATAAAATGCATGCCATAATGTAGCCACAGATGGTAAAAATTTGTTTCTTTCCCACTAAGTCGTTATCCAAACTTGCATTTAGTTAGACTTAATCTACATTAAGTTCCCCTTCGTACAGCGTATGAAGATTGCAGATACATATACGTTTTCATGGTATTTTTTATTTTATTAACATGTAGCATCATTTTACTAATATTATTACTAATTGAGTCTTGATTCCGGTAATTTGTCTCGAAACAAAAAATAAGATCTACGGGAATGGAAAAGATAAAAAATGACAAAAAATAAATGTATTTATTACTAAAATATACATTCTAATAATACAGTATACTCCAGTAAATGCTTGATTTAAGTTAGGGAACAGTCGTTCAAAGAAGTTCTCTATCTTCTCCATTCCAGACCTTGCACTTGCCTCCTCATCGGGTTCCTTGGAATTATCACAATCAGTCCTTCGGACTCCTCCATACCAATCAAAAAGCTTTCTACACTGCCTTCTCATTGCCTTTGTTCCTTACCTCCCTCTTACCCGCTTGAATCCTCATTCTGGCTTGATCAATACATTTTGGTCAAAATAGCTCTTGGTCTTCTGCTCTAGAACTGGTATTAGCTGTCAACTGTTAATTGTTATCATAATCCCAACAAGCTAATCATTTGAATAATTGATCTAATTGATTGGTCAATCGATAATCTGGTTCAAAGCAGTTAACCCGTTGATTGAATTGGTCACTACTTTACACCAATTGCGTAACAACAATTAATATATTGAGTAAATTATCTCAATTTAATTGTGGTGAATTAAAGGATGTAATTTAGTACGGACTCGATCACATTTATTTAAAGCTTTTCTATATCGGTTGGACGCAGGTCAATATAATGGCCCATTCACCTCATTGCCACATATTCGTGTTCTGTGTGTTGGTACATTTTCACATGAAATTCTACTAAACCCTTATGCCATGTTAAGATATTCAGTCATGTGCTTAATTTCCTTCCCAATTCACTATTGGTCTTTAGCTCATTTATCCAACTCTATATGTGGTTTCTATTCCTATTCACCATTGCTTAGAGTATATCGATATCTGTTAGAATTCCTACCAACACACACTTATACACACTCAAATATTTTAATTATCCCCACAATACCAGTATGTTAATTCTAAGACTACAGTTGGTGAAATTTTAGTGGGTGAACATCAAAATTCTAAGGTTGACGTAAAGGCAGATGGATCTCATTTAAACTTCAAAACATCACATAAATGAAAGCAAAAATGAGAGAATGTATATGAAGTAGAATCAAAATTTCGTTCACTGATGTCGACTGTCGTGTCTAATTTCTCTTCCATGTGAATTATCTTTTTATTATGAAACAGATGAAAACTTAAAGTTAGAATGCAAGGAATATCGTTCTCGGAATGTGAAAAATGTTTGTGTAATTAGGTAAATTTTTATCCCTTATTTAACGCTTCAGTGGCGCAGTGTTCAATACGTACATTAAGAAAAGTATACGGCCAATCGCATGTAAACTACGAATACAAAGAGATAGCGTACTGAAAATTTAAGATGGATATAGACATACACAGATGCCTCACACTGACCCATACCTCTAAAATAAATGCCGATTGTCCGCAAATGAACAAAGAATGCGAAATCGTTTAATCACCATATTGTGCCTCGTTTACCTATTCTTTACAATCTAGATTGGCCTCGCTCAGTACTGATGCCTCCTCTTCCCTCCCAACTTCTTCTTTTGCTGGTTCCTCCTTTCCCCTCTTATTCATTCCTAACATTCCCTTACACATTTCTTCAATCCCACTCTTGGCCTTTTCACTAAAAAAACTCTTGTATCGGGTAAGCTTTAAGAGAATCATCAAGTTTATGAAGGGATATCCAGCCTAATTTTGTCCAGCTCCTAAAGAAGCTTTGAAAATGGGATTAGGGATAACCCATGCTTCACGAGGCTATTAATTGTTGGGAATGTGAATTACTAACGGTTAAAGTCATTATTTTCATCAAGACGGTCGAGAAAATGAGTCTGTGGGCTTCACAACGCTAACACGCTGAGCGAATCACGTGCGCTAGAACGTCTAATTGAAAAGGTGTAATAAATTACCACAAGTAGCATAATTCACCAAATAATGTGTTCCATGTGCTACTGTGTCCTAATTAATTTACAACTCAATAAAGCTTTATCTAAATGCTGTCATATCAAAGGTCCGAGTTGGACAGGAAGATATATACATTTCAGCATGGCAAGTTGAGAGATTTTGATCTTGAAAGAAAATATTTGTATATTAAGGCCAATTATGATTGGTGCGTCGAAGGGCTAGATCTGACCCATAGGTTTCTGAGTGATATTTAATGATCTTGGTATTCTGTGATCATCCTGTCGTGTCGATAAATTTGCCCATTTTTATAGCAAAGAGCGAATAATTGATACCCACTAGGTTTTCTAACAACAGAGCTCACTAGGATTAACTCAAGGTGAATATGTAATAACTGCGTATTCTGATTTCTTCGCCTGATCGGTCTTTCTAGATGTTGAGTGCCCTAATATCAATTTCTAATCAATGAACAATGAACGCGAAGTTAGTTAATTACCTTATCCTACTTCATTTCATCTGTTCCTTACAGTTCGAACTGTCCTTCCTCGATGCTGACGCCAACACTCTTTCTTACCAATTCCTCTTTTATTCTTTATCTTTCTCCGTGGGAGATTCTTGCATCTTATTATCCTTGGGAAGATCATTAATTCTTTTTGATAAAAAACAGTTCTAATTTGGTCTAACTCTTAACGGAGTTTTACTAATGGATTAGAGCTACTTTGAACTTTATATTCACTTAAGTCTACCCCTCCCCTTGGTAAAATAATTGTTCTAATACGCATTTATAGCATCAAAACCTATACAACATAAACAATAGAGACAATTCAAAAATATGAACATCCATCGAAGACAGTAAAGAAGAATTATGTTTGAGTCCTCAAATACTTTAATTCAGATGATGGGACTACATCCCAAATTGGAGTAGAAAATTTTTAAACGAATCAGTTCTGAAATAAGAACACTCGAAGATGTTCTGACAACCGAAATCTATGATTTATCCATTTTCGTTCTATAAATCTACTGTTTAACAGAAAATGTACTATATCACAGCCGTATTTCAAAGCCCTGATTATGAGGAAAAGATTTAAGCGTTTTTTAGATTTAGTATTACAGAGACAAAAAACTAACCAATAAATCAATAATAAATGCTATTTAAATATGGAAATGATTACAAACTGATAAAACTGACAGGTTTTAATTGCCGATGAAATAAGCAAAAAAGACGGAAATTCATAACCGGAAATCTAAATAAATAAATACAAATTACTTTTTTATTTTCATAGAAGCAAGTAAAAACATTAAAATCTGAGGTCCAAGAATAAAAAACTGTGATCCAAAAAAAAAATTTTCTGGAAAATAGTTTTTTACTTAAGATAAGTCTAAAATAAGCAAATAGCAGCGCAAGTAGAAATAAAAAACGAGACTGAGATCTGCGGGGTTCACAACGCTAACAAGGCTGATTGAATCACTTTCTGGGAAGTGCGGAGTGTAACCGGTCGCGTAGAGAACAAGCGCGGATGTGTGTACAGTGGCCTCCTCAACCAATCAGCAATCAAGATCCCTGCAGCCTAGCGTGGTTTTGTATTTAATGACTATATATATATATTCGTTTGGCCATAGTCAAATCATTAACTATGTCTGACCATTTTTCACTCAAATTAAAAATTATTATCTTCCATGCTTATTCCGCATTCAATTAAAATTTCAGTATTAAATGTTTATAATCAGAAATATTTTACTTTTATCTGTTTAAGACAAACCAGTTTGCCTGTGCTTTGCTTTTAATTTTAATAAGGATTCACTACTTAGAAATTGACCAGGATACAAGTGGCTTTATGGCTTCGAGATTATTCTGTAATAGGAAAAGAAGCAGATACAAAAAGTCTGTTTTAGATTCATCATATAGGTTTTACTTGCAATTTTATTCTACAAATATTCCCATAAACTAAGTCCTCAAATGTAAAGATAATATGAATAATCTATGCTTAAATTATCTAATTTCTTGGATGCGCGGGGTTCAACGTGCTTCTCTTTACTTAAAGATGGAGTTGTTGTTCATCTCGTACATTATCCACGGTCAACATGCCAGGTGACGGAATGAGAATTTCTCAAAAGGGTGGCTCTAGGATACATTCTCTCTTAACAAATAATGTGTCCGAGAAATTAACCATAATTTTAGGATAACAAACCATCTTCGCACTGTTGCACTATTTTAAGTCATAATTTAAAGCCCTTGAAAGCAAATGAAGTAATTTTAAAATGCCTCTGTTTTAAATACTGTATTTTTCTACAAGCCTGAAAAATATGATTTGCCCAATTTATATATACTACTGAAATTCAATTGAAGTAGAAAGTAAATTAAAAAATCACAGATTTAAATGAAGGATAGTGACCGCCGGTAAATTATTTCATTTTATTACTATTATTTGCCATTTTTTCGAAATTATATCATTTATAATAATCTATCCTGCAAATAGGAAAGTTTGCGAAAATGAGCTGGTATTCGTCCACAATTTTCATCGAAACTTATACTACTTAAATTAATATTAACATTCACTGCTGTACCAAAAAAACATCGAATCAGGTAAGTTTACATAAAAATATTTTTAGCTCTTCAGTGAAGAGGAAATTATCTGTAATAATTTCTATCAAAGAAACTAGTTGGGTAACTTCAACCATCATATTTTTCAAGAAGTGTGATTTTAATACGGGTTTATTATTGAATATCTCATAGACAAGGCAAAGAACACAAAATTATATAATAATAATAATAAATTTGATGTAAGGATAGATCAAGAAACATTAAAAAATACAAGGAAGAGGCAGTCATCTTGCTACTATCGTCTCCCGCACCATGAGATCGTGATTGAGTTTATTTCAGGTGTAAGCTTCCCATTGGTCCTCTCTACACCCATGTTGATTTGCGTGTAGAAAAGTGTTTTCACACTGGCTGGCGAGGTTGCCAACTTAGCCAGTACCTAATTCATTAGTAGCAGCATATTTAAATCATTATATTTAAATGTAATAAATTGTATTTTAATTTTATTTCCTTACCACAGGTCATAATAACGAAGATTTATAAACCTGTTTAATGTTGTTATGGTTTAAGATTTAAACAAAATTATTTTTAGTAGAGTGGTACAATTAATTTTGCATGTATTCTATAATGAATAGTACTTTTATCAATCAGATAATCAATCATTATGTAAATAATGAGTTTTATAGGGGTAAAAGTCCATTGATTCATACCGATTTTTCTACGTACCAACTTGCTGCACGTTGACATGACTTCAAACAATATTACGAATGTAATTACCTCTTTAATAGATAAATATCAATCTATTGCACTTCCTTAGAAATAACTACATTTCCTTCTTTATATAATTACTGAAACTACTGCGCTATATTTGAGTTTTGGCATTTAGAAATGCTTAATCCAGTGATTGAATCGTCACTTTCAACATGTCCTTGCCAAATACATTAGAAATTTCACCGACTTTAATGTGCTAAGTTAGACAACGTATGATACCGATGGTTGTATACTGTAGAAGGATTTCCTCATTAAATACTTAATTGCTTTAATTTCAAATACCTGAGAATTGAACCGAACGCCAAGACTGCACATAAATCAAAGAATAGCACTAAAATACGTATAGATTGTACTGTTCGTGTGAAGTTACGTAAGAATGAAGATAAGAGATTTGAGAGTTCCTTATATATGGAAAGGATATGAGGTCAGTGTATACCAAATTGGGACAGCAGGCAATCACAGTCGCACAGATAAGAATGACTTAGACGGGTGAATATATAGCTAACAAATAGATAAACTGAGTACGTATTAGCGAATAGAGGTAAGGAAAGAATTCATTATGGAATTGAACCGGGGATTAAATTCATCGCCTTAACTAATTGCACAATAATAAAATTTAGTATTATGGATTATTGAGGTTTGAAAAAAAAGTTATTTTGAAAAATATTAAAATGGCTCTATTGATTAGACCACCGATTTAACAGCAAATGAATTGAAAAATTTTTAATTTTAATTTCAGATGAATTTCTTCTAAGTTTGCCGATATAAATGATTCCTGACCCAATAATTACCTCAAATTAGTTTATTCTTGTCTTTCGAAAAACAATATATTAGAAAAATGGAGATAGTGGTATTGAAGCAAAAAATTAGGGCTTTCTGCAGATTCTGGGACGTCCCCAATATTAACACTAATCGTAAAATCTGGGATGTTTACACATCCAACCACCACATACTGCTAAATTGGCAGCCCCAATTGTACTTTGTAGTCAAAAAAATGAATAAGTAACTGAAGTACCTGAATACGTCTATACAAGTGGAATACAAAGGAACCATGTTTTTGGGGTCTGTTGCCCATAATTTGAACTCATAAGAAAAATGGAGTTTCGAGGACACACTCTATGGTCTAAATGTACGACAAGATACAGAAGTCTTATTAGTTAGAGAGATGTGTCGGTGGCGCATTGGCTACCGTGCAAATTTGCCACTCAGTGAACGGAATGGCTAACTGGACTAGTTAGGTTTGGCTAATATAGAGTGTGGCAGAATTTGAGTTTCTTGCCAGAGAAATTCCATAATACCAAGAAGAGCGTCGGAAAATGCCTTCCTAAATGGGCTTGGAAAATTCATTAATAGCATCTTGAGAGTACACCGAGAGACATAAACTTTCTCTCTGAATATCCAAAATTAGATTCTTTTATACGCTTCTCCGTAGCTATTTAAAATATCACGTCACATTGTAGAAAGCTTCAGTAAAGACTTACATTCATTGGATAGCGATCATTAGAAAAGTAATTTAACCATCGCTTGCCTCTCTCCCAAAAGAAGGTCCTAGTTAATATATATTCTCTCTACTGGTGCTGTAACGAGCGTTTTTCAGTGTTTTACTTAGAATTGCTTTCACTATCTCTTTTTGAAGTGAAGTGAGAAAAACAGGACGGAACTCTCCCCAAATGATGCGTCTAAATAGTAAGGCACTTATCGCACAAAAATGCAGAATATTACGAAAATACTTAGCCTCATGCAGGACAAATCAATATTCGTCGAACTCTTAAATTCACCACGTTCTACGAAAGCCAAGAATGTTGATTAAAGACTGTATAGAAACGATCAAAGACAGTGTGGATATTATGTTCGTCAACAGATGCTTTACCGGAGCGGCTTGTTCTTGTTTATACTGACTTCTAAGTCGGACAGATAGTCGGAACATTGGTATTAGATTAATTCTTACCGTGTACAGTGTGAAGGTCACAATCACCACTACCGCCGCAATGTAAACTTGGCAGTTTCACCTTGATGTTGATATTGCTTGTGCAGCCTCACACCGCCACAAATACATCAAGCGCTAACGTGAATGCACGCACGAACGCCCGCCACCCCACAAATGAACGAATAAACAGAGACGTTCAAGAATCAGCCCAATCGGTGCTTTAAAAGGCATCTGTTAAATTCAGGTAACAGGAAAGGAGGATCTCATTACTTTCTACCGGCATCATGCTCACTTGGACCAAAATATCTGTTCTCTTGATAGTATTAACAGGCCTTTTCAGCCTCATTCACTGTGATGACAGTCAGTACCGATAGTAAGTTATTCACAATGTCATTTATATATTTATTGCCTACTAACTTCGTCAAAGAGTGGGAGGTTGAGGGGGGAAGGGAATTAAATTTTCGCTGAGATTATTCTTTCAAAGCAAGTCTTAAGATAACATTAACGTCAGTTAAGGCCGAGATTACCAGAGAAACGCTCACCTATGCAAACTCAACCAACCATACCGTTTAATTTAGGTCGTAAACAGATAATTAATGCAAGATTCCCTTTAGATCATTGTTTTCAACACTTCCAAGATGGGCTTGAGAAGTCATAGCACTCATTTTGGAGTGAAGATCAAAATAATATATAATATTTCAATAATATCATTTGGTCACCGTTTATACTTATAATATTATATTCCTAATATCGTATCATGATTCCTTTGGAATTGTTGATTTTATTTTCTAAGGTAAAATTTTGTTAACAATCCTATTTATCTTTCATTTTAGCAATCGAATTTACAGACTGCGAGTTCCCGAGGAATATATACAGGTCTTTGCAGAAGCTCTTCAAAATGGAGAGGCCGATGGTAAATATGATATTCTTCATATGACACGAAGATCAAGCGATTTCACTGATGTGATGGTCAAAAGATCAAGTCTCCGAGACTTCAAGAAGCTCATTCAGGAGTTCAACGTCGAGGCCTTTATCACTGATCATGATGTTGAAAGGTTTGTCAAAATGCATTATATATAGAATTAAATGAATGGCTATTTTCAATTGCTTCTTTAGATCAATCAAACTTTTTAAAAGAGCAAATCAACGAGCGGCTGCAAGGACTCGAGTTCGTCGGTCAACAAATACACTTCCAACACATAAGATGTACATATCATTTCATGAAGTAAGTAAATATATGCGTTCATAAATGCATACATAAAATATATACACTTGATTACATAATCCACATGATTTATTTATCTCAATAAAGCATACTATGAAGACTTTAAACAGATGATTAAGAGTTCATATTTGAAAGGTAATCCTGTTCATAAAATAGAATCACGCTAAGATTAGAAGAGAGCCGTAGCAAAACCAAATTCATTCAAATATTTCGCAGTAATTTTGTGCGACTGAGCTAAAGAACTTCATAAAGAGAGAGGTGTTCCAGTAGTAAAAACAATATATTCACGATTAAATTACTAGAAAATAGGGAGAAAATAGAATAATAAAACTGGATATTTAAGTGCAGGGTAAGTAATCATTATTTCCTTATATTTAGAGACTTCTATTGGATACCCTGATGGTTGATTTACCTACTCAATAACTGCGGACTTAGCCTCTAAAATGTTGAAGTAACTTCTAGATCAGGTGAATTTTGATAATCCCTCTCTTGACTATTATCAATCAGTTCGATTGTCAATACATAGTATTTTAAGTGGTACAATTCCATATAATAAAATTGACTGACCCAAATCATGTCTTAAGACATAATTCATGCTGAAGTCACCATTCAGTTAGCGAAAAATCTTATCTAAAATTAATCTTGATTTCCTCTCCTCTTATGTAATTTCATGTTTAATAATTTAAGGAATAAGTGAGAATAATTTACTTTTTTTCTGCATAAGTGCCAGCTATTTGTAAGGATACAGAAAACCTGATTTTCGAATTTTTAAAAAAATTTTAGATGGAAGCAGCTTTGAAAACATTTGACCGATTATATGAGCATGCCTCTCTTGAAGAAATAGGAAAAACTGTTGAAAATCGTTCCCTTTGGCTTCTGAAGGTAAGATTAACAAATTTCTTGGGGAAATGATACCTCCTATGGACTTTTAATGTAGGACAGAAAAAATTTAATATGCTATTATCCAACCAGACTTTTACGAACTTCATCACAACAAGATAAGAAAGAGATAGAGAATGAAGAGATAAAATGTCAATTTCTTAACTGGCAAACTAAAGAATTTTTTTGTCGGGATAGAATAACATACAATATTCTGGACAAATCACTGAGCAACTAAGAAAACAGGGATGCGTCTAGGATAGAACAGGGTGGAGCTCAGACAGTCAGTAGTTAGGTGACAGAATGTTAAGTTAGGAATATAACTAATTGTGAGCAATCCTTGAGGTTACAAACTTTTTATACACTAGAGCTTAAAAAATTAACGAGTTAATTATGCGTGGATAATAATAAAGTTTATACCTGTACTTAAGTAAATACTTACCTTACGGAAAATAACGACATTTTTAGCTGATCAGGAAGATTCGCTAGGCAATCTTAGCCTATCCACTATCTTTTGTGATACGAGTTAGGTCGTGGGATGTTATTGAATTTCGTACCTGCAATATGCGATAAGGTATACGTGAATTATGTGGCTATTTCAGATAATTATTAATTTTTTATTTAATTAAGGAATAACGGACTCCCAAGTATCGTAATTTATTTCCCTTTAGATATCACAGGACACTTCTCTTCCTATAGTTTGGATCGATGCAGGCATACACGCTCGGGAATGGATTGCTCCAGCAACTGCTTTCTACCTGATTGATAAGGTAAAAATTATCTTCCCATTTTGAATGATAATACATGGAGAATTATGCTCTAAGCTCGCTTAGAAAGTAGCCCAATCAGAGGCAGAGATAACACGTGACCTTATCTCTTCAGTCTTTATTATGACAAGCCACATAAACGATAACCACATAGAGAATTGAACCAGCTCATGGAATAAGGGAGGTGAGAAACGAAGGTGCGATTTAGGCAAATAGACGTGATTGCATTGAAAAGGAGAATTGCAGTATTTGAAGGGGAAGGTATATAAGCAAAAATAGAAAGACTTTGACATTCAGTGAGGTTGTTATCGCACTTGAATGTGTAAACGGATGCACTATATTATTTTAATTTGAATGTTTCATCAGTTACTAAACAAGGTGGAAATTTATCTGAAAATGCATTGCGAATTGAAATGAAGCCAAATCCCATATTTTGAAATGAATTTTGAAAATACCAGGAATTTGCAAATTAAAACTCGAACGAAATACGGCTGTCTACTTTTTTGCGTATACTAGGTTGATTTGAAGAATTTCAGTATCTTGATGACGATTTATTAGTTTAACTGCTGCAAGAATAAGGGCTTATCAGAAATTGGAAGTCACCAGGTTTCAATCTTCTACAAACTATGGCGTACAAGTACTTGTTTCAAAAAGACGTAAGCCTCGTAAGTATTATACTAAAAAGAGAGAACTGGATAGCGGGGATAAATCGATAGGCAAATTTTCGGGAAAATGGATAATTCAAAAGTTAAATAGGGAAAAACTCATTTTGAGGTGATTCGAAAACTCGGAAAGATCGACGAGATAACCTAAAAAGGGGGTTAAAACATATCGGGAATAATAACTTACATTTATGAAATATTAGTCCTCTCTGCATTATAGCTTCTCTCGAAGGACGGCTGTGAGTTACTCAGTAAATTTCAATTCTACATTGCGCCTAATGTCAACCCTGATGGTTATGTTTTCAGCCATATAAGAGTAAGAAAATCTATTGTTCTTACATTACACTGAATGAACTTTAGATCATAAAGATGTACTGCATTTAATAAATTTAGAATCGACTTTGGAGAAAGAATCGCAACAAGACAGAACATGAGAATTGCCTTGGTGTTGATCTTAATCGGAACTTCCCGTACAAGTGGGGTAAGACTATCAGCCGATTTTTATATATTCGTCGTAACGGTTTTCAATATGTAACTATGATTTGAACGAATGGCAGTGTAAGGTGATTTACGAGTTTAATTATAGGAAAAAATCTAACAAAGGGAGATGAAAAACAAGTTCCAATTGACATGAACCGGAGGAATCAAGAAGAAACGGGTAATGATGTCGTGGGAGTAAATACTAAATGGAGAAAAGAGAAATCAGCCTTCGACTTTAGAAGCTCTGTGAGAGGAAAGGTCACCGCTGCAGAATTGGAAGAAATGGGCGGTAAAAATATATCACGCCTAGGAGTCAACGGAGTTGGTTGACACATTTTGGCTGTGCGAATTGCCTTATCTCCTTTACCTTTTTGCCAGTAGGTCGGAAACCGTCGGCAGATAAGGTATAAACAAGAAAGGATAGGGTATTTCGCCAATTTTTTTGGGAAGGTTTATGACGAGTCCATGGAAATTCAGTAGTTAAAAAACAATCTCAAGATGTTTCTCATGGTCTTTCTCAGCTTCGCTAGCTACTACAATGTCAACAGCATTGGCAAAGACAAAATGATTTCATATGACACTTTATCAGTAGAACGTTAGAAGGTTTGGGCTGTATTTCGTGAACCGAACGGTATTCGAAGGAGTGGCCATTGTGACCTTGGGCATATCTGCTTCAGCCATAGGAATCTGGTTATAAGTACGGAGATCAATTTTTCTGATCCTTTTCCGGAAATTGAACGAGAAATCATGTATATTAGATATGGAGTAACTGTCCGAGACTGTGATCGAACTAAAGATACGGTAGTCGTCGCAAGGACACCAATCACCGGGTTTCTTGGGGACCATATGGAGAGCGGATGGCCAATTACTGGAAGAACGACAAATAATACCACGATCAAGCATGCGTTCCAATTCGTCCTTTGGGATTCTTTTTCGAGTTGGACAAAGACGAACTTCAACTAGGTTTCCATGGATAGTAATACAGTGTGCGACAGAACGATTTACAGGTCTATCACAACAAACAGGGTTGTGACGCTAGGGACTTTCTAAGAATAGAATGGAAGGGGGACTCAGAAGGTTGAGTACAGGTTGTAGAACGGTAGTTAGGGTAGAGGATATTTAGTACACTTGGAGTGAAGGTTTATTGGGTATCAAGTGACTTTTTCCCATTGAGATCAAGAAGGAGACCAAAGTGATAGGAAATCGGCGCCATTAATTGGTTTGGAGACATCAGCAGTGGTGAAAATTAATCGAAAGTTTCTGGGGAGCCCAAGATCCAGGATGATATCTTTATGGCCGCATGTCTTAACGGGGAATTCATTGGAAATTGCTAGTATGATGGGGTGATCTGATGAAGTCGGTCAGTAGGGGTGGGAGGAACTACAGAAACCTCCTCTCTGGAATCGATCAAATAAGGTGTGCCGGAGTTTCGGTCTTGAAGGAAAAGACGGCTACTTGAACGAAATCAACAGTTTCCACCACTACTGCCAGACTTGCTCGTTTTCCGACTGAGTCTGGAAATGACGGGGTAATAAACGGTGGCGTGCCGAGATATCCTATCTGCGTTGTTACCAACAAATTTTATTTTCACTGCCTTCACGTATTCTGGACTTTGACAGACGTCCGGACTTTGTGTGTTTGCATCTATGGATTGGGCGACGGCTTGGCTGATTTTTCGTTAGTGTAAGAGCATTAATCTATGCTTCCAGTTTAAGCATTTGCATCTTCTACGCTGCCGTTGATTCATTTTTGGTAGAGATAGTGTTTGGAGTACGGAGAATCTCCTCGATTCTTGGGGGACCGATATTTTCGATCATATTATCTACCATTTCTGCCACTGATTCCGTTGGTTTTGTTTTGGATGCATTTACTAAGATAGGCTGTATGTACGATGAGATTTTTTTAAGGTATAACAGCTTCCAAGTTATGTGTCAAACGATTCTTCAGTTACAAGCTGTTTGATCCTTTTAAGCAACGCAGTCGGCAGCAGATCTTCAACGCATTCCTGTTGGAGTAACATTTTTTGTACTCGCCCAGCTGCAGATGGTCGGACTTGATATAAGATGAAAGCTTTAAGATCATCATTTGTCCATTTTCCCATAATAATATAGTTCACACTCTGATACCTTAAGGTTCGGAAATATTTATTTCTCTCTCATATTCATGTTATGTAGAATTTTTCGACACGTTGATTTAGTTCTGTTGTTAGTAATGGTATCTTCATTTATTTACAGCCAGAAATGGTTAGATGAAACGAGCATCATTTTTTAAACATAATAGTGCAAATAGAGTTCATTCAAGGTGATAGACTGAAAGGATTTTTGGGACTTATGTAACAATCTAAAATCAATAACCTCTTCTAAACTGAGAGTAGTACCACATTAGTCTTTTTCATAGTGAGAAAGTTGTGCGAGAGCTTAGTCAGTTAGATTTAGTGCTTTGACAGACCAAAAAATAGGAGAATAAGAAGGGTAGGAAAGAATTTGATTTCATTGGTGCGTAATTTAGCCTGAAATCTTGGGGCTTGAATACATACCATGGAAGGGGGGAGAGGGGGTAATTACAATGGCAATGGAACGGATGCTACAAAATTAGTGATTGGAGCATTTTAATTCTACAATAGGACGTCAAAGTCCTTATTAGAACAACATCACTTTGAAAGAAATACATTTTCGAGGCTTCAAGTCTCATTCCCACCAGTGCTTTTAGTGACTGATATACTGAAATTTATGAAACTTGGTAATCCACTAATAGATTTTTTTAAATTGGAGGACTTTCCGGATCATCGGGCAATCCATGCAGCGATATTTACAGAGGTAGCAGTGCAGCGGATCAAGTGGAAACTCAGAGCATTATTAAAAAGCTCACAGCAATTGCACCACAAACCAAGCTTTTCATCACGCTTCACTCATACGGACAGTTGATTTTGATACCTTTTGGTTATCTACCAGCCAAGCGACCTGATAACTATAATGAGCTGGTAAGATTGTAATAATCACACTTTGATCTACTGTGATAGGTTTACACAATGGCTTTCGCCAACCTTTTATATAAAAATGTCATCATATGCTTAATATAAGATTAAAATTGATTGAGAAGCATTAATTAGGAGATCAACAACATTGGATGGGGAAAAGTAGTTCAAACTCAGTTCTTATTATTAGAAGAATATGTAGCAACTTGACAGATAATCATATGGCAGAGTAAACCGAAATGGATTGGTGTTAGAAAATGAAAACTCGATAAAATGTTTCGAGGCTAAAGAAATGGTATAAAAAATAGGGAAAAGGAACCGTATTCATAAAGTGCCGAAAAATTGGTGAAATTTGTTTAAAAAACATCATACTAACTTTTACTGAACGAAACTTCAAGAATCTTGAGATAGGAAAAATAAGAGATTGAAATAATTCCAGTTCACGATGGAATGGGTGAAAGAAAAGGGAAAACAAAAAAGTGAAAAATGTGAACGTAAATCTGAGAAAGTCATGAATCTGATTAATTTCATTTTCCAGTTTGTCCACAAACAAATTTAGTGCTTAAGTTTTGTATAAAAACAGTTAACTGCCAACTAAACGATGATAAACTAGTTAACTGATTTTAATATATTATTAAATATCATGGTAGCTGAAACTGCAACAAATAATGTTATTCGACATAAAATAGAATAATATCAATGTCCATAGTAAAAATGGTCTTTTTATATAGTTCATTCTAATAAAGTGCAAGGGAAATTTGTTCGGCGCTTTTGAATCCTTAATCATTCCCTTTTCACTCACAGCAATCCTCGTCTCCAGAGATAGAATAATAATACACATTTCCCTCCTTGCAGAAGCGAATCTCAATCAAGGTTATTTTTAAACTTTGGAAGCATCACAATACCGTATATTCATCGGGTACAGCTGCTGATATTTTGTGTAAGTTAAATTAGTTAATTTTATCAGAAAGAGTCGTTAAAAGCATTTTCATTTATGAAAACAAGTTTAAAAGTTTACTGACGTTAGTAAGTAGTGTGTATATTTTAGATTCGGCCGCAGGTGGCTCAGATGACTTTGCACGTGGAGACTTGAAGATCCCTTATTCTTACACTATAGAATTACCAGATCTTGGAAGCTATAATTTTTTACTGCCACCATCTTTTATCATTCCAGTGGGTAACCAAATTTGGGACGCTTTACAAACGTTTGTTGGACAAATGAAGTAATAATATTTTTGATTAAGCGACTTGGTGCTAAATAAATAATACAATTTTTGAAATTTTATAAATAAGGCCTTCTTTCTTTTAATGCTGCGGAAACCCCATAGCTGAACGAAAAGATGCATCCTCCGTCCTATCAAATGCCTTAAACCTATACACTCAAAGAAATAGGAACCTTACTGGTGGGGCCTAATTGTACGGTTTAATTGATATGTAGTTTTGAGGTACTTCGATGTATGCTTAGGACTGGAATTATAAATATCAAGATTTCAATACTAAAATGTACGACAGAGGTACTAAAATATAGGTCTCTAAGTCGTTTTCTCCTTCTCTCTGCATTTTTCACCTTGATCGCTAATATATTCCTTTTTTTCCAATATCGATTTCAAAAGAATTTTAGGGAGACTGGAAAACTTATTTCTACAGTAAATAAAGTGAAATTATAAAAATTAATTGCTTGTTAGGGGGCATTATGGTTTTATTTGTTTATAAAGATAGTAAATATTGAAATATTTGCACTAGTGACTGCATAACTATAGCCAGCAGCTTGCAAGAAGAGCAGTGAGATTTTACCATTGCTGGACTCTAAAGAATTTAGTTTTTCGCCCTTGCAAAAGGTCCATTAAAGAGATCCCCATCAAATCTGATATAAACGCCTACAATACATTACAATAGTTGAGACATTTCAACCATTCTCGTCTTGTAAATGGAGACTGGACACTTCAAAGTGTCCTAAAACAGTACTTTCTTCTAGGCAAGCATTCTCATAAAGTTTGCACTTCACTATTTTCATATGAGATGAGTATTTTCACTTTAGAGACCGGAATCGACATTGCTGGCTGATTTGACCACGACAGATCTTCATCTTGATTACACTGCCTCAGCCACTACTTTGTGTGAGCTTTCTTATAGTTCACATTTATATCAAAATACTCACAGGTAAATAAAAGTAAAGGAAATTGGGAAGACTCACCTAGCAGTCCAAACACGATGTCTTTTTCATCGAAGCTAGGTCGTGGGATTTCCCATAAAAATCTGCTGATCTAACTCTTCACATGTCATAGCTTCGTGAGATCGTAAACTGAAGATTAGCCTCCTGACAGTATTAAAGATTGGCTCAAGTCTGTTGTTGTTATCTTAATACTATTTTGGATAGGCTGTAAGATAGAACTCGATAAACCTTGCTTTTTATTTTAGCTTGATATTGTGGTTATTTTTACGAGTTGATATTCAGCTCTACAGATGTTGCGGGTCACAAATCTTAAAAGACAGGTGCTACAGGAAATTAGGATATTTTGTATTAGTATTAATTAGTAAAAAGTTAGAAGTAAAGTATATCAGAGAAGCATTTTTGGGTTCTCCAGAAATGCAATGAAGACACGTAAAGGTAATAATTTTAAGACTGTGTTGAAGTCATGGCTAAGTAACCATTTTAGATAACCTATCTTAATAGGTATTCAAGATTTATTTATCATTTGTTAAAATGATCTGGCCAGTTGCGTACCTGTAGTGCAGAGGTCTGCGTGTTCGTCTGCGAAGTCAAAGATCATGAGTTCGATGCCCACTGATTAATTTCTAGAGAGTAGTATGGTCATGATTGAGTCTGTAAGTAAAAAAGGTGACAAAATTCCAGTTTCTCGTCACGTAGGCTCCATCATGCTATCTGTAAATTCAAACAGTCTTCTAGATTGGTTTGAGAATTATTAGGATATTATGAGTCTTACTAATAAAATACCTAGCATTGGGCTGCATTCTTAAAATACTTTAACACTGCTAAATCATATGAAAGCGGAATTTTTTGATATACTGAAAGGAAATACTTTTATAGCCACGTAAGTAAATAATATGCACACTTAACACATGGGCTGAAAAGTCCCGGACCTAACATAGATGGCGCTAGTTCTATTGCAGTCACCTTTTTTTCAGTTAACACTAACCTTCAAAAGACACCTGTAAAAATTTCATGATATTCTATTCATTAGTTTGTGAGTTATTGTGCTAAGAGTGACGCCACTTTTGTTATTTTCAAAACAATGGATCAAAAACAATTTTGTTTTTTAATTTTACACTGCTTCTTGATGGGAAAAAACACCATTCAAGCGAAGCAATGGCTTGAAAAATGTTATGGGGACTCCGCTCCAAAGTGGATGCCGCGTTTGCTCACTGTTGACCAAAAATGAGAGCGTGTTGATGATTCTAAGCGGTGTTTGGCCATGTTTAAACGTAGCAAACCGGAATTTTTGCGACGGTATGTGACAATGGATGAAACACAGATCCATCACTTCACTCAGGAATCAAAACGATCGTCATCAGAGTGTCATCTGAGTGGACAGCAACTGGTGAACCTCGTCCAAAGTGCCCGAAAG
>CAADRB010000046.1:521760-558988 GCA_900708905.1 Hymenolepis diminuta | reverse complement strand
TCATTAAAGGCTGCCGTTTTCTATTAGCCTTAGGAAGATCATCAGTTCTGTGAAGAGTTATAAAGCTTAATTTGATCTGGCTCATAAAATAGCTCTCTAATCGGGATTAGCGAGCGCGCCGTCTCCTGGACACATAATTTTACTTTAAGTCCATTTTCTTTTAGATAGAGCAAGGGAGTGTCTGTTGCGAAACACTGAAACTCTGACACATGTCTCGCAACAACTATTATTGCTCGTTCCATACGCCAAACGTGCATCGACAAATTTCAGACAAGCAGACGCGCGAGTTGATTGAGCAATATAATACAGACTTGTACTTTAAAAGTGTCCAGTTTTTCTCCAAGAAGCTAGACAAATTTTAAAAACTTGATTTTATAAATCAGTTACTAATATTCCATATTTAGCCAAATCTTAAGTAAATTAAAAATATTTTTCTTAATTTTATTCAATTGTCTTATGGATTTAGAAATGCTAAATTTTGTCTGAACTTAGTTAAACGCTTTAAGAAAGGATTGCACCGAATACTGATTAACTGAGACGACTTGTAAAATTGGCCAAGTCACTTGAAAACAGAGTGAATCTGTCTATAGCCCCTGGAATTCAGAAAGAGTTGCATATCTATAAAGACTGCAACTATAGGGTCAGTGTCTAAAAAACTGAATCGGAATATTTGAAAATGGTCTACAAATAATAATAATTTTAATTTACCCCATTTATATGGAAAGTTTCGGTTGAGATCAGTGCCTGGACATTTTTCCTGATCATTTCTGCTACGATTCTTCCTCCAAAATCGATCCTAAATTAGTCAACATGGCTCAATCAAATCGCTTATTGAATATTATTCATTTTCATGTTTAATTTGTCTTACTCTATTATAACTGTAGACATAGCCATCAGGGTTGACATTAGGAGCAATATAGAATTGATATTTTTTAAGCAAATGGTTTCCGTCTTTTGAAAGGAGCTGAAATGTAAAAACAAGGCGCAAATCTTGGTAAGACTTCTCAAGTTCTCACGTCAATTTGTATATAATTTCCAAATCCTCATAGCTTTTCTATTATTCGATTTGTAAGTAATTGTCTTGCTAAATATGATTTGACTTGTTGCATATATGATATATATGAGGTCTCAGTTAAATGTTATTTTTAAGCGCTAATTGAGAAGCCACCCACAGTTCTGTAACATGACTTAATTTTTCGAGTAGCAGTATTCCGTTTATACTATTCGAACAAGTGGATGCATAGCTAAGCTGAGAAGATAAGATGTGAGGAAAGAGAAGGAATATAGAGAGATTTTACTCATTTCACTACTGTTACTTTTTCAACAATCCTTTGAAGTGATTTAAAGGATCCGATTTCAACGTTGAATATAGCATAGTGATATGTAGCACAAAAAAAAACCCTCGTCTTTTATAAAACTTATGGCATTCTGAAATTCGGCGCCGAAAATCTTTGTTGACTGTTGCGCATCTGAAACAGTTATCTTGTTGAAAGTCGTAAAACACCTCTTTCTTTTCTTCGAACAGGTGTCAACTTCACACTTCACTATATTCGCTGGAATTTTCCTGAGGTGCAGATCCAGGCTTTTAGTCTAGGAAATCGATATTATTGACTGTTTTAACCAGTTAAAACAAAGACTTCCTTGCTTTCTTGATTAACATGCCTTAGGCATGGCTTGGTGTAAGCATTCTTTCTGAAACCCCATTGTACTTGGTGAATCAAAAGAAGTTTTAGGGTTGGAGAGGTAAAGAGGCTTTTCGTTCGAAGTCTTATACTTTCTAGTTGTTTTTTTATGCACATTTCAGTCATATATTCTTTTAAACATGGAAATATGTTCGCTAAGATCCTAGTGCCCCTAATATTATTAATGGGTATCAAAATCACACTTGTCATGCGAGTGGGAAGATATCTATCCCTATGCTGTAAGGATTAGTCAAAAGTGGTTTAGTGACAATTTTACCTTATCAATTAAATAGAAGGCGGTGGCCGAAGAAATCCATTCCCGAGCATGTATTCCGGCATCTATCCAGATTATTGGGAGCGTCGGATCTTGTGATATCTATATGAGTCGGAAAGCACCTTTAGGTGGATTAATAAAAGAAAAAAAGATTATGCTGTATAAATGTATCTATTATTATTATTATTCATTCCTGGCATCATTAATGGCTTAAATTGTTTGCTACCTTGAGAAGCCATAATGACCGATTTTCTGCTGTTCTGCCTATTTCTTCAAGAGATGTATATCCATATAACAGATCAGCGGTTTTTAAGACTGCTTCCATCTAAAACAGATACGAGGTGGGTAAAATTAAATTTTTCTTGAAATCAGAATTCTGAATTACTTATGTGCCATACAGAGAATCCTGAAAACGGTGGTTATTCACGGGGTGTGAATTTAAGATATGTGTGAACCAATTTAACTATTTAATTTTTATTATTATTGTTACTAAACATTAAATCTGACGAGTTTTAAAAGGCCGATCTTTTCCGGAAGTGAGTTTTTATCCTGATCCGATAACTGGAAACGTCTTGCATAATTTAGAACATTTTGCATAATTGCAAAGTCAATTAGAAGACCATTTTCGAACCGTTATCTTCGGAAGGAAGGTAACATCGCGTTTCGAATTCCGCCACCTCTTGAATGAAAAATTTAACCACTGCGGTTGGTCGGTCTGCTCATTGAGTGTTCATTAATGAGCATCAAAAGCAAATTTGCAAAGGAGAACATTAACTACTCTGCCACAAGTGCAAATCCTTACCGCACAATTAAGAATTTCGTAGTATAGATCCTGAAGCAATTTAACTTGCTTTATGCAATAGGCATCTTTGTACTGCATCAAGCTTATAGATGTCTCTCCATGTTAAGGCAATTTAGAAGAGTCTCCGATGAATGTGAATTTCAGTTATTTTCTTTTTGTAGTGTCCAAACACCCAGATTTCAGATGTAAATAAACTTCTCAATATATTAACTCATGCACCCCATAAAATTTAACCATTGCTGAATCTTTCAACGATCAATTCATTTAATTTTTCTAGCAATGAATCGACTATAAATTATAAATTCATGGTTTAGAAATGGGGACTGAATTCCAAACCATCTCTAAACCGCTCGACTTATCTAACCACATTACCACTTAAAAATGTCAATTTATTTCAACAAAAATTTCACTTACTTCATGAAATTGCATATAGAAATCGTGCGATATCAGCTTATTTGCCGATCGTTTGAACCGTTTCCTTTCAGCAGCATGTTTGTTCTTTGCTGTGAAACGCCTAATCGACCTGAATTCAAAGTTATTCACCTCATTTACATGCACAGTATTCAAAGGCGGATTTGAATAGGTTCTTGTAAGAACAAGTAAAGACATACCTTTCAACATTACAGTCAATGACTTTTGTGTGGATATTGTGTTCTTGAATGAGTTTCTTGAAGCTCTTTATGCTGGATGGGTTCACCATTACATCCACAAAATCATTTAGTTTACGGCTTATGTGGAGAATTTCAAACCGGTCTTCAGTTTCTCCCTTGAGAAGAATCTGAACAATAGGCTCGAAATATCCTTTAGGAACTTGAACTCGATAAATACGATGGCTGTACGGAAAGATAAGAACGAAGTTCAACATATAGTCAAATGAATGACACTTATACTATGAATCATAAATTTTGTTTCCTAAGGAATGGTAGTTTCCTTAAGAGAATCTATTTTTGTACGTAATATCTTCATAAATAATGATTTACACTCTTGAAAAGATTTCTGACATTTTATATCGAATCTAAAACCTAGTTGTGTAAAAATGGCAAAACTGGTAGAGCTCCGATATTCTGATGAGCCTTGTTATGTTTAAATCATATCTGCTAATCTCGTCTACCTGCTTTTCGCAGGAAGAATGTGCAAATAAATTGAAATAACTTGACCAATCTCTGAATTAAATCAGGTGCTCACCGAGTTCCTAATGCAGTCTCATCCATTTACCTCGGAGTAAAATAATTAAATTTGAAATATTTATATAACTCGGAAAACCATAACCTTCAAAAGAACTTGGAGAACTCGGGCTCCAAAATTCAAGTAATCAAAAACTCTTGATTCTTCCTTTCCCTTTAAATTCCTTATTAAACCATTTTGTTCTTCCTCTTATTCGGTTGCTAACCCATAATTAAAACATGTGAAAGCTTTTGTTTTCTGCTATGGTTAACAATTACGATAATTACTACCGAAAAAATTCCGATTTTGATCTTTAAGTTTACCGAATGTCAGAAAATTTGGATCAGATTAGTATTTTATCACTAACCATAGTACTTCTAATAAAGGGAGTAGTAAACAAGTGCAATAAGTTATGATTCGAGGTAGGTGATTAATTCAGAAAATCAGGAGTCTTACTTTGCTTGAATTGTGGAGGTATAAAGTTTTCCACATTTTCGTAAGGAGTACAAGTCATTTTGCAGTAACCTAATATTCAACTTTATAAATTGACTCCCAGATGCATGGGTGAAATTCATGCTCACGATATTCAGAGCCTGTTCCACCTGTTCATTTAATTCTGTGGTTGGTCCTACCAACTCGACTTATTTATATTTTTTATTTCTATAACAAGAGCGGGTAGATGAGAAAGATGAAGTTTTTAACTTCTCACAGTGCGATAAGCGATGTTCAGATAAGTGCGATCCACTTAGTCTAAATGATGATAGTGTAATATTTAATAAATCCGAAGCTTAATATTAAATAATAACGCCAAATCTTGACTCTTCTTGTGCGCGCAACAACACCTTTGAGATTTATAGACCATTACTGGAGAAGTGCTGGTTGACTTATCCTCTAAATGGACTGTCGTCATAATTAGCAAAGATTAAAAGTGCAAATAAAACCACAAAAAGATCAGTAAAACTGAACTAGTTTGGCACAATTTTGGATAAAATTAATTTCCTTCTCTCACTGAAATTTATAAATCGAATTTAAATTTAACTACAGCAATTCACTGTGCATAAATGTGCGGGGCAACCTAGTCTGCTAAAAAAAGATATTCGGCCAAAACTCTCAGTCCAATCAGAGTAATGTCTTAGCAACGATTATTTACATTAAGAATAACTGAAACAACCTGTGATGTTCAGACCCCTTGATTCTGGAAAGTAAACTCTTGGTTTCATCCATCTCTCTAATGCTAGAATTTGTCTTCCCGCAGTTGTAATTGACCAAGGATAATACGACTCGATCAATTATTGCCGTGTTCTCTATGGGATCTTCTGGATCTAGTAAACATAGTTCCCAAAACATTACAGTGGCGGCATTGTAAGATCTAGTTGTCGAATGACAACTGACATGACTAGATGTACAAACCATTTTTGCCTTCCATTAAAATATTTACTCCTACATCATTTTCAACTTCTTCATAATTTCACCTCTGCTGTCATTTTCAACCATAATGTTTCACTACTACGAAAATGTGGACTGCTGCACTGTATATTACTATCGGATGGCAACCCAACACACGGAGTGACAAGGAAAGAGGCAAAATATAGCGGAGGGCTTGAAAATGGATCGATTGAACCGTTTATTAATTCAAATTAATAAACTTTTCTTGGTTACAGAGGACTTGAGAGTGGTCATATCTAGTCTACAGGCGGTCTAAAAACATAGGCCTCAGATATTCTCCTTGTATATAATGGCAAAACATCTAGCTTCTGAACATTAAACTTTTGGTCTTACCTACCACTCCGACGATTATATTCGCCTCCACAATGTCACGTAAACAGACCAATTTATCCGACTCACCCTCGAATTTGATTGCCGTCACAATGGGCAAAGTCTGGAAGTTCAAGTAAAATCACAAAGAGACCAGTAAACTTGATCCAGTTTAACATCGCTATAGATAAATTTATCTGCGTAGTATGTTTCAATTTTTCTAAACTTAAATAACCGTTACTGTGACATCACAGTGATTGGACTGAGTGCTGACCGAATCTGTTTATTGGCCAACAGAGTTGTGCCGCTAAAGCCTGTGAATGTGAATCCAACGTAAGTTCATAAACTCCAAACTCGGAACTTTCATTGGAGTAAAGCCAAGGTATCAAGGAGTCTTACTTCATTTGATTTCTGGATTCTGGTTGTACAATGTTCGCTTAAGTGACAATTCACATTTCATAACTTAAATTTTATTACTTATCACCTGGATTACTGAGAAAGTCATTTCGACAGGTCATTGAATTTTGATGGTCGGTCATGTCTCTTTAAAGCATTCTTTCTCTCATTGGTTGAGAAATCTGGTTGATGTTATGTGATAAATGAAAACCTTAAATGATTTAACTATTGCAGAGCTGAGATAGCAAGTGTTCTCATATAGAAATGATATTCTTCTTTAAAAATTATTTGCCCCAATTTCGCTCAACTGTTTTTTCATTGAGAAATTATGCTCGTATTTTTTGCCCTTTAAGTAATTAACTTTCTAAAACGTTCAACATTCCGACACGCAAACTTTCAATTTGCAGTAATAATTGAAACGCTTCAGAATTAAAAGATAATTAAATTACATATTAGATCTGTCACTTTATTACTATTTTATTCTATTTTACGATATCACTCTAACTCTGCCACTCTAACGTTAGTTAAAAACCAATTGACCAAAAAATTTTCGGAAAGTTGAATCTACTATGAGTTTGTAGTAATCTAGCTTCCCGTAAAATATTTTCAAACCTAGTTCTAAGTCTCCAGCCTGGTTCCAGTTAGATTCCCTAGCTATCTTCTTGTTCGATCCTGCAAATTTCCAAGTTATTCAATTAGAGTTGTAAATATCCTTACCCAATCTTACTATTACGTTACTATCTACTTCTTTGCACCCTTCGCATATCTCCACTGTGTTCTTACGGTCTTTGGTGCATTTTATACCTCAGAATGTAAATAATACCACTTTCATTTTGAGACTCTATCAAGCTTCCACTTTACCACAATCTCATCTCCTGGATCCGAAATTTTCTAAATAATTCTTGCTAACCGTATTCCTCCACTCCATGCTTCACAAAATTATTTTTCAAACAACGTGTTTACTTAAACGTTTTTGTAAAAAATCATTTTAACACTCAAATGCTTGCGTAAACCACTTGTTGCTTTTTGTACGATCAGAGAAAGCATTGGGTTCTCACACTCTCTCCCCATACACCATTCCTTTTTTCTCTCTCCTTACCCGGATTTCGATCACTATTCTGCAATACGCATTTTTCTACCCTCAATCATGGGCTTTCGTCCTTGGAAACAGTGGTTTTTATTGCCAGTATTTAGGAAATGGCAAGAAGCTAGCAAAGCGGAACCGGCTTTGTTAGAACCGGAATCTTCTAACCGGCTTGTCGCAAAGCGAAGTTCGTGATGGATAATTAACCTCCCAGCTTCGGTTCTCTTCCATTAGATTATCAGTTAAAATTATCTAGAGGGAGACCTTTATTACACAGCAAGCGAGTGAAGCGTTTCATTGAAATAATTGACATTAAAACGATATTAAAACGTGAAAATTCTCTATATTCTCTTCTCTGGAGCTCTTTGACGAAAATAATATAGCGTTTATTTTTTAAAATAAAGTGCATTATACTTACAAGTTTTAAAGCTGGATATTATTCTGATTTTAATGGGGCAAAGCACACTTTTGATGATAGTAAATATATATCATTTAGTAATATACAGTATATAGAATTAATTCGATAAAATTTGGATTTATCTATAAAGAGTTAAAATGTGTCTGAACTATTCATTTTATACTTTTGCAAAATTTAACAAACAACGACGGGTTGGATTTACATGTGCGATTTTGAGTAAACTTTCGAAATAGTTTAAGTAGGTGTAATTCCAAGAAGAGTTACTTAAGGAGGTAGTCTATATTAGGCTAGGTATCCCCTCTTGGAATCAATAATCTTCCCGAGGTTAGCAGGGAACAATAGTCCCTAATGAGTGAGAAGACCAAAAGTTAGGTAGGATTACGAGCTTACTGAACAGTTGGGAATGAATGAGAAGGGGAGAAGAAGAAGAAATCATGGGGAAGAAAAAGGGAGCATCAGTAGTGAGCTAGAGCAATCTAGATTCTGAAGAATAGCCGAAATGTGGAAAGATAAGGCAGTTGATCGATTTCGCATTCCCTGTTCATTGACAGGTGGGCGAATCAGTGGGCACGGGTGTTCAGTGGTCTTAGCTGTTGAAATTTTCCAATACTTAGTACAATATAGAAATTGCATATTTGAACAATGGTGTTTGAATTGCTTTCATGATATGATGCTTCAGATATTTCGAAAAACTGTGATAATCTTCTGAGTGTCCGTCTTATGAACAATAAATTCTAACTAAAATGAAATTTATTAACTGTTTTTCGTTAACTATTCAATATTTTATATATTTCTCTTCGAGGTCAGGAAGACATCTGTAATTTTGAAGCTATATTTTGACCCTTGACTGAGCTTTATTATTATTGTAATTTATGTTTATATTATTCACATGTCGTTAGTCCTTTACCGCATCCACTTGCTATTCCCTTACATACTTGCGTTAGTGATCGCTCAACTTCTATGTTGGTAAAATACACTGATGCCATTCCCATTTCATTAGTCCTTATTCTTATACTTCATATTCAAATACTAAAATCACAGTAAGTCAATAGAATTCATTAAGGGGATACAAACGAAATCGAGTAGCAGTAACGTCTAATGAGGGTTAAAGGAGAGGGGATTGTTAAAATATTGACAAT
Organism: Hymenolepis diminuta; assembly: GCA_900708905.1. Classification (NCBI taxonomy): domain Eukaryota; kingdom Metazoa; phylum Platyhelminthes; class Cestoda; order Cyclophyllidea; family Hymenolepididae; genus Hymenolepis; species Hymenolepis diminuta. The sequence goes on along the minus strand of CAADRB010000046.1, from coordinate 550,274 downwards.
AATGCCAATATTTTAAAAAAGGAGTACTTTTTTAATTTTGCACTCCCGTTTTACAATTTACTTAACAGTCATTATCAGATTCAAAATTCTTTATTTGTCTTTTGAATGAATTCTAATGTCTAATGTTGGTTCATTAACTTGGATGGTAGATCTTACATATAAATTCATCTGGTTTTCTTTCAAAGGCTTAGAATGCAGATTCTAGCAAATATTCCCTCACTAGGTGAATCAGGTAGCAAAGACATTTTAAATTTTGGTGGACTTCAAAAGGCAGGAATCTATACTTAAATGAACAAAAATAGAACAGTTTGAGGTATTATTCACTTTTTCAACTGCGTCCTATTCCTAAATCAGAACACTACAAATGTCACAGCGAAATGTTTAAGTTCAACATAACCTCGGAAATTTCGAGATGAAAACTGACAAGGAAGGTGACTGAACATTGATGGAATCCACCCAAAAATTCCATAATGGTATGATTCCAGAAATTCATTTTCCGTCCCCATCTGGATTCAAGTTAATCTCGGCTTATTCTTCTCATATTTTAAAATACTGGAAGACATTACAATGTCTCTTTAACAGCTTTCAGCTAGACAGGGAGGATTTCGAACATCGCGTTTATTTTTGTCTGAGATGAGTCTGAATGGAATGAAATTATAGTGACCTATCAGTAAATTTGAGTTGAAGTCTAAAACAGAAATTAGTAATTGTAATATTTTACATTCTTTGAAACGTGAACTTTAAGAGTCATGTGGCCAGTTTATTCCAATTAGCATGTTATTGTTAAATAACTAAATATTACAATGAACACTGTACTTACAACTCTTGCAGATATTAGTTGCGCTCGTGTCACCGCCAAAAAATCAAATATTTAAAAATGCAAAAAATGACGCCCTTCTTATGCAACTTAACCATGAAATATCCCTAATTTTAAATTTCATCATTCGAAAGGCATAATTAAATTAGTTTCTTACTATTATCAAAATTTATTTGCACATACCTGAAATCACATAACTATAAACAGCAGGACTTGTAAAAGTCCGCAGAACTCTTGCATTTACTATTTCACCATTAATGAGTAATGATCTTGCAGGTTTGTTTCTACCTTTTATAACGTATTCTAGGTGAGATCAATGTGTAGTTTGCCAAATTTCTATGACTTCTATTCTTTAGGTTGTGGTTGCTAAATGTTTTCTTCCAATCCCTTATCTGCCTTCTAGTACGTGGATTGAATTACGCCGAACCGTTCTTCAATTGAGAACAGAAGATAACTATCTACATGACAGGAGTATGTCAAATACCAGCTAAAACGGTTTAATTCCAATTCGTGATTGAGCTTAGAAACTCTGCTATGTAAAATCTTTATTTCTAGGTGTCACTTGCTCTGCAGACTTGTGTTGTTGCGATCAATTTGGAATAAGACTTTGGTTCTCTAGAATATGTATTAATCAACAAATATATATGAATCTTCAAGATACGGGTAAAGAAACGTATAATTATTCTAGGTATGACGTTAATCACAGGAACAGAGATAATTAATGTCAAATGTTGGGAATAAAGGAAGTTGGCTCGATCAGTATGTACCACCAACACGGATACGTAATAATAATCTCTCTCGCTCTCAACAATCCACAATAATAAATAGTTAGTATGTTACATCTAGCTTTTCCCGAGCGAGAAGTATGCATGCCAATTTCCATTTACATTTTAAAATTTCTTCGTTATAGAATTATGTTTTCGTGTTTACCATCGGCGGCTAACTTCCGTATCTGACAATCGACTATTAACAATATAGGTGAAATTATACTTTTTCCCTTAATAATCCTCCCCCTTTCATTAGCCTAACCAATGAGTGAATTCCTTTCACCAATTTTACTAAAAATATGGTGTTTTTTAATCTAATAACGTGCACAATATATGTCTGGACTTGACCTCGATTTTTTTAGATCCAATACGCCGTGAACATTAGCAAATACTGATTTTTCTTTAATGATGAAACAATATTTTTATTATTGGTCATAGTATTAGAGAAAAATCTTACAATTTTTAACTGTAGGAAGTAGCTGATATCAAATAATAGTAATTTCAACAAATGATGAAGGGGAGGAGAGCTGACAGCGCTGCCAAGACTGATCAAGGTAATCTGACGCGCACTAGAACATTCTGGAAAGTGCGGCGTGTAACCGATCACTTAGCGAGTAAGCGCGGACGTGCGTGCAGAGACCTTTCCAGCCAATCAGCGATGAATATCCCTGCAGTGTGGCGTTGATTGTATTTAATGAGTAAGTCTTTGACAGCGAGCCATAGTTGAGCAATGAGTTTACTCCAATCAGTACCCCCTTTATTATTGCTACCTTGGGCATGGTCTAGGTAATTTTGGGGGCAAATTTACACTAGAGGACTCTGCTAGAGTCTATTTGAAATTGTTAAGGGGATTACTAAGGTTTAGCAAAAGGCTTGTTTGCGTTGCATCCTCTACAAGGTCGAAATGATACAGAGAACAACGTTAAGGTATCAAAAGTCTCCAATTGTTTTTTTGGACTGGGGTTGTACGGTGTTTGCCAAATGGGTAGTTTACGTTTCAAAATTTTCCTAAACTCCAGCAAATACTTTTCCACGATGTTCAGTGCTTATTGGCTGGTATTATTTAATTAAGAAAGAGCCACATCTTGCCACTTCAGCTTTTTATCTACCAAAGGTTGAAAAAAATTATCCTATGCGACATTGCGCATTTATAACTTCAGCAGAGCAAAGCTGTGATATCCAATGATTTTGAGTTAATAGGGCTCGCAAGCTGTGTCCACTAAAGATGAAGATGCATGAATATTTGCCAGAAGATTTAGAAATAGATATAATGGGTAATATATTTTCAGCTAACAATCCCAAAACTATTCCCAAACATTGTAGAGAGAAGAGGAGAGGAGAGGAGAAGACAAATTTAAAGATGTTATAATTTTATAGATGATATCCAATTATCTCAGAAAATTTGTGAAATGTACATGGTTACCCACTAGTTCGAATGAGCGATTTCATATTTAAACGTTATTTTCAATGCTAGAGGGAAGAAAATATAAAACAAAATGCTAATATCGTCGTGAGAAAATAATTAGTTAGTTGCATACTTTCATTTTTAAATTCTTACTGTTTCAGCATCATTATAGGAAAGGAGAAAATATATTAAGAAAGCACCTTGAATTAACACTCAAGCACGTCAACCCGGCGGGAATCTACCATTCAGACAACAAATCAAGGTCAGCAGCCCTAACAGGTGCTAAAATCACAAATAACGTAAGCATTTTCCAGTCTCACCTCTTTATGATTTAAGTCCAGTCAATAAATATCATCACCTATGTATATTTTTATCATTTTCCACAAAATTCAAACATTTTTCATTGTTTTGGCTAGACGGGAAAGGATATTGGTGACTGAACTGAAATAGATGCTTGGAATGATAGTAAGCCAAATTCTGCAAACAATAAATCAAAAATCTATCTCTCTAATTGTTGAAATCCAAGTACATGCAGATCGGAACCCTATGGGTTATATAAACAAACGGATGTACTTTTCTGCCGTACATACTTCATGAGCAAATTTTAACTATTGTTTAGAGCCTTGAGATAAATTTAGTTACACTAGTTAAAATCACCCTTATCCTGATATTTAATTATGGATTAATTTTAGTGATTACTCATTTTTGGTGAAAAGAATCGTCCTAAAACATTGTCTGCAATACTTAGATAAATCACTTCCAGTTGTTAGTTATCACATCTTAGCACACGATGGAAATACACCGTATTCATACATTTTAAATAACCTGGGAAGAACAGGCAACCCTATTTCTGAAGGCGGATTAGAGTCTAGGGTTTCCGACTGCTTTTTTTAAATCAATGGATAACAGAAGACTCTAATTATTTTTATTTGAAGTAACAAAATATAGATAATATAAAAATTACCATCGACCAATTGATTCGAATCTTTCAGTTGACCTCAGGACAAACGACAGAAGATGTTAACAACTTTTTGCCCAGGGCATGACTGACTTCTGTTAACTCAGAATATTCTGCAGCTCCCTAGTTCCTTTTCCCTAATTGAACGTCCATGTTTATTTTGTATGAACGTCAGATGCCTCCCTGTTATAGGATTCTAATTATTCCTAATTATATCCTAATTCATGGTACATTTATGTAGGTTGAACAAAATGAAAATATCCATTCAAACTTACACGGTGAGGTTCTTAGTATCCTCCCACCTTTAATAAATTTAACCTTTCTACCGAATACTTGAGACAGCAATTGGTAATTCACTTTCCTCAAAATGGTAAACAATAAATCTATTAATATCAGGATAGCTAACGAATAATTGAGTCTCAAAGAAAAGGAGGAACGAATTTGTGGAATGATAATTATCGAATTATATACTCATAAGCCAATGTATAATGATATATTATGACATCCATTCAAATATGGAATTTTACTAAGAAAGCTCTAAAATAAATTTACCCCTTCGTTAAATCGTCACTTGATTCTATTAGGAACTGATTTCGGACGGGTTACTTTTCCATTTGATGTGTTTTGATACACAGACAAGCGATATTGTCAGACAGAGGTGATGAAAAGGGCACAGGCGAAGTAGTCGCGACAAAAGCATAGCCTTTGAGAGCGTTGTGTGCGGAGCCAATACTGATGTTGTATGCAAAACCTGCTTGCTTGCGCGCATATATAATAAGTCTAAGTTTTACTTAGAAATAACAGCATTAACTGAAATATTCTCATCGGAAACTCATCAGTTTTGTGCCTTCACTTTTTCACATATAAATGGATATCGCCGCCTGGGTAAGTTCCTAGTTTGCTTCAAGTGTTAAATATTTAAATATTAAGATAAACATTTTAAATATCAAATGCATCGGTTTATTGGTCAGCGGTATTGTGTATATTAATGAAATATGGCAGCCAAAGACGCGTGTATGCATTATGTGAACGTTTGCATTCAGCAATAGGATCATGTCGCATTCTTAATCAAGATCGTTTTAAGATATTTTGACTAGAGTAGACATTAAAGTATTTATTGGGAATAAATGTGTACTTCCACATGGTAACCTAGTCTTCGAAGCTACCATTCAGGAACTTTTAGTGGTTTAAATCTTCCATTTTTATCACCATAAGTCAGCTCAACCAGTTTACAATTAGTTCTCCGGGATTATGTCTTCGTCAGAAAGGTTCTTTTCTAATTCTAATTTAAGATTATTCGTATTTTCGCTCATTAGATTGCAAAATTCTTCTAAAAATTGCAGCATAGCATTTCTTTATCATTTTCAGTAGATTTCAGGGATACGCCATTGTAGGTCTTTTGGAAAAGTACCATATTTTCCACGAATGAATACCTTCTCTTCTTTTTTCAGGAGCGCCCGATGGATTTGATGATTTATTCAATATAAAACACTGATTTTTTCTATTATTATTTTCATATGTTATCATCTAAGTATTTATTAACCGTAGTCAAACGGAATTTTATAAATTTATCTCAGGATTTGTTGCATCCTTTTCATAAATTAATAGTTATTTAAAATGAAATCCTCACATGCATTATTGAAAATTATTTCTCTATTTAATCCCTATTTATTAGTCACATTGATAAAAATATTTTGACATTTGGGCCGACCAATCCCTACTAATTTTGATTAAGGAAACTTGTGTCAACCAATATAGGACAGGTATTGGTAAAGTGGGAAGAGCCTAGATATCAAGATGGGATATAAATAAACAAAATAAAACGAACATATATTAAATGAAGACTGTGATATGTCTGGTCAAAATATTAGCTTCATTAGTCAAATGGGTAGATTTTATCAATACATTTATTTAGCAAAAGCGTGATCGGCTAATGAACTATCTATGGACATGAAAATAATCTGTATTGTATTTAATTAAACTAAATTTTAAAAAACAATTTTTGCCGTTTTGTTTACGTTTAGACGAGCTCATGATCTTTCAAGTTACTTTAGACAGCCTAACAGATGAAAATATTTACAGCAAGGTCTATTCTTCATTAACAATAAGTTCTGTGATATCATCCACTTAAAGTAAGGTGACTTTCAGTATGAGACCTACTATTATCAAAATTTCAAAACTATTGAATTTGCTCATCGTCATCTAACCATTTTAACATAACAGATCGAAGGAGTCAAGAACCACTTCTCTTGGGAGGAACATAAATGGTACATTTTTGCATCTTTCGGTGCCTTAGTGGCTTACAAAGTTGTACGCTACTGCTATAGAGAATATCAGCTTCCACCTGGTCCAATTGGCTGGCCATGGCTTGGTTACACGCCGTGCTTGAGTACGTAAAGAACCACTTGTTTTAAAATATCATCTTCTGCTTTTTCATGACTCTAATATTCCCTTATTTTAATATTATAGAACAAGGTGCTTTTAAAGATGTACAATCTATTTGCAAGAAATATGGTCCAGTAACAAGCTTCAGAGTTTGCGGAAAACTTATGGTCATTCTCAGTGATGAGGAAGCTATCAAGGGGGCAGCTTTAGAGAATCGTGCGCTTATCGGTCGTTATACAATGCTGAGTAGTCATAGTCTTGCTAGAGGACACGGTAAGTTAATCTACAGATTAAAATCATAATATGTTTTCTTAAACCAGTCCTTTCTATTTTTGTGTTTCGTTTGAAAAAGTATTAAGATGTAAGGTATATAAAGTGCATTTTGGGGTGTGGTGTAATAAATTTGACTGTTCTGGGCTAACAAATTCAGTTCGATTGAACTCTGTTGCATGTGTAAAACATAGTTTGAATAATCAGAAAATCTCATAGAAAAAGAGAGGAAAGATGAAAGAAGATGAAGGTTTAGATGACAAAAAGCCTACTTCGCATTCCACAGTAGCAAAGTGCTTATTGGATGCATCCAAGTTGCACTTAAATCCTTTTAGATCACATCCATAATGAACTATCCACTCCATATTCCTCACTCTGAACGGGCAACTGGAATAAAATTGATCGCTAGAGTTAATGATTAGCAGATAGCAAATGTCAGCTCACATTGTATCACTTAAACATGCAAATTTTAGGTCTCTTCAACTACGATGGAGATAATGCTTCATCCCTGAGGCGCGTCCTTGTTAGAGGCATTTACCAACTTATGCAGGATAAAGTAACGCATCAGGGAGGTCCCGTTGGCACCAACATAAATTCGATTCTCGACGAAATACTGGACCAGGAATGCGGTAAATTCAACAAATATCTACACAGTATGAATGGCAGGCCTTTCAAAGTCACGTGAGTGCATGTATTCTAATTTGATTCCGTATTCATTAACCTAATTATAGAAATACGTAATTAAGTCACAGCGAGCACTCAAAGTATTTATCCATAGTTATATTTTGAATAGATGAATAGGTAAAAGCATATGGATCCCTTATTAAACTAAAAATATTAATAGTTATTTGGTTGAGCAGTACTCGACTGTTCTCGCTTTACCCTAGCTATCTGAAAAACTTAAAAATTTTATGGGCGAAACCGACTACTTAAAACAATTTTCCGGTCAGTCAGCTCTAAATGACATGGATTTAGGAGTTCAAGCCAAAATTCGAAAATTTAACATTTTGCTCAAGCACCCTCATGGAGATTCGAAAGTCAAATTGCTAAAGTTTGGACTCTGAAACGTCAGATCTTGTAGCAGCAAGCTGAAATTCTTCTCCCTTACGAATTAAATGTCTACCCGAAATTCCATTCTGCAGTTCTAACAGGAACCAAAACTTCTAAAATATCAAAAACTGAAATAATCCATGTATTTACTATTTGCAATTCTGGATTTAAAAATAATTCCATACCATTGAGCGTGTCGCATCAATGATTCCCGACTTCATGTTCAAGAATTCAAACCTATTTCTAACAAATTAGTTACAATTAGAATTAATGTGGGCAACATTCCCCCGAGGTATCATTGGCGATTAGGCCCCAACAGATTGCCTTTCCAATTTTTTAAAGGAAGAAGCCTTTTATAGGCAACTGGATGTTGGATTCAGGGACGACGTGTAAATCGAAAATGTCATAATTATGGGAGATTTTAACTGCCGACTTGGTCAGGATGCTCATGTGAATCATATGAACGTAATAGGCCTCTAACATACTCAATGGAGACTACAGAAAATAGGATGTGCCTGTTAAGCTTTTTCGAAATAGATGTTCTTTAAACTATCAGTTCTTTTTTCCAAAAACGTTATAATAGACGGCACAAATGGTATCATCCAAAAATTGGCCAAGTTAGTGTCCTTGATTTCTATCTTGCTTAACGGAAAAATTGAGTCATATTTCTCAAAATGCGAGCGTCCAGAGAAGCGGATGCAAACCCTGATCATCATTTGTTTGTATCACATCTCAGGACTGAAGCTGCACCGAATAAGTTACATGAACATAAATCGGGGAAAAGTTGGCAAAAGAATAGAGGGCTTGAGGTCATATCAAAAATAAATATCCTTATTAAGAAATGCTTAAAAAGGACATCCTGAAACGCAACGGCTTGGAATATAATGAAATGATAAATGTTCTTGCAAGAAATGTGATAAACGATGTCGGAAGCACTGTTCTAGAGTTGGAAAAAATTAAGCCATGGTATAAAATAGCTAAAGTAAATTTGTGTGATGAATTATTGGAGAGGAAAGGGTTGCGAAAACTGGTTAACTAACTATTCTCCTGAATCATATGCCGCCTATAAAGGCATAGGAAGAAAGGGAACTTCCTCACAGAGAAATCAAGAAGGATACACTTGGAAGAAAACTTGACAAAACTTGACAATTAATGAACGAAGAAAATCTTACAAATTACTTCGAAAGTTCTGCTGGCAACCTCACGAACACGGTTTAACTCAAAATATAATATTTTTTCGTTAATCCCAGTTCTCCGGCTAAACTATTTAATTATCAACCAATGCACTTTGATTTAACCTTAGACATTACAGAATTGCCAAAAGATAAAAACCTGACACTAGAAGAACTAAAAGGGCAACAGGAAAAATTGAAAACTTCGAAAGGTTCTGCAGCTAATACCCTACTATCCGAACTCGTTAGGTGGAGCGAACCATCATTAAATACTTTAAAAATTGTTGCTAGAGCAATATCCCTAAACCTAGATCCCGGGTAGATCGGGAATTAATCATTATCTACAAAGGAGAGGGAGTAACTATCGACTCAGCAAATTGCTGAGGCGTTTTCCTTTTTGACATGGTTGGGAAATACTTAGCATGGATGGTCTTTGAGAGGCTTAATGTACATATAAGTGAATGTATATCATACTTAGCATGCATTTCGAGCTGGAATGTCCACAGAACAAGCGATCCTTTTTTATAGACGCTCCTCCNNNNATGATTAGAACTCGTAAAATTTGTTCACTTTACCATGTGTTTTACCTCTGCAGACTTAACTTCCGATGCTTGATGTGGCATATAGTATGGAGGAGTTCATTTGGAATAGAATGCCCGTTAGATGAGGAGACAATCAATGGATTTGCTCAATGTGTCGGCTATATCAACGCCAATATTGGTCCATTCCAATATAAGCAGATGCTTCCCAATTTTCTGTAAGTCATTATTCTGAATTTCCACCGGATGATTGAATTAAATGTAGTCTTAGCATAACAGTGCAATATAATGAATATAATTCAATACTTTTCTCAATGGAGCAAATTATTTATTTCTCTGTGTAAATCTTCTCATATTTGAATCAAACATTTCAAAATATTTGTCTTACTTAAGGTTTCTTTCCGTTATAAGCCGGCCAATATCTAAACTGCTATTGATGTATTTTACACTCTGAAGGTATCATAAAACAAAATCCATGATCTCTTTTAATCATTGACTAGTTGATCCAAAAATTGCACGCCTATCTAAATCCTCTTCAGCTTTCCAGAGCGTTCATAATTCCCGTCATTCAACATTCATTCCGTTTGTTATTTGAAATTAAAAATTTTCTAATTTAAGCAAATTATTTAAAATGCTTTTTCAATGCTCTTTTAATAAAGTGAATACTAAGAAAAAATAAATGCAAATGCTCAGATTTACGAAATCCACTTACTTATATCTCTTTATGGAATGTCCAAACGCTAACCTTTAATACTTAGTATATTTAATAAGGTCTATTTTTATTTCTCTAAGATCCGGATTAGTGAGGCACTGCAGAATCTTTCGTCGCATGCTTGGGGCAGACAAGCTCTGGGACAGCTACCAAAAGGCAATTTCCGCTGTCAGACAAACTGTGGGCGAATTGTGGTCATCCCCAAAAAGAAATAAAGATTGCCTTTTGTCCTACTTCATGAATGATGACGAGTACAACATCTCGCGTATGATAAAGCTAATACCAAATCGGGTGTATGGTGATAAAGGGATATTAATATTATGATTGCAATTTTAGAAATTGATGCCAGTCAATTATTACTTGAAGTAATTGCAGCTGGAGTAGATACTACTGCTCTTAGTATGGTTTGGTGTTGTTATGGTCTGGCAAATGGAAAGCTGGAAATTGCTCCAGATGAAGAGTTCACAGAATCAAAGCTGGAAGAAATACATCGTTTGGCCAGTGTAGTCCCAATGGCTCTTCCCCACTATGCAAAGTTTGACAGCTACGTTAAGGGATATCTTATTCCCAAGAATAGCATCGTTATCTTCAACCTATTCTCCGTTCATCAATCACAGTTGTGTAAGTTAGCTGGAGCCAGTTCAAGCGGAGTTTGTCCTGTCGCTAATAAACGGAGTTCCAAATCAAAACTATATTGTTGCGAATCCGCTTTGCCATTTTCAGTTGGTGAGTGTTTCTGAAATCGTAAGTTGTTATTATTCTATCGAAATATGGCAGGAGATGTTTGTGATTATTTCTTCTTGATTTAGGTGCCCGGGCCTGCCCAGGATTCATGTTTGCTACTCATATGCTCATGCGTGTTGTGAGCAGTCTGACCTCAGAATTCAAAGTTGTCGAAGGAGCAAATGACAAGAATACTCCAGAATTGCAGCTCAATGGAATAACTCGACCGCAACAAAATGATAGCTACCGCTTCATTGCTCTTAATTAGGAAATAGTTACATTTGCTAAATTTTGATCGTTCAGAAATCTTGTAGTTAGCTCTTTACCTATTCACCTTGATATACGCTGTAATAAATCATATATGATACACTGATTTTTAAATTATTGACTAAATTAGTTAAAATCTATGTGAATTTGTTATTTGGTTTATTTTGCTATCTCATTTCAATACTTAAGCAGTAATACTTGAGTAAAATCGTTAAAAATAACTGCTCTGAGTTAACGTTTTTCAAATAATATTCAAATTCATCGTTGACTTTAGATATTTATCGATTTATTTGAAGTGAGTCGTATTTTAATAGAGAAAAAGTAGACGTTTTGTTGGAATAGAATTTTTGCGAAAAAGTTACTCCCAGAGTCATAGGAAATTTGTTCAGTTAGCGTTTGCACCTTTCTACCACACATAATTGCTATTGGCATTTTCATTCCTAAGCATTTCGACTTTCTTTATTGCACACTTATTCACAGTGTTAAATTCTAATATTAAGGGCGAATCTTTTTAAAATTTCAAAGGCGGAGCCACCTGTGAAACTGGTGTTTAAGAAGACTGTTGTACGGACAATAATAAGGCCTCAGAAGTTGATTGAATGTTCATTGACATTGAGTCAAGATTAGTCAACAAGTAGGAGTGTGCCGATAAAATTCATATTTGTCGCAGTCCAGCTTTAAGATGGCTAACGATTATAACAAACCTAGATCAACTATCTACTGGAAGGCTAAAAAATATGATACTGAATATGCACACACGACAGAACCAAATCTTTTCCACAATATCAATTAAATGCAGTTTGAACAGAGTCTTGATTAAAAAGAATCGTTAACGTTGCTGTTTTTGACTGATCGACCTCTGTTTACCAATGTTAATTATCTTGTCTGTTAATATTAATAATACTCAACGGGGAAATTAATAAAACTTATTTGATAACCCTTCTAATGAACCAAATATTGACAGTACTCCGACATCGTTAGCTGTTTTATAATGGGTTTCTTCTAACGGTGAATCTACACTCTATATATGCGTTTTTGTAATCAACCTGGTATAGCTTCGAATGAACAGAGGAGTGAAGAAATACATTTGCTTAACACCCACTCACTTCCTTTAAACAAAAGTCTTGAAGCACAATAAAATCGCAAAAATATGGGCTTGACTTTGCTCTTCCTGCCCTGGAAAAAATTCAGGGCTAGGAAAAAGGAAGCTTGAGTTTCTGGAAAGTTTTAGAATCTTATGGTATAAATAAAGGCTCCTTATCAGCTGGACGCGTATTTGTACAAATTCCGTTTTAAATACTCTAAGTAGAATAACTATAAAAGAGTTGCGAAAATTAACAGTAACAAAGCAAATATGTAGTAGTTTTAAATTGGGAAAATAGACGGATATGAAAATCATTTTAAAGGGGATATCGGTTGAGGTTAAACAGAGTAGTTGGGAAATCAGTGCATGTGAATTCTGGTTAATCAAATTTTTGTTTTAACTACATACATTTGGTTTGTTGCTTCAATTAATGCTTCGCAGTTCAAAGGTCAAGATCTGACTCCTAAATTCTGGGGTAATGGTTCATGTCGCGAAATTCAGAGCTGATTGATCTGATAAATTATTTTCGCATCGATATATCTATCTTTTCCCTAGTCAGATAGTGAATGCCATTTTGGATATTTTAACTCACTCATCGTGAATCATAATATATTCTAGTTTAGAAGGGTTGAAACGAGAACCATAAATAGAATTTTAAAAACAGAACTAAAAGTTAAGAAAATGAATAACCTGGACTCGGAAATTGTTGTAAATATTGCAAAAGTCTGGTTTGTCTATCACTTATGCTTTAACTCTTTTGGTATTTGAGTAGACAGATGTTTAAATTGGTATTAGCAATCTCTCATAATAAATTTACCGTCATATGCTCATAAACAATGAGAACATGAACTCAGGTGTCAAACAAACTGCACGTATTAAACAAGAAACAGGCAAACTGTAGACTTTCAGTATTTTCTGCTTCTATCTATCCTTATTCATCCTTTTTGAATCACTTTGCTATTCCTTACGATAGTTTACTTCCGAGTATAAAAAATTTTATTCTATGCTTGGATATGAATACTAATAATAAATTGTTACTGGCTGGTTACTAAAATTGCGATTCATTTCTTGACTCATTTTAGGTATTGTTTAAAGGTGAAATACGGTTATCTGAAGATAAGCAACATGTGACGGTATTGAGGTCTGGGAAAGTGCCTTTAGATTAATGTTAAGAGATGTGAACTGCAAATTCATTCCATACGTAGATTGTTATTAAAACCATGAACTTGAAATCATTTACCAAATTTCATCTATCGATAATTCTTCCCTCATACTTGCCCGCCAAGCATGAAAATTCCAGAACAATTTCTGTTGTTGCAAGAAAAAAATAACGATAAAAAGCTAATAAAACAAACCTCAAAATCGTGGGGGTGTTATTTTCTCATGATGATCAGTTCTCACAAGTTGTTTCTAGGTCGCCTATCATCATTATCCATAGACGGGTGCATATCTCATCTGACAACTGAGCAGGTATTCGATACAAATATCGTTATCAATTCAGTGATGTTCAGATCCTCAGTCTCAATAACATGAGGATGACTGCACCCATGTTTATAGTCATTGTTGAATTAATTAAGTATTTAAGAGTAACTGCATCTCTGTACTATTTCTATTTCTGTGCCTCAGCCAACTTGTAGTCTAACAGTATCTAGACTGCAGCAACATCAAGTTTATATCGGTAGAAATTGGATTTCTTTACATTAAAACAGAGTATAAAGGCTTACTTTACAATATTTTAAAATATTCCTCGTATTCTCGCTCTATTATGCTAGTACGACAATTATGCTATGAGGACACAATGATTTCTCAAATGATTTATTTGTTTAAGAAAATCGACAAGTTTTATCACGTTCCCTTTTATAACTGCAGATCCATTTAACCTGAAAATTGGTCAGTTAATGCCATTTATATGCTTCTATATATATGTATGGTTTTCAAGGTTGAAATTGTTGGAAAGAAATACAAGGAAACCCGGCTTGAGAAGTGATCGATGCTTTCCCGTATTTTAGATCTTCATAGCTTGAAGCAACAATGGATTAATTTTGATTATAACTTAACATTGGAATCTACTGGTATGAAATTGTGCTTCCTGCTGCCTTTCTTAGACAGTTGTTTACCTTTATTTATATTTTCGTAATCGCGCACTCTGCAAACTAGTTTTAATTTGTTTCAGGTTTGACGCAAATCTTACCATCAAGGCTCTAGAGCGGCTAGGTCGTACTGTTACAAGAAAAAAATTTTTCGATCTGTCTATGTGTATGATCAACTGATCGTTCCATTTTCATGCAAGTTTTATCAAGCGTAGGCTCAAAAGTCCAAGGTAAAATTTAGGTAACAGCAATTTTTGCTAGCAGGTAAAATTTTTGTAATTCAATTAAGCGTCATAACAGAGATGCAAATAATAATAACAGCAAATAAATAACACACTTTATGAAATATGAAATAAATGAAAGGTAATTATAAATGGAGTACTTATTAGCCCTGTTTTGCTAAAGCTCCATAACTAGTGTCATCTAATCGCTCGCAGCTATTGAAGGAGATTTCTTTTTTCGAGGTGTATGACAAACCACCTGTCATTAAGCTCTGAACACTTCGGATATTAATTCGCTTAGATACTTAATATTCAAATCACGAAATTCGAACTCTGCGACACTAGTGCACGACATAATGGACCGTATCAAAAATGAAAAGTGGACAATCAAAAACATTCTAATTTCTTGATTCGTTGAATACATTTCATTCCATAATAGATTATTCTATTAGATCTCATGCCACGATTAAAACTTATAAAAGCTTTTTTAAAATGTCACGAGAAATAATAATAATAAATTTGTAGTCAGCGATATAATCAGCTAAATTTTTGCTTCATTTATATCTATGCTTTAGAGATTTGAAAGCATATTCAAATTCACGGGTATCATTGCGCAAAGGTATGTTATTCATTATAATTCTCATCGCTCGAACTTGACTTCACCCAGAGAGAGAGAGAGAGAGAGAGAGAGAGAGTACAGGGTGATTAATACACATATCGAGGATTATTTATTTGTCCCATCATCCTTATCAATGACCAGAAGCCTGAGGACACTTTTCACTCTTGGTAACTTTACGGGTAAATTAAATAGAACAAATGAACTAAACTATATTCGATCAGAATATCAGTAGTTGCCTACCTAAACAGGCTTTACTAAGTAAAGAGTAGGCTTGGTGTTATAGGCCTAGATACTCCACCATGCATCTACTGTGGTCGTAGAAGTTTACCAGTTAACCGGTTCAATATTAAAGAATCCCATTCGTCAACTAATTATAACATTCAAAGGAATGTTTTTTTCATGGTTTTAATCATAAATTATGCTGTTTTCTGCTTGTTACACTTAAAACACTTAAAGTAAACATCTGAATAAATTTCAGCTGTTTATAAGTGCGAGTATAATTCATATATGCTCATTATCTTATTGTTAATGATGCATGATTAAAAAAACCTAATTTAATTAGGTTAGGCACACTTACAATCGGTGATTTACTATTAGGAATAAAAATGCAAAATTAATAACCAGTTAAAAGAATTAGCCTTATCAGTTGTCATCGAGATTTAGGTTAGATTCACGTTTCGGAATTCCCAAACGCATTTACGAAAGCTCCTATCAACGCTAATCTTGGGTAAAGAGTAATATCGTGGAGCTTTCCTGGCGAGAAGCTCGAATTATTCCGCCCCATTTTATTCGTCATCGAATCCATGAACTCTGACATCTACATTAGCCATTTTACATCCCCCAGCGTCTTGTTATTCTTTGTGCTATACTCAAAGTCATGTGCAAAGATAGTTTTGAATGAGTTAGTGACTTTTAACAATGCCACATTGTCAGTTACTACGTGCTAAGTAGATATTTTGATTATTCTCCTCTACTATTTGTATTCCTGTCACAAACACCGCTTCCTCACTATTATACCGATCGCAAAGTAAGCCTTATCCGTCATATGGGAATGACTTCTGATCTTCAGCCTTCCCCAATACTTTAACTGGAAAATCCTATTTATATTGCAAACTACATATATTAAAATTTCAATTCTATTATTTTATCATCTAGATAAAATAAAACCCGCAATAAACAGGAATATTTCTTCCGAATTTCACTCTGGCATGCATATTTATTGTTTACTGGAAATTAACAGTCTAACCTGAAGATATAAGAAAACGTCTTAATCCACCTCTACTATTGCTTGCAATTAAGATATGACACTTTTCTGACCCTGAACTCGAGACAGGTTTGTCAAAGAAAATAAAATTTAACTGAATATTTCCATGCCTTTGAGGGGGCGTAGTTTTAAAAGGTAAATGCTATGGATAAGATCTATGTCATTTTAGAAGATATAACGTCTTAACTAGTGGGAGTTGATTGAGTATTAGTTGGATAATAATCCGTCTAAACAGTCTAACTTTATATCATTTGTGAATCAACATAGCTTTATAGCTTCATTGAATTTCATTATCCCCTTGAATTTCGCCTAATCAATTTTCTTACAAAGAGAGTTTTCATTTTAGTATTCTGTCTATGCTTTCATACACGTGGGAGCATAATTAGTAATCGGCTAGTAGGTTTCCTTACACGCTATGAAATGGAAATATGCAGTCATCCTATATTACATATACTCGCCTTGACATCTTGCAGTCTAGACTAACGATAAATATATCTTTTATTAAAACTTGGACTTGTCCATAGGCGGAAGACATTGTAAAGTTCGACACATTTTTTACAAGTGTTAATATGAAAGTTAGATATCTCAAATAAAATAAAAGGATACCCCTCTAGACCCCATTTTCATCAGTCAAGAGTAAAATCCGCACCCACAAACCTAGTGACTATTAATGATACACACGTTGATGGCTTATCAGTGAACTTAATGACTAATCATGTTTGTGTCTTGGCTAAAATTTATTTTAATGGAACGGTGGGAATCTGAGTCATCCCTTTCGGCATGCCTGATTCTTGGCATTATTTGCAGGTCGCAATAATATAAGAAGGTAAACAACCTGAAACCACACTAAATGCCATAAATTACAGATGAACATCAATGGGAAGGACCAGGAGACCACTTGTTCCTATAGATCAACAAACAACATCATGAAGTGCTACCACTTCATAAGCCAACATTCAGAAGTCGTTAATGCCGGCCATTGTATCTATTGACTGTTCCTCATTTACAGGACCGGACTGGTTCGTCGATCTACAGCAGTATGTGAATTGGTAGGAGCAAATGAACTGCTTGATCGTTATCAGTCACTCATCTCTGCTATCAAGCAAACAGTATCCGGTCTGTGGCCGGACGGTAGCAAAGATTGTCTTCTGACCTACTTCATCGAAAATAAATAGCATGATATGTCAGAGGCTGATGCAGGTCAGTTACTGCAGGTGAAGTTGACACTACTGCTGTTATACTCTTACAAATGGAAAACTGGATTTGAAACTTGGAGAAGTGTTCACTGAATCAAAGTTAGGGGAAATTCATCGTCTTGCAAGTGTTATTCCGATGGCCCTTCCATACGTTGCACGATTCGATAGTCAGAAAGGAGAACTCCAGTAAGAAGCTTTACTTCTCTAAAACTGCCTTGTCGTTCTCTCTTGGTGGGCTATCCTGTCCGAGATTCTTGCTTGCTATTCCATGCTAATGCGTGTTGTGAGTAACCTTGCTGCTGAGTACAAGGTTATTGGAGGTGATAATGATGAGAATATACCAGAGGCTAAATTCAATGGTATCACCAGACCGCAACCTGCTGATAGCTATCGAATCATTGCTCATAATTAATTCCGTTTTGTGTAAATATTTTATAAATCTAATTTTTAAGACCTCTTCATTGAATTTCACCTTGTAATATTCCCACAAATCGCTTTATCGCTAAATTTCAAGCATCATTTTTATGCATACTCTAATAAATTTACAAGTCTACACGCTTTGGGCTGATATGACGTTGCCTTTGGATATATTAGAACGACTTTTAAAATATAATTTTTTTGCATTTATACTCTTGAATACATGACTTGAGTGTTTGTTCTCTTATCCAAACTCATACCTATACGAAATCTTAAACCGAACGCCTTCTTTATGAAAAATATCTTGACCAAATAAATCGCATTAAAATATGTGTTGAGCAGGGAAATGTGTAACTTTTATTATAACCTTTGTGCTTTGCCTAAAAACTGTGGAATTCTTTGTAGCTCAAGTTGCGACTGACACTTCTTTCTTAGAATCTTTAAATTTCACGAATTTGAAAACCTTTCTGGTCGTTTTGATTTTAATTTGGAAGAAGAATGGGTGGACAATAAATGAGGTGGCTTATTCATGAAAAAAGATTCCAATTCATTTACAGATTTTCAGTTATTCTTTTTAAAATTCAGTTTTAATAATGCTATTCTAATAGCGGATATCTGGAATTGATTACATTTCATAAATTAGAAGGTGGTGTCAGTGCTACATAACTGTTAATTGGTATGAGGTAAGATTTGTATTTGTTAATATGCTCTGTTTACTTACTCTTATTCCGTTATGAACATTGCACAGATAAATTATGCAGTATCCATTTGTGAACGGTAGGTGACAATTTTGGTGAATCAAGGTTTGCACGGTCGACTCATTTAGAGAAAATAAATTTTGACTGTCCATAACATCTGTTTTAAGTATGACGTGAGGGAAATTAAATGAGTAGCGAGATGCCAATGTCACAAAATTAAATGGCCTTAATTGTTAAATAAAATCCCTTAATTAAAAATTATACTGTCCAAAAGACTAAACAGACGTAAAATATGCAAAAATTAATTTGAGGTGCTTTAGTGGTAAATGGGAGTGACAATATGTGTCTTTGTCAGATATTAATGACGTAAATCATAGAATAATTAAGGTTCTGAAATTCTAACATTCTTTACAGCTTTATAGAATGTGAGATTGAGGCTTAGAGGTCATTGAGGAAGATTTTCAAGAGATTAGTGCATTGTCTTTCTGTCACCTTACCCGATAGTGTCAGAGGACGCGTTTATTCAATTTCATACTTTAATATATTTTGTTAAATCGTAAGTTAGTGGGTGGATACACACCCATTAGTAACACCTAAAAACGATCATTTGAAGGCCACACCAACGGTTCTTTTCCTACGTCCATAATCTAGGTGCCTAGATGTCACGAAAGCATTATCTGTATATCTGAATGGATAAATGTGTAATAATGCTCCGATGGTGTACGAAATAGAGGACTAGAAATGTAATTTCTTCAGACTTAGAAGATGGGAGAGATATGAAACGAGTTCCCTTTATGATTAGCACAAGTGTGCTGCTTTTAATTGATTCATAAATACATGGTACAGTTACAGACCGTTTCAAGTAAATTATATTACCTCTTCCCTTCTCTAATAATATACACTCCCTGTGCATATACCCTGCTTTTATTTAGACTTTTCTTTTTCGTCTTATCCCCGTCTTTATCAAAGCGTATTCATATTGATATTCGGTCCTTGGTTTTCGAATTTAACTAAACCAGACGGTAAGCTTGTGTATTCAAGAATATGGAATGCTTTATTCCATTATCTGATGACTTGAAGTATGTACTTAAACTTCAAATGTCAACAAGAAGATTCCAAAATTCTGTTTTGGAAAATTTTCCTTTAAAACTACATTTACGAGTAAACCTTTCATATGATCTTTATATGAACTGTATATTTGTTTTTAATTAAATCAACGACTGACAGATTAAGCAGTAAAACCGATTTCTGCAGCCTTTTTCCTTAGCTTAATATCCTTTATGAAGCAAAAAGTAACAAATTTAGTCCTGGGAGAGCATTTAAGGCAAAGGAGGCTGTAAAAAATTCTATAAGGAGTAAGGTGGAGGTGCTGAGAAGAATTAGACAGCTGTGGAATTGGATTGATCCATGAAGAATATACTATTAATCACTCTATTTGCTTAGGGAAACTTACAGCAATTTATGTGTCTTTAATTGGATAGTGATAGAGGGAAATTTAAGTGTTCATTCCAAATCAACATGCTATTGAAAAGCAAGAAAAGGGACTAAGGAGAAAGGGAATTCACGAACAAAAGTCGGGTATTTACTACCATTTACTTAAATAAATTACCTCAGTTTATATGGCTTTTATTAGGCATTTACCAAAAATGTTAAATTTAGACTCATTTTTAATAAAGACTGAAATTAGACAAAAGGACAAAAAAGAGAAAAATGTGAATATACGGCAGGTACGGTCAGTGCATATAAAATGTCGTTTTCTTAAAAAATACTTCAGTTTATTGGTAGTTGTTGAGAGGGTTTTATCTAGACTCACGTTATCAAAAAGAAATGCATGCTTGGAAAGAAAAACGCGATTAAAAGACAGGTATGTGCCATCAGAGTTGTATGATACAAGTGAGAGAGCCATCTAAGGTGGTATTGGCAACGATTTAAAGCTAAAGGTAATTCTCTGACGTAGTGTGTTTACCATCACAGCTTCATTAACACCTGTGCAGACCCTGCAGACTTGACGTGTTGGTATAACGTGTAACAGTCTACAATTCATATGGCAATCGCAGCATGGGTAAGTGTTAATATTCAATTGCCTTTTAAAGGATTATTTATTATCTTATTCATTTATTTCATTTATTTATTGGTATATCCAATACCAGCCCCAACTGAATCGTTTGATCAAATGAACGAAATACACCCTAGAATAGTCAGATTTTTTAACTTTTCATAAAATATTATGGACAGTATTTTACCGTCCTGTCCCTTCTCTTCGAAATTTGGGGTTAGTTAAAATCTTGGAACTGGCGAACGGACGATTTATTGCTAAATGAAATAAATAGACCACCTTCTTTTATTTCAAAAAATACTTTCATTTATAAATAAATTTAGGTAGATGTTTTAGAGAATTTTTGAATTTTTTGTCCAATATTTATTTCTGCATGACGGTCAGTTAGAACGTGACTGAAATACTAATTAACTGAAATACGGAGACAGTATTAAATTTGTGAATTACTTATTTAAAATAAAATCATATCGAACAGTATATAGAAGACTCTAACTCAAATATTATTATCCTCACTCCTTAAATTGGTTTTAACCAGTGTGTCTAAGTACTAATATTATTGCCCCCCAAGGCAAAGCAAAATAAATCGAACTTAAAATCATCAGGATACATCCAAACATACAGGGATTTTAGGATAGTTTAGCGATAGTGGTTACAGGATGAAGTGAAAGTCGAGGAATCGAGCGAACACAACTCCATCTGATGTCTAGGAGTCTCAGCCTAATTACTTTCTCTTTTTTATTTTCTTTAGAATCAGTTCATCACCTAACCGCATTTTAATCATATGAAAGTCCATATGAAATGAATCCATTCGATTTCGTTATCATCTTCTTCTCACATAATGCCCAGCGTGTGTGCATTAACAAGAAGGACAATTTTCATAATTTCAAAATTTTGAACAAAGCTGTACATCCCAAGTTTACAACAGTCTGTTAAGTTAGGATAGGAAGAAGCTGAGATTTTGATACGGCTATTAAGTTCATGTAGTTGGAAGTAGATAAACTGGGAAAAATACAGCATTCTAAAGTAGGGAATTTATGAAAATACTTTAACTATCTAGTCGATCTCGAAAAGTTGCAATTTGTGTTTGATTTCAAAATTATCACTTATTTTTAAGCAAAAGTCTGCGTTCGTTTGTCATATATTCTTCCATATATTATTTTACTTAATTAATATTTGACAAATAGTTTTATCTTTCCAGTTCAGATTGATCAACAGTTGTTTCTTTTAATTCCCTCCTTTTCCCAAAACTGGCTGAAATCTTTGACTTTTGCATTGGATTGAATTCATTCCCAATGATTTGAAGAAAGTCATATTTTCCTTCTTTTTATGCCAGTTTACTCAGTAAACAAAAATGTATTATCATCTCTGATTTAAAATTGAGAGCTTCATATCTTGGTGAGAAATGAACCTCATGCTCCTTCAACGTCGTAGATATTGTTCACTGCCTTTAATGCTGTAGTATTCACATTTCTGGACATATTCCCCGTTTCCAGATTGAATTCATGTTCCCAGAGTCTAGAACTTACTGAATGGTTATTATTATTATTGGCCACGATAATAAAAAGTAATTTTACGATTTTTAGTTGTGAGAAGCAACTGAAATCCGTCAACATAAATTTTAATGAATCTTAAGAAGAAAGAGATGCTGAGAGCAACACCAAAGTATCAAAAGTCTAACTTCTTTAGAATTTTGGGTGCGGTTTGCACATTATTTGCTAAATTTGAGGTTCCCGTTCCAAAATTCAAATTTCATGACTGGATCGCAATATTTGCTTATTTACATAGTTTAATGCAATATGATCTTTCATAATATTCGACAGTTTACAGTTTCCTAGTAGCAGATATGAGATTGCTTAACATTTTACGTTGGCAAAGCTCCGTAACCTGTGCTTTTATTTATTCCTGATTATTGATTTTGGCTAATCTTCCTAAAAGATTGAAATGGAAATTCCACTTTAACTAGAATGGATCAAATACGTGAAAGAGTACATACACAGCTAAAATAATAATTAGTGTAATCACAACTTTAAATCGTTTAAACTTACTTTGCATGTGCAGATTGGGGAAGTCCAAAAATTTTTTACCAGCGATGATCGTAAATGGTTCGTCATTGTACCCGTCGGCCTCTATGCCACTTACAAATTATTTCGCACATGCTACAGGGAGTCTCAGCTCCCACCAGGTCCACGTGGTTGGCCGTGGCTGGGCTACACCAAATGTTTAGGCAAGTTCTATGGTTTTCGGTATAAACTGTTACACGAGTTCTGGCTGAAATTATATTTAACATCTCCACTTTTCTATAGGTTCAGATGCATTTAAGAAGGTCCAACTACTCTGTAAACAATACGGACCAATAATCAGTTTCAGAGTTTGTGGAAAACTTGTAGTTGTAATAAGTGATGAGGAGATAATTAGAGAAGCTGCTTTTAAAACGCGTACGCTGATTGGACGATATCCAGTGCTAACTAATCATATTCTTGCAAAGCGGTACGGTAAGAGCTGCTCATCAATCTTGGTAACAGTACCGTCATGTGATAGTTAATTGACAATTTCACGTGTTTTTCCTAGGAATATCAAACTATGATGGAGAAAATGCCATTAATTTGAGAAGAATTCTGGTGCGAGGAATTCATCAAATCCTTCCTGATGCTACCAGAGGAATTAATCCAACACACTGTCCAAACACCGTCGTGGACGATAAACTAAAGGTGGAATGTGATAATTTAGTACAATTCTTAAGACAGTCAAATGGCGAGCCGATTAAAGTCAAGTGAGTGGCCTCAATTCTGCCCGCATGCATTTGTTTATATGCAGGTAGCCTAATAACGAAATCGGTTGAGACAAATTAATGGAAGAATAATCTGTGATTGATTGTTATCTGTAATTATGTGTTAATATTAATGATTGAAAATTATTCAATTGTGAAGCAGAAACTTTCACATATTTAGAAAACAGGTAATCACTACTATTCGATTTAAAAATATCAATAATTGTACGGATCATAGGATCTAATATTGTCACACTGTCGGTAAATTCAATAACTTAAGTAGACTAAAGAGCCCTTACTATAAATCTGTTATCAGTCATTTGATTACAAAACAATTTGACCATTTACCAATAGGTAACCAATGCAATAATGTTACGACTAAAGGGAACTCATATCAGGAAAGAGGCAAATGTTCTGTATCTCAAAAGTAGTTCAGTAGCTCAATCGCTGTGAAAATCAAAATATTACTAGACCGATAACAGCTTGTTCGCTTTTTCTATTTCGATATACTGTCAATATGTTATGAGCTAAATATATTTTCATATATCTTGTCTGTTGTAAAATGTGAGGTCAAAATGAAGATTTATTATGAAACATTTTATATACAAGATAAGATAGAATGAATGATCATAAGAGTCTATAAGAATATGTAAGATAGGTAGGACATTAATGTGTACAAGAGTGAAAGGAAATAACCATCTTTCCACAATCGCTACTTCTTTCTAAGGCACCACGGGGGCGTAGTTAAGTATATCTCATTGGTCCACTGCACTCCCAAATTGATCTTTGTACTGATAAGTGCTTCTCCATGGATCGACAAGGTCTCTTGCTTAGCATACTTTCAAATACACAGTAGCAACTTGTTTGTTGGCTTACGCAATGATCGAAGTGAGACCACTTGTGATTTGTTCATACTAAGACAAAACAAATACACTGCGGCGTCGAGACTCGTTTATAGGCTCTGATTAGAAATAATTGGTCAAGGTCGAGATTTCTGTCACTTTAATTATTACAACCGACAGGAAACTAATAAAATGAACCTCAAACCCATATAGTTATTGCTTTGTCTCAAGATAACCAATTCCTACAGGTTGTCTTCAAGAATTTCCCATCATCCCCATCTCTGATAGTAAACTGGACAAAGTCTACCATCAATTCGACGTATTTTAATCTCCAAACGTTAGCAATGTGAAGATAATTTGTAGTTATATATAGTATTTGCTTAGATTATAAAGTGCCTAGGAATAACTGCATTCTGTCTGAGTCAACCGTAGCCTAGTGATCTGCAGTAGGCAATGAGTAGGAGCCGTGACTTTAAAAAAATATTTTGACTAATATATAATTGTTTCCTTCTGTTAAAGTCCAATTTTCAGGCGTATGGTATGGCACGTTGTATGGAAGGCTGCATTTGGAACAGACTGCCCTTTAGATGACGACAAAATTACAGAACTTCTAGAATGTGTGGCTGAAAATAATTCCCAAAATGGACCCTTCCAATTCAAGCAGTTACTGCCGAATGCCCTGTAAGTATTTAATTATAATTAAATGTTTTCAGCACCTTCAAAACGTTGTCTCTATATAAAAAACATAAAAAATATACACCAAAATTTAAAATAAGTTTAAAAAAACAGTAAAATATATTAGGGTGACTCAATGGTAGCATTGCCGCTTAGATGCTTATTAGTGCCTTTCGAAAGTCAAACAAGTGTCGAAATAACCCTTTCTTTGTTGGGCTTTGAAATTATAAGGAACCGAGTGGACTTAATTCATAACTCCAATTTGAATAGAGGACGCCTCCTTACTTGATTTCTTCTGTGAACTATTCATTTTTTATTGTTCTCCGTCGATATTACTTTCACCGTTTTATCTTTGTGTATCTTGTTATATAATTACATTATGATTTCAAGATCTTCCTTTATAGTCTAAAACAGTTGTTACAGCAGCACTGTGTTCACCATTTCAGTTCCCCTTTGCGTGTGTGTCTTGTGTTTACATTCTTATTCACCTGCTTCAGGCTATTCACCTCAGTCCGATCTAACTTAGAGTTTATTTACATGTACCTATGTGTTTGAGGACAAAGGGTCAAAAATCAGCATACGCTGACCCCTATATATGTCTCGGAAAGAACTGTCAACAGTTTGCCTTTGAACACTTCTTGATAAAGGAATAACAACTAAATTTTATATTTTAAAGGATCAGCAATTTTTCTTTTAACAGGTTTCCAATTTTGGTACGCTCACAAATTGCTCGCAAAATACTTGGAGTGCACGAAATATGGGACCGGTATGAGAGGCTCACTTCAGTCCTTACACAAGCCGTAACAGAATTTCGCTCTTCACCAAATCGAAACACGGAGTGCCTTTTATCAGTATTCCTAGATAATAAGGATTATCCTGTTTCGGGTAGGTATCTGATCATAGAGGCTACCCTGATCTGTGAATAGATTGATAAAGAAAATATTATTTCCCTATTCAGAGAACGATGCTAACCGACTTGCGTTTGAGATTATGGCAGCAGGTGTAGATACGACAACACTGACATTGATTTGGTGTTGCTACTCTCTAGCCACCGGAAAACTGAACTTAAAACCAGGTGAACCCTTCACGGAATCTGATCTTGAGGTGGTACACCGTTTAGCGAGTGTGGTTCCCATGGCTTTACCTCATTATGCACGATTTGACAGCCATTTGGGAGGATATCTCGTCCCTAAAGGAAGTCTTGTGTTCTATAATGTCTACGCCGTTCATCAAACTCAGTTGAGATCTTTAGCTGAGAAGAACCCTGCTGCTGTGTGCCCGTTTGCTAATCAAGATAATCGGAAACCAAAAGTGCATGTGTGTGGATCTCCACTGCCATTTTCTGTTGGTATGTGCATCTAAGATGGAATATCTTAACTTATTAGGTTATTTATTACTACATATGCTTATTTTTTATATAGGTTCTCGAGCCTGTCCTGGATTTATGTTCGCGACGAGAGTAATCATTCGAGTTATAAATAGCATTGTTGAGGAGTTTGAAATTTTCGAGGGTCCAAATCAACCCGACCTTACAAAGCTGAACGGATTAACAAGACCTCCAGTTACTGAGAGCTATCAATTTGCCACAAAGAACTAATTAATAATAAAATCTGTAATGTATAGAATTAATGATTGTACGCCAATTAAAGTGGCAATAAATAGATACTGATTGGTTCAAATTCTTGTTTCCAGTATTCAATCTCACATTTTTGGGCTAATATCTAGATAAATGAATATCATTTATTACATATTGTATAGGTATGTGTAAAATGATAATACTGAGAGAAACGGTGTGTTACATATAACAAAATATTATTGCCCCCTTCCCCCTCCCCACCCCCCGGCAAGAAATTCTAAAATGCAAGGTCCTTTATTTTTAACCTCTTAAAGCCCGCTTCTTTTGATTCCCCTTTATTCGAACGGATCCATTAACATTACGGTTGCAAAAAGTATCCATCGATTCGAAAACATGCGTCTTGACATGGTGGTTTGGGTCACTGTTCATTGTGGTGTTGTGGGGTTGTATTCATAATTAGTGCAATTTCTCAGGGACTCCAAATGTTGGTTTCGGTATGCCACAGGGAAGAGCATATCATAACACGTGAAAACCATGTTCACTATTATATTTCAAAAAATAGGAATAACAACCAGCATCGATAAAGCCTAGCCAAAGGACCAGTGGTAGATTTTAGAGTTCTCAAGTAAGGCGACTAAATGTCAATTTATGACAAATAATTGCTGAAAAGGGCATGGTTAATGTTATATCTATATCACTATATGTAAATGTTAATAAATTTTCTATGAGATGAAATAACATGGGAAGGCATTTACTTTATAAAAATTTCAATTTTTACTTACAACTATGTTAGTGTAATGGCGTGAAAGATCTATTGGGACCACATAGGTCGAATAGATGGAATGAGTCAAGTCACTCATGTCGCCAGATCTCTTCGAAGGTGACAGAAAAGTCACCCCAATTTATTAATTAGTAAATTAGGTTTATTTATAGAATATTTCTTTGTTAGACGTTAGTCATGTCTCGTTGTCAGTGTCTCGGCGTGATGACCGACATCTATTTAGGTATCTACATGCAAACACGCAAACACAGCGAGACCACATGTGAACACTATAGTGGAGATCTTATCGCCATTCAATCATTTCTAATCACCAGATGTTGATAGACGTCTGCTGGCTATAGCATCTCCCGTCGAAATATGAGACATTCATTTTGGGGATCCAAGACGAACCCTTCAGTCGGCCATAATGTTTTCTAGTGTCTGGTATTTGCTTTGCACACGTTAAGGTCTCTAAAATTAAAAAAATAAGAGAGTTGTTTGGGGAAAATATTATTTTCACATATTTAGAAATTAGAGACTCTAACATGTTCGATAATCAAATGAAAAGACAGGTCTAATCATTTATAACCGGTCTTTTGTGAGAATGTGACAGCATATTTTGGGGGAAGTATAACCGATCATTGGTGGTAATCTTGTGAAAACTGGGAGTTAATAAATGTGAGAGATAACTTTATAGAGTTAGTAATAAATTGCTCCACTCACTTACTTTGAATCTGCTTTGTTTCTTTATTTTTTCAATTAATACTTGCATTGCATGATTCTATAAGCCTCTGTTTGCATTCTAACTGGATAAACACTAGGGTTCTGGGTATTTAATCTTGATATAATAAATTGATCGGTTGAAAATTAATCAACAGTAATAAAATTAGATAAACGTAGCAATGTCATCCGAGAATGAATATTGAATGGGATACTCATATTTTTTTCCATATTGGTTTTTGTTATCCTTATTTAAAAACATTCGGATATTAATGCAATTTAGGCAAGAGCTTTCTGTATATATATACACATATATTAACTGAAAATTTGTAGATTGGTAAAAATTTAGAAAAAATTTTTGATGGAAATTAATTCATTCCAAGTTTTGATTTACAGAATAAGAGTTGTAAATGTACCCAAAAGAAAAATAGCATTTGGAAAAGACAAATTAAATTAACACAATG
>CAADRB010000046.1:505292-521540 GCA_900708905.1 Hymenolepis diminuta | reverse complement strand
AAAAACAAATAACAGTTAAAATAATTAAACAAAATAATAAAAATAGAGTTCATTATTCATATTCAAACATTTGAACTAAATCGGTTTATACTACGATGCCGATTTATTATAGTTAAAATGTTATCCACCTGATTTGAACATTTGTTTAAGCTCGCTTCCAACTTTGTCAAGGACAATTAAAATTTCGCAGCCATTGGCAGGAAATACTGATTCTTAACTAAATGTGAGCTTTATTGTAGCACCTTTTGTATTCTTTCCATCTTAATTTCGCTTATTTTACACAATTCTTTCAATAATGTAACCAATATACCTATAATTCGTGGAATATTGCGAAGGTCATATCTTAAGGTCGCCGTGTAGGACATTGCAGCGTTCGGCGCGATTTGATCATTGACCTTGGTCAAATTAAATTACCTTTATAAATTGTTTCATAAAATTTTCATTTTATTGATTTATGCATGTATTTCTCCTAATAACATGTTCAAACCTCTCCCTATTTGTTTTCACATGAGTCATTTCTTCATGTTTTCGCTTACGGAGGCTGTTCATTATCATTTTGTTGTCATTTGAAATAGGATAACCTGTTGGCTTGCATTAGTAGCTTTTTTAAAATATTATTATTTAAATTTCGTTTTATGGCTGCTGCAGCGGTTGGAAGCATGTCGGAACAATTTCGCGACGAATCCACTGAACCCTCCAAAGGTGAATTAAAAGACCAAGACATCGACCTAGATAATAACGCAGATCAGCATCCTGATCAAGATTCTGGGAAAAAAATCGATACATCGCATGTTACGATTCAACTCTCTCAAAGTTTGCATTCAAATCAGCAGAAAATGGAAGAATTAATTGCTCATCTTTCACAATCTGGTCAGCTGAAGGATGATCGCAAAATAACGATTGAAGTGAGATTTATTATTAAAATTAATTCATTTCGTGCTCATAGGTGAAAGATAGCGATGGTAAGGAGACGGAAAAACAACAGGATAAAAGTCCAATTGATGTTTTGTCCCATCAGTCCTCCATTACCATTAAAACTTCTCAGCAGCCTGTTCATGCTATCAAATATGTTACTGTGCAACAGGCACCTTCTACTCTTTCGAGTTACGCTCAGAAGTCGACCGTACGTTCCAGTCTAAGCACCTTAAAATCTTTGATTTTTATACACTGTTATAACACTCGATGCATGTTTTATTTCAGTATATAAGAACGGCTAACGGGCCGGTACAGGTAAAGGGTGATCCGAATGGCCAATCTGTATCAGTGCAAGGTCATGGGGATGGAAAGTCACCCACGACTTATCAAGTCCTCACACCAAATAGTAGTCAGCAAATACAGACTACAAGTAACTCTCAACAGCCTGCGTACATCTTAATTCCAGCCTCCCAACAGGCACAACAAATCAGTGTTGCTCCATTGAATTCTGTGGCTTCCACGCCTATTCGGGTTGTTAATCAGGGTGGCCAACGTAAGTCTTATCACTATCCTTCTACTTATGATTACTAAGTAGCTATTGTAAACTTCGTTTATATATGCATGACTCATTCTGGCTCCATTTCTGTAGATATAATACTGCAACAGACAAACACTACTTTCGCAACCTCAACACCAATAAGCAGCTTCTCCTTGAAAACTGCCAGTATGGTAAAGGGTGAACGTAATGTGGTAGTCTTGCAACAGCAGCACCAGAACCCAGTACCTATTGTACCTGTGCGTTCCTTTAGTCAAACTCATAACAATCGCCTTCCTCCTGCTCCACCTTCTATAGCAGCTGCTGCAACTTCGGCAAATTTTTCACCTAATACAACTTCATCCTCTGTTCGCGTATCTCGTGGTGGCAACCTGAATTCATCCGGGGTATGTGCTACTTAAATCATTATCAGTAGTTTGATCTTGTTAGATAGCTACACTAACTTGGTATTGGATGGTATTAACGTACACACCTGCTACCACTGTATTTGTAGAAAGAGTCGTCATGGCAACAATACGTGAAGCAATTTGAGAAACTGGGTCCGTGTCCGATCTGTGGTGATAAGATATCAGGTTACCACTATGGGATATTCTGTTGCGAGTCCTGCAAGGGGTTTTTCAAGCGCACAGTGCAGAATTCAAAGCGTTATGCCTGCCATATGGCCACTCCGGCCTCGTTGTGTGAAATTACGGCAACCTCGCGTAAGAAATGTCCGGCTTGTCGTTTCGTCAAGTGCCTAGAGAAGGGGATGCGTATGGAAGGTTCGTCTATTTTCCTGAACTGTTTGCCTGGTAATGGTTGAGGATTTTTTCCCTTTTTGCTTGAGATCATGACTTGAGCTATTTGAGAGTATCCTATTTTTATTTGAAGGTCGGCTAATCGCACTACTTAGTTCCCAAAGTTTGTTTGGGTGGTTAAAACTTGTCTCTGCCACTCTTTAGCTAATTATTATGATGCCCTAATAATATAATAATATTAATATTTTGTTTTTATCATGTCGCCCTATAGCCATTCGTACGGACAGAACTCGTGGTGGTCGCAGTATGTATCCCGGGTCACGTTATCTTCGCCAGCTAGCAGCAAGAGCTTCGGGTAGTGCCAGTGATCTGAAAGTGGACGTCAAATCAACCATCTCGGCTGTCACTTCTGCAAGTCTTCCTAACATTGCACCACTTCCCAACAACTCCATAAGTGGTGCCGGAATCACTTCAACCACTGCTGCTTCTACCACTGGAAGCTTCCAATCTTTTGGAAAGCTTGAGGCTGGACCAAGTAGTGTTCATATCATGTCCATTGGTGGGAATGTGACTGCCACTTATGAGATACCTGCATCGGAAGATGTTGGAGGTGGGGTCTACTTGGATCCCGCGGTCCTTGAAGATCCAGCTGGTGGGAGTGGACAATCTTCGGCCAACTTCCAGTATGATGCGGTTTATCGACTACCATCGAGAACACAGGAAGCTAGCGATTTGCCGCAGGTGAGTTGCTTTAGAGAACATTAGATAACAATCAAATGAATCTGTTTTTTATAGACTTTGTGTATAGAGGGCGGATATGTTAGATACGTCTACCTAAGTTGTTTTAACCCATTTTTATCTCCCTTGACAGGGCAAAATGGTTTACGACTAATCATAAAAATGGAAAGTTAACCAAGAGTGAGAATTTAGAGAGTCAGAAGAACTTTATTCCATCTGAGCTTCAGAATTATTAATTCAACTGCTTTTTCAATTTTAAATTCCTTCCTCAAGTTTCTTTATTTTATCTTGGGATTTGTAATGATCCACCAGTGCCTTCTCATCTCATTTGCAAATAATTAATAACATCAAAAGTCTATATATATGTATAATTTCTATTTTGCGCACACCTTTCGGTTGTGGTTTATGCGAAAAATATAGTTCTTTGTAGGATTCATCCTCCAAATGTTCCCCTCTATCTTGTGGCTTTGTTAGTAAAGTAACCACCCACTTGTTAATATGGCTTGATCCATTTGATGAACCTCTTCGTTATGTATGATCACCAGTCTAAATTTTTTCCATATAGTTTCTTTTGCTATCAAACTTTAGCTTTTTCTGTATAATTTTTGCCATGTTTAACTACAACCTGTGTAAAATATGGTGTTTACTATGCCTTATTGGCGGGTTGCAATTTTCAGTTTATCTGCTGTTCTAGTAACCTATAGGTTCTTTTATTTGGTAAAAAGTTGCGACTTAGTTTCTTTAAAACTGTTAAATTACACCCCGTCAACGATATCGGCCGTTGACCGATTTTATTCGCGGCATTTATGTACTCAAACCCGTGAGGTCTGATAAAACATCGACACATGGTACTGTATTTTGTAATATAATGAGAAAATCTTCGTTAGAAATTTTTACTCCTATATACAAATTAAGGTCCCGACTGTTACTCAAGCTATACCTATCCTTGTTCGCAACGACAGTAGAAGGGATAGAGAAGGCAGTT
Organism: Hymenolepis diminuta; assembly: GCA_900708905.1. Taxonomy (NCBI): domain Eukaryota; kingdom Metazoa; phylum Platyhelminthes; class Cestoda; order Cyclophyllidea; family Hymenolepididae; genus Hymenolepis; species Hymenolepis diminuta. The sequence goes on along the minus strand of CAADRB010000046.1, from coordinate 517,609 downwards.
GCAAGGACAACTGGTAACAGTCATTGGGAAGGGATTACTAGAAATAGAGTTGTCTGCATGTACTGGTGGATACCGTGTTAGAAGTTTATGTTGTCTGTGTTGGAAATAACCTCGGTGATTAAGCTGGCTGCAAATGACCGATCAGAAAGATCACATTAGCTCAAGGGATTGACGTCGCTGAGTGTCCTATTATGGTACAGGTAGTTAGTTGCTCTCAGGTCTTGTGGACGCAGGGGAGTCTCGTTCGTAGACCTGGCTCATCTTAGAAATTATGGGTAAATATTTTCGTGAGGAGGAGGTTTAGGAAATGTGGAATGGAAATTTTCGTTCAAGAAGAATTTTATGAATTTGTTTAATACAGTTTCATTATGAAGCACTAGTAAAGGAGATTTGTAATCGCTAAATCTGGAATCCGAGTAGTGGTCTTAAAGTTGCTCTAATCCCCAAAATAAAGCTACTTTAAGGACTCGACCAAGTCGGTCCTAGAAATCCCCTTACATCACTAATGATTTTAGAGACTAACAGGATACAGCCTCCTTTCCTGAATCAGATGACCAAGAGTTAAGCTGGAACATATGTGTATTGGACAAATGGAAATGAATAAGATGGAAAATTTAATTTCTAAGAATTCCCCTTGAAGTTTCTAATGTTTTCGACTCTATCTCCTATTGTTTTGCATATTTTACGTTTTACCCTTTTCTAGGTTCTTAGAGAAATCCTCAAAGTTGAAGAAGATATAGAGACTGAACCAGAAGAGAAATTGGACTTTGAAAACACCGATGATACTCAAACGGGAACTGGGATCTTACCCCCTAATGTCACGGCAGAAGAGGCCGCTGTTTACCGCGCTTTGCTCAATTTGGCTGACCAACGTCTCTATCGCATAGTCAGATGGTCCCGTGGTCTGCCCGTATTCAGCAATCTCGATACTGATGATCAAATCCTACTTCTGCAAAATTGTTGGGCTGATCTGCTCTGCCTTGACTGCTGTTGGAAATCACTTCCTACACCTTCGGTTAGTTACTTTTGTGCGTAGAGGAATCTATACTAGGGTCACTCGACATAGAGCTAGTGAGAGTAAGGGGCTTACAAGTTCGTTGCTCTTCGATCTTGTACATTCAGTGATTGGAATAACTAGCCTTTCTTAATTCAAACCAATAAATATCAATAATTAAGACCTAAGACGTTTTCCTATTACTTTAAATTTAGAAACTAATCAGACTATCGAGTGAGTGTTTTATGTTTAGCATTTGGAAGAATGAGTAATCTATGGAGAAAAAAGGTAATCTATTGAAGATTCAAAATTATCAACTGGTCAATAAGCATTGAATATTGTGAACATGTTTTACTCAGAAATCCAGGGTAAAAAATGAAATTTGAATCTTAGTGGAGTATTACGGATGTAAACTACCCAAACATTGTTCCCGTACCTTTATTCTCAACTTCTTGATCTTCTCCCCTTCACCCCTATCGAAATATTTTACAATTAACAGAGCTCCTTCGATATAAATTTGCGAAAATTCGCCGTCCCGCTCTGTATCATAGTAATAATATAGTCTGTGGTACTGGCATCTTAGCTAAATTGAAAGAAGTATGGTTATTAGACAACTGGGTTTACGTAAGTTTGAGCGCTGTTTCCTTGAATGACTCACAGAACGAGAATTTCGAGCTGTAATAGAAAATTGACAGAAAATGTCTAAATTACAACTATGGTCTTTAAAATGGGTTAGAATCTAATATCAGTTGTCTGAAGTCAGGTAATGGTCGAACTGGTTCTATTTCATGTTACAGGAGATTCACTTAATTTCAACAAAGTTTAATCTGCCTTAACCGTGTCCTCGAATGTGCCTTCTCAGCTTAACAAAATGTTTAGTTATAAAAAAAACAGCAAATACACTTCTTCACAATAGTGGATTCTTATATAGAACTATAAGTCAGTTATAACAATTTAAATAGAATTTAGGAATATTTATATTAAGGAACTGGCTCCGCAAATGTCTACATTAACTTCAAATAGGAGCTATTAAACGGTTTGGAATCTAATATTATTTATCTAAAGTCAGACAATCAGCCGATACACTCTTAATTTAATTTAACAGGAGATTCGCCTGACTTCGACCAAGTGCATCAATTTGGAGGCTGCGCGAGAAATGGGTGCGGAAGCCCTTGTTGATAATTTGCTTCGCCTGACTCAAGATCTTAAGCGTTTACATTTCTCAATGCTGGATTTCGCTTGTCTCAAAGTGTGTCTCCTTATGCAGCCCGGACTGGCTAATCTCAAGGCCGTTAATGAAGTCAAACAGTTCCAGCAGTGTGTTAATCAACTTTTGATGAACTATCTCACCGAAAGAAACGCCGATGTACCCAATAAGTTTAGTGAACTGTTTGTACGTGTTCCTGACCTCCAGCGAACTAGCACGATTGCTAGAGAGCTCCTGGCTGACAAGGATCTTTCACCATACCTTTCTGCTAACTCGCTCCTCATGGAACTCCTTCGCAGCGATTTCCACAGACAACCTTCGGGTAGTGTTGCAAGTGGACAAGGCGTTGCTATGGATACAAGCGAACAAGTAGCTACTACATTCTTGGCTGGTAATCAAGGGAGAAATGATGAACAGGGACCCGGGGAACGTCATCGGGTTTTCCAAACCGGTGACTCCTCGGAAACGACTAACGCATATTCCGCCAACGGCCCACTATGATCACACCACTATTACTTCTGCTGCTACTTATACTACTACTAATATTACTACCATTGTCATGTTGTTGTCAGCGGTTTTTATTTTTGTATACTTTAATAATATTCATCCTTACACCCGCTCTTTGCACATCCTTTACCACACCTTCATACCACAAACTTGCACAAATCATACCTCCCTCCCCTCTTTCCTACTTTTTTCGCAAGGTTGGCCGGCATGTCCCCTTTAAATATAAATAATGGATCGATAAATCGAATGTATTTTGCTGCAATATGCACATTATTGGGGTCTAGAAAACTGCCTAAAGTGAGAAGAGAATGTAGGTCTCGCACCGTCGTTAATATCGACGATGATTGTTCGGTTTTGAAAGTCTTTAGGATGGAAGAGAATGCGCAAAGTTGGATGATAATAGAAGGGAATAGAGGTCTGTCTTGCTTCCTAAAGGAAGTCGCATTTATGAGCCGGTAAAGACGTACTTGGTTGGCAGTAAGCATCCGGAAGCATAAACATTGAATAGAAAATGTTTCTACAATGTGCTTCAAATAGTCGAGGAATACTGATCGTGTAATAGTCATTTCCTTAATAGGAATGTACCCGAAGAGGCTAGATGCGGAGTCTATAATAAGTAGACAACTTCTATCTATCTTCATTATATCCCGAAGACTTGATAGGGTGAGAATACATTCAGTGGCTGTTCGTGAATTTATAACGTGCAGTCGATTCAAAACCTAGTTCACTAGGGTTAGTTTATTCGATCATACCTTATCGATTATTGCTGATTGTGAAACACCAGGGAAGCGAGAAGACAGAACTTTCTCCAAAAAAAGAACAAAAGTGATTATAGAAAAGGAGGAGTCCGTGTTAATAAGAATACATTCGCCGTCTAATCCACCCGTATGAAAATTAATTATCGTTGAGGGCATAGTTTGTGATAGAATCGTGTCGAAAAGTACGCTCTGTTTGGTTGAAAACGCTGACTTAGGGAAAGCGAAGTCAGCGATACTTGGACCGTACTTTTTATCCAATAAAGCCTCAAATATGCAAGGCTTATCACGGGCTGTTATCCGAGCTGCAACCTAATAGAACTATTACGTATATGGCCAACAGTTTACCTTAAGCCCGCTTTCTGTCGCGAGATTCATATTCAATTTACGTAATGTACAATTTTCTTTAACTAAATTATATTATGCGTAACGCATTAAGACGGACAAAGCCAACTTTAAATAGCAAAAATGACGATACGCCTTGACGAGATAACAAGGTCGTGCTACGGCCAAGTCGAGTAAGATATTGGTGTATTTAAATTAGTGGTGTTGAAAATAGAAATATTAATTTCATTTATTATAACCTAGGTTGCGCTTAAAGAAATCTAAAAGTGAATTTTTTATTAAAGTTATTATTGTAAAGTGGTGGACTAAGAAATATCAGTGTTTATTATAATTTAGTCATTTAGGAAAAATCAATGGCTATTCAAAGCAGTTTACATTCAGTTAATTCGGCAAAATTGATTAATGTAACGAAACTTCCGTGCACTAATTAAATATACAACTGATGGAAGTTTGGCGCTCCGAAGTATTCACATCCTTAACCGTACTACAATTTATTGGAAAACTTGCTAGTTGACTTCGGTGATTTTTCAAATTCAACCAAATTTGGAAGAATTGGGTTCTTTGGCGAATTGGATTTTTTAGGTTCCTTTGAATTTATTGTTAAAGTTGAGCTGCTTGCCACATCATCATAGACCGCAGCAGATGTTGGTGCAGGATTCATAGTAATCCTAGGAAACCTTTTTAAGTCTTCACTGGCCTTGTTCATTGGATTCAAAATAAGATTAGGAGGCGGTGATGGCAAAATACTATCATTTAGGGAATTGAGATGCTTGAGTGAACCGGCGTCACTTCGAATGTGGCTCACCCGACCACTATTAATTGGGAAATTTCCTGGTGAAAATGTCGCGCCTACACTTCGAGCTCTCCACAACTGATTAGGCTGCATAGTATTGAAGTATTGAGGAAACACCATTTCACTAAATTCACTAACATTTTGCATCTGTGAATGATTGTATGCAAAGTTGCTTGGACCAAATGTTCCAAAGTGATTGCATCTGTTAGAAGTTCCTTTGAAGAAGGGTGGCTCCTGCATATTGTCCATAAGAGTTGTTGGATATACATCACTCTCCCAGAGGCCTGAATGGGGACGACTTATTTGTGTAGGAAGACATACCATATCACCAAGAAGCTTTTGATCTTCGTTGTAGTTTTTTCGGCGTACTGTAATTAATGAATAATAAAAAGTAGTTCAACTATCTGTGCTAAATCCATCTTAATCCTAGTCTCATAAAAACCCAATTTTCTTTTGAAATATATAAAATAATACATATAATTTGAAAAAATCGGTGCTTATACCCGTAAATATGCACACGAGACACCATCTACACCAGAGGATAATATTCACTGTCACGGAGACTATGAAAATTGCTATTAAGCAGAATATCCACGGAGATTGGGTCAGAAAGGCTAAAATGGAAATTAAGTCAAACAATCTTTGATTTTAGACCAATGAATGTTTATATTTTTAGTAAATTCCGTATAATTATCAATATATAATTGTGATTAAATTCGAACTCACTGTATCAAAGTAAATGGATTTTTTGGGATGAGATACTTATGATACTGTCATCCTAAGTAGTCTTGAAATTCTAAAACAGAAATTTCCCAGAGACTTGACAATAAAAGTGGCTCCTAACACTAGCCTAATACGGATTGATGCCTTCTCATAGTCTTTTTTTGGGAAATACATATCATTATAATCCTCTTTTAATGGGTATTATAATGCCGGATTGGCTACTTAAATTTCTGAATGCATTTAGACGACTCTCGGTCGGTACCCCTGGATTTTGTCACTCAGTTGGCCTTATTATGTCGACCTTAAAATTTTATCATTGAGCTGCTATCATCATTGTTGCTAGTGATCAAATTTAATTGGCTCAATTTCCTATAAATTTGTAAGAGATAATTCTTAACTCTGATAATTTAACCACGCCTGTTTAGTTTAATGTCATAGGTGTATATTCAGTAAATTGGGCTAATTATGGAGATGGCAGAATTCAATTTTCACAACAGGAAGGTCCAAAGATGAGCATTGGAAAATGCCTTCCTGAATAGTCATGTAAATTATATATCTTCAATAACCTCATTATAATGGTGGATTTATTAAGTTTATTTGATTTATGCTGAGCAATCAAATGCATGCAATGAGAACTCACATGTTAGCATATATAATGGAGGCTTTACAGTCACTTCGGTACTACCTGCAGCATTCTCCATATCCTCAGATTTTTGTTGCTCTGTTTCTGTTTCATTGATCATTGGTGGTTCAATGTTCGAGATGGTTGTCCCCTTTTCTTCCAATTCTGGTAGCACCTAAATCACGGGATATCAATGTATAAAATGCTACCATTTGATTTTGTTCAAATTAAGATTTTTTTAACAAAGTAATATTACTAGTTAAATGAGTCTAATCTTGTTTGTTTTGCATACCCGCATTAATGTTAAATAAGAGTAAATTCTTATGGTTAAAATAATACGATTTCTTTGAAATTATCTCAGGATAGCATCTTACTTTCCATTTTAGATGCAGTTCTTAGGCAATCAGATGGGTTGTATTGACCAATTGAGCTCAGGATCATTATATATTTCTCATTGCATAACGAAGTTCAAAGAGTAGATGAAAACTTTCGATCTGTCTGAACGATAACATGCATTTAGAGTTCCAACAGGTTTTATCAGATTCACTTCTCCGTTCATGAAGCGCGAGAATACGTGACAATGTTGCAACAGTATTTCCTTTCCTATTTGTTCAACTCATAGTCAAATCAATAATTTAGCGTACTTTTCAATGAAATAAACACGAATGGAATTGTTCTCAGAATTGCATCCTGAGTTTATTTTCAAACTCTTTATTAATTTTATTTGGTTAGAAATGTTTATTTGAAGTTAATGATAAAGACTTGTGCTCAGTACGGAGTGAGTAGAATTTTAGATTCTTGAATCTTGCCGCCGGTTTAGATTACTGATTATATTACAAAATTTAGTGGTTTATACCACCGATTCAGCATCTCCTGCTATTCTGTTCTCATTTCACATATAAATCAGTCCCCACCAAACGTATATTGAAAAGGCACTAATTCACATAAAACATCTTTTTCTACTTTGAACTCTGTAAGTTGAATATCCTACAAAAAAGCAAGATGAGTTAATCAAATACAATCATCTAATAGTTGCTCTCAGGGATGATTGACTTAACGATTTAATTAAATCTGTTGGTTAGTCGGGTCTGAATAGCACGAACATAAACCATCGCTAAGAAATACAGTGGTCAAATTCCGCATTCTCACCTAGCTTAAATGATAAAACATAATGAACCCGTAGCAGCCAAATTGATTAAACATTTCTCGAAATAAAACTTGCCCTGATCTCCTGAATCAATTACCCCTTTCACAAGACTATCAACAATAGCTACGCGCCTTCTGCACATCTTGGGGTACATAATCCTTCTAGTCAACTCAACCGAATGACACTAACCACGATTTTCTCTTAATGATAGCGACAGTTACCAATGCCTCCAACCTAATTAGTGTAACAACACACCTAGGTGGAGACTCACATCTGCGATATCACGCCAAAACGAACACCCGGTGGTCAATCCCTATCTTTACTTCTCTCTTGTTTCCACGAACAAAATCACTCTTTTCCTCACTTCTCGAGTCCTCTTCCAATAAACGTTGCTTATCGCCGTATTGTCTCGTTCCTCTATGCCTTCGCCGTACTGAATATTGGTGGAAGATAGAAGGTGTAGTAGAATACCTTAGCTGCTAGCCCTACTTTCTAAAACCCATAATCTAAATGAAGTTAAGCTCCTCCGACGCCTTTATTTATTATTCTCGAACTGATCACCATTCACTTGATATTCAAATGCAGATCTATTCTTTTGCTCGGATTAACCTAATCTGGAATTGCATCTTCTTTAGATGCTCTCCCATAATTAACACATACATTTTTGAATTTACGATGGACAATAATAACATAAATAATAGTAACTTACATTGACTACAATACTTTTGATTCCTTGACTAGTACAAATCCAGGAACCATGAAGTCGGGTACTTCGCTTATCAATCCAAAGACTGGTGACTTTACTGCCATCTTCAGTGGTCGATTCTGTGCAATTTACAGCAGTTCTGTCGGGTAAGCATTCCTCATTCACTGAACTGTCATCACTGCAGGTTTGGGTAGGCAGACAGTTTTCATAACACGGTGACTGAAGAGCAGGACAGTGGATAAAGACTCGAAAGGCAGAAGCACTTTTTGGAACAGTGCACTGGATGTTTAACCAATGAGCGGAAACAGAACCCATACTGATTACAGGGGCTTCGTAATTATGCTCCTGTTGTATATAACTTTTCCCTTGCTTTGCCAGATAAAGGGAAGCCAAGTAACCGTCATTTAAGCACACCACAATCGTGAGAACCACTCCTTAACAATAGAAGTAAATTTTAAAGATTGAAAATACAATTTTTAAATACAGATGATCTAGATATTATACACACTTTTATCAATTGTTAGGTTTCATTAGTAGTTTTTGGCGTAAATTTACAGCTTATTTGAATTTTAGTGTTTTAATTTCATGAAATTTGGATTGGTTTAGATGTCTATCCGTTAATGTTATTTCACTTTACTTTATTCCCATATGAAACATATTCGCACCATCTATGTGTATTTTCAATTTCTCAACTCACCCCTCATCAAAACTTGATTTGGAACACAAATGGCGACAGTGATACAGCGATAAATTGAATATCGCATTTCATCTTACACCTGCCCCACAACCCGGCAGTACCAACTTCTAGGCAAGATGTTCATAAACAAATTTTTTATCTCACATATCATGTAAAATTACAGTAAAATGAGTATATTTTAATTTTATCTAGCGTATATCATCCGAAGTCTTTCACAGCAAATTCAAATTTATATGCATTCTGTAATTATTTTTCAATCTGCGAATATACGAAGTAATGTAAGAATAATTGTACTTTGTAAATTAAGTGATTAACATTTTCAAATAAATTGAATATTTACGCACCTACATTGGATTCAAATGTGAAATGATTTGAAATAATTGAACCCTTTGAGTTTTCACCCTATTCTCAATAATATTTCGTGACTATTTTTAGTAATGTAAATAAATAATGATATGGTAATAATGCTTAGCTGTTAATATAATTTGTTTTAATAAATTAATGCTATATGGGGTCTAATGTTTTTGAAAATGCAGTATACGAGTTCTTATAATTCATTTCCATTTCGCTAGAGAGCTAGGGAATAAAGGACTTGTTAAAAGAGCACTCTAATAAGTCCATTTATTTAAAAATCCTATCAAGAATACGAACTGGATCAAAAGATGCATAGCTCACAAATTCTAGTAGACTCAAGGGAGAGCTCTGCCAGGCCTCGTAATAACTTTTTGTTCATTTCCACATTCTTTTCCAGCTCGGACTCGTGACGTTTAGTTCTGAGGATCAAATTCGTTGAACTGCATTGAGTTTGGAATAACTAAATAAAAGTACATATCCAGCAGCGCAAAAAAAAACGAGAAGAGTGATTGAGTGGGCAGTTTTTTTTACTAGCATCTGACGCAAAAATATTAAGCTTATATATTCTAAAATTATAAGATTATCATAACAACCATATCCTGGCTCAAAAGGGGACATTATCGAGCCATGGTAACCCAAAAGCAGGTAGCCCAATCATGAACGCTATCCTAATGGCCTTTTATGTAAAGAAAAGACGCCATAGTGCTTATCCTGAAATGAATGACGGATAGAACGGTAAAATTTATTTCTTGTTTTTTAATCAAGACGGAGGATATTTCACTCCTCGATCTGTGCAGAATTCAACTGTATTGTAAAGTATTTTCAGTACAAATGTTAAATTTATTCAGATCAATTAAAATAGGTGCCTTTAAATGCTAATGTAAGTATGGGATATTACATTAATTCTCTTATGATTAGAATGAATAAGAGTTTGGTCAGCGAATTTGGCACTGAGGGGTATAGAGTATATAATTTTTCAGTTAAGCTGACGTATCATCCTCCTTAGGTTAACACTTTTAACAGACACGTTGAGTATCTGGGAGGACCACGTATTTATTCAATGCAGATGATCCAAAATGAGGTATTGATTAACTGATGAAATTATATCGAATGATATTATATAGAAAAAATTTTTATGTCTCTATTAAATCAACCAAATATAAGATAGTTCCGTGGGAGAAGAAACGGAGTGGAGCTCTCAGCATCATATTAAAAGCGAAGGAAATCAGAATCACAAGAAATTATTCCCACAGTGGGTTCTCACAAAAATGACACTAAAATTCCAAAACAATATCTCACTGTTCAACTATCAACATTTATTAAAACTGGAATTCCTCTGCCTGAAAATGACTCACAAACACATTGAGATACTGTTTTTCATTTCTCAAATTTCGTGTCACATTTTTTGAAACAAGATAGTTCTGAAATAAGGTCAACGTAAGATGAATTATTTATATGCAAATATTGAAATAAAACGAGGTTGATTTTTAAAAACAGCAAATACAAAATAAATGTTCTATTTACAAAGGAATAAATGTAAGATTGTAGGAATTAAGGTACGTTTTCTTCATAATTATCGAATGACTCGTTAAGTAAATCGGTTTGAATTAAAAATGGGGTAAAAGTATTTATTGTCATTAAATGGAAATTAAATTTAAGTCTCCTAATAGATATATTTTTATATATTTTTCATCATGCATACATGAAAAATGTACTAAATGAAGCCTTACCAAATTTGAAGGGTAGAAGGGCCATTATATATTAAACAGACGATTAGAATTCCAAATGATTATTGTGTCAATGAATATGTGACACCAGTAGGTTGAGAAAGCCTCTTTGAGGCATAACTTGTGCTAGTTATGAGGCAGTCTGGTGCTTTGTAGAGTGTGAGAAAGACGATCCAATGATTGGTACTTTGGGGGGTGAGTGTGTATGAGAGTGGGTCAGTGTAACCAGAATTCGGATTCGATAAAGTGGCACGTGCTTCTTATTGGTTAGTCGGGTGTAGAAATATGTGTGCATTCAGTGCATGAGCTTTTATTAGTTTAAATAAATTAATAGGGTAATAAAATCAATTTTTTTGAAATCAAATACGTTACATCTGATTGAAATGAATAGCGTTGAGAACAATTTAAGTGTGCACGAAATTGTCAATGATATCATTGTTAGTCTCATTTACCTTGTATCTGTAACAAGATGCAGATAACCATCCGGTCAACAAGCTTTGAATATCGGAGAGGCAATCTTATCCATGAATCCGAGAGTCTGTTCTTGAAATATGAATATTAGGACATGGTAAAGTAAGATATACTCTCTAATAAATCATAGAAAATGTCATAGCTTTCATAATTCAATTAACATAAGGCTTGGAGACTCTTCGGGCATTTCCAATAAATAGTCCATAGCCACATTCTTTACGAGAATACAGGCGCGTCCTTGCTCAAGTGAATCGTATAAAATTGTCTTTGTATTTCCGCTCACAGACACACGCACATACGTATGAAATATAACAATAAATTAAAGACATTTCATATAAATGGTGTATTAAAAATTGGGATATAAATACAAATAAGAACGAATAGTGCAAATCAAGAAAATGAACAGGAGAGACGAAGAAATAATTAATAAAAAGATGTGAAAAGAGTGACATATGGGAAACAAGCTCGTAATTGACGTTATCTAAGAAAGCACAGAGTAAAAAAGCGAAATAGATAGCTGTGGGATTTAAGCTCACCGACTTCGCAACCGGTGATATAGACAGCCCGAACGAGCTTAATCTGGCAATAATGAGTGATATCGCAATTAGAGTGCAACATGCCAACATTTCCAAATCAAAATCCCAAAATATTACACATTCTCAAAATAAAGTGCTACACACGCATATTCACACACAACCACGTTTGAACAATTATTGAACCCATCAAAAGGCAATTCACCAGACTACCAGATAGCATATTGCGCCGTCACAGCGACGTGGAGCAGGAAGTTGAAATACTGAGAGAAATGTATGGTTCAAGAGAAAAACATAAAAAAATAAAAGAGAGAAAAAACGACCGAAGGAAAAAGACAAAAAGGAGGAGAAGGAGAGAAGAAAAATAAGATAGAAAAAAGAAAAGTAACGAGAACGAAAAGAACAAACAGAGAAAACCACGAAAGGGAAGAAAGGATGGAAAAAATTTAATTAGAGGTAAAAGAAAGGAGGAGAGGGAGAAGAAAAGAGCAGCGGTAGAAGTGAAATGAAGCCCGTCTCACGTCCTTGCCACGGGAGGAAGGCGTATGTGGGTGTAAGAAGCAGCAGGAGGTGGCGGAAGTGGACGACAAGGTGGTGAGAGTGGAGTGGTGCCTCCGTGGCGCAATCGGTTAGCGCGTTCGGCTGTTAACCGAAAGGTTGGTGGTTCAAGCCCACCCGGGGGCGTGAGCTCACCTTTTTGACCACCAGCCCAGTGGAGGAGGCAAGGCCGCTGTTC
>CAADRB010000046.1:409584-496515 GCA_900708905.1 Hymenolepis diminuta | reverse complement strand
CACGAAGTAGGCACTGGTATGGGGCTGACGCGTGCGCTGATGCGGTTGATGATGTTGAGGACTGNNNGGTGGCTTCTTCTCACCAAGGCAGCCAGCCACTACTGGCGAGAGCGTGGACGTGGGTGCTGCCACCGCGAAGACAGGACGTCCTCCTAGAGCCATGCTGGCGGCGGGTTAGCGCAGTTTTATTATTTAAATCTTCAGCTTTTGGATCGGGCTTTCATTGTTTGAGAAAGTTTTTTTCATTAATCTTTTTCCTCTTTTCTATTATTTGGTGTATTTTTATTATTCCCTTTAATTTTTAGTTCTTTCCTACCGATCTTTTAATTTGACTTTTTTTGACGGCGTTTGTCCTCACCGTCCCTCTTTCTTTTATGAATTCACTATCATTGACGTATTATTTTTTTAATTATCTCCAAATTTAATGCTGGTGTTAAATATTATGATTTCTATAATCGCCTTTCATAACGTTTTCAACTGGTTAACTATTTAACCTAATGTCCTTAATCGATGTCTAAGCATATTGCTCAATACCTACTATTATTTTTATTTAAATTTTCTAATTTTCATTCTTAAAATGCATCAATAATTGCATTTTAATTTTACTATCCCCACTTGATGACTGTTGACCGCAGTCAGCATTTACTCAAAAAGATCGACTACTGAAATAATCAAGTAAGTCGATATTATCTTCAATATGATAACCTTTGTAGTGAGGATTTACGCAGCTTGTTTAAAAATAAACGAATTGGTTATTACTCAAATCAATGTATATATTTAAGGAAAATCAGAGGGCAGGATTCGCATTTTTTTGCTTGAATGCTTTCTATTACCTCCTTTTTATGCATCATTTCTTCTTCGCTAAATCAAGCTGTCACAAAACCAAACCCAAAACACTTGTTTTAGGCACCATAAAATAATATCAACGAAGACGATAACTATTAAATAAAACTAGGAATGTAAACAATTCAAAGACCTTCGGCGATACCGCCACCAAATAACAAGTCGAAAATTTATAACAACAATAATGGCTTATTGGTGGTGTCCGAACGGTTATTTACTATCCCTTGAATCGTTCAGCCGGTGGATTATTATGTTGAAAGCAGGCAGCCGATAGGTATTCCTCACTTCTTTACCCCTCCCTCCTCAAATTTTTATGACTCGACACTGAGACACATAAAGCGGCAAGAGAGCGCAACTGGACTCGGAAGCGAACAAACGCATGTTTGCGGCTCTTTTGCCTTGAAGATCTGCCATCATCATCGTCATCGTCGTTGAATGCCGACTTTGCTTTCATCACAATGCCCATCACATATACATCTAAGTAGATTTTGCTGCTAATTGAAAAAACGGCAGCCGCCGTCTTCTGGTCCTACAATTTACACAAAAGGGCTTGATATATCGGTCCGACGCAAGATGCAACATAAAATGAAGCCAGAGGAGTGATCTTGTACTAAAAAATATACATAGAACACGATCACGTTCTCTGCAGTGTCTCTGATAATATCTTTGACTTGTAAATGCGTATGACTCGTCGTAAATATTGATGCATATCTGTCTCAGAGAGGCGAGTTCTTTCAGACAAAACAAATTAACCGAATCGATGTTTATGTCTCTCTCTCCCTCCCGAAGCTTCAAAGCTTCATTGAATAATTTAGCAAAAATACATACTGCGCTTAAAGTGCAGTGAACCATAAAACGAGTGGAATTCAAGGAAAATTTTGTTTGAAAATTCTTCTTTTGATCGAAATTCCTTCATAAGAAGCATTTAAATATCTGAAAATTTGTTTTTTTTTCAAATATTCAGATTTTTTATATTTCTAGTAAATAAAAAGTTTGGAAAGGATAATGGTGAATTGATTTTATTACCAATCTAATAGGTGGAAGGGAACCATATATGTATATATTTATTCAATTATCATATGCGATCATTACGACTTGCAAATCAATTTTCATTTGTGTTCAACGGGGTGTTCAAATAATGCTAATTGTATAACATCAAATTAATTTTCTTACTCTGAATTATCAAGAGAGGAACGAATAGTTGTGGACTTCTTCACTCCTTAATTCCAAAATATATGTTTGAACTACTTGAAATTGATTAAATTTTATACCCTTTCTGATTTCAAAAAGAAGTATTCATTTTTTTCGACCATTTGAACAAAAGATTGTATTTATGGTATAACTTGGATAGCGAATACATAGATTTCAATACAACATTTGTCTGGGGAAAAATGGAACATTAAGAACTTTGGCCTTTAAGTGCAGATCTTTACATAGCCACAATCTCGGTTAGAATCCCTTTGTCATAAAAACTTCATTTATTAAGATTTCAAGAAAAATGGCTGGAAATTGTAGCAGATGATGGTTATCGAATCGAAGATTTACATTTTCTGAATTTCCCTAATCTTACATTTTATCCGGTTCAAGTATGTCTGACTGTAGAAGAAATCTTACACCGAAGTGACCGAGTTTAAAAGATTGGGTTGTAATGCCACTCACGTCTTTAGCGTTTCAGAGCTGAAAGCCGATTTAGGTCAACGAATTTCTTATTTTAACAGCCAAGATGTTTTCCGATAAATTATTCTACCCATTTGATAAATATTATAAGTTCAAATTGTGAATATATAAAGGGATATAACCTTACAGGATAAAACGATTAAAAGGAAAAGAAAACCTTGTACTGAAACATAAATATTTTTTGCGACTTTAATGAGATCAAAAACTATAATTATTCTAGTATTTGGAGCGGTTTTATTTACTGTTTACTCTGTTTACCATAAATTAGTTCATTTTTCCTTTTAAATTATAATTTTCATAATTAATTTGCATTTTAATTAATAAGTACTTATAAATATACTAACATAAAATAGAAATTATGCATTATATGTTATAATGGATCCAAAATAATGCTTAAATCACATTCCCCTCCTAGGATAGTAGTCATTTGGGAATTGGCCCACGTCTTTGGACGTAATAACCCTAAATATTTTTCCATCCAGTGTTGAAAGCGAATATGACAAGTTCAGTAGGCGCACATATGGAAATGAACGAATTAATATCCTTCGGGGTACCACTAATGCAAAAGAAATGATATGTGGGTTCGGCAACATCGAAATTATGCTAATTTCTTGACTTCGCGCAATTGTATATTTTGGACACCCTATGTGCATGGTCATCAATTACTTCAAATGGATTCACATTCGCCGATGGCTTATTTGCATATTAACAATATTTTGCCCGGCTATAACGTTTTGATAAGCAAAAATGGAAGGTAGACTGATTGAATGAGATTTTTCAGTCTAATTTTGTTAATAGCCTATTCTACTTGAATCGCCGATATGGGCTGTCATTCAAAATGTAAACCTACTCACTTCAACGTTAATATAGTTGGTACCTAGTTCACTAAACTCTCCTTCACACTATTACTTATGAATATACCTCCATTTTCCTCCTCCTGGTTTTTGTATTTCGTTTTTATCCTTTCCGTGATAATATATTCTGTCCATCTTTTAAAGTTATTTGAGCAATAAATCACGCCAGGCCGAATAACTAAACAGGAGGGAGTGCAGATGGTTTGAAAATTGGAATTTCTAAATATTCAGAAAGATTCATTTATTCATTCCATTATAAATTATCCACCATCCTTCGAAATCTCAGATGAAAATAAGAAAATGTGCATATTAGTCTTTTCCAGTTGTCAACGTCAAGGACAAACACAGTTAAGCTGTATTGAAACTATACTGTAATCTGAATTTTAATTGACCTCATTCCTACAGATATACTCCCCTACAGATCAACTTAATTGCCTCGTTTGTTATCTTTACCTTAACTGTGTTGGTGCTTCCCACCTTATCTACTCCTAAATGCGTAAGATTTTAATGCTAAATTACATTTTTCACTGAACATAGCTGGCTAATGCGTAGACTTTCTCTCTATGTCTTTCTGATTTCTGCAAGTACTCGTTCTAGATTTACTACCGTGGGGTGCTTCAATTTTAAACAGTTTGTCGCATATTAAATCATTCCCTAAAAATGATCTCAATGTAAAGTGATGATTCTTCAGTTCATATTTTACTTCACCGAATAATATGAAAGTTATAATACTTTTAACCACGAACTATCAATTTCATCTTGTTCATAAATCTCTAACTCCTTAAACTGTAACCAGAGCTAGCTCATTTGGCATGGTTCACCCCTAATACTGACTATTATGTACTCTAGGCACCTAATTTACAGAACTACTATAGTAGCAGAAGACGCCTGCAGGAAGTTAGATGACGCTTGAACAGGTGAATAACATGTTATAAATATGAAACACGAAATCACAATTTGGTGGAAAAATAAATATATCTATAGGGGTGACTGATTAATCAAGATAATAATAAAGGCATGAGAATTCGGGGACCTAAAAGGAAATAACCATGTAACACTAAGCACGAATTTATTTAGAGAACAGATAACAGGGCATTGACTACGGAGTTATTTGGTGTATCTAAATCTCAATCCGATTCAGGACCTGAAACATTTAAAGTATCAATTCAAACTCGATATTTTAATTTTCTAAAATATTAACAGATTAGTTAAAAAATATCGAACAGATAAATTTTACTTAAAAAATCCCATTTTCTTCGAATTTTTCATAATACAGACAATATCTAGAGAGACTGATAAATAAAGTGATGTCTATCCACTCAAGATTTATCTAAACTATCCCTTAAAATATTTATTGTTATTTATTATCATTCAGGGATAAACAACAGGTTGGCAATCTTTCATCGTGGGGAAGCATTTTAACATCAGGTGACGTAAAGCTGTACAATATAGGTTTGGAAAGATAACGAAATTACGCACTTATCAAAATCAGATCATCAAAAGATTCTTCTAAATTTTGATCTTTGAATTCAGGTGGTGCACTTTTATTCCTTGGCAAAATTCACTACTTTATGTTCTAAAATTTCAATCTCCAAAGTTCTGTACTGATCCCATGTAGGGATTCGCGTCCGCAGTGTTCAAAGTTTATTGATCAGTTTGTTAATTTAGATTGTTGACCAACCCCTTCAGGTGTATTTTTTCCCGAATAACTGTTAAAATACTACCTCGACGAAAATAGCTAACAATATTTATTATTAGCTAGCTGGCCAGGATCCATTCAGGAGAACATGCTGACCATAAGACAATAACCTGCGAACTATTTAGATGAGGGACATGATCAGTTAAGATCACACTGAAAACGTCAAGGTAGGTAGATAATGGTGGTTTGTGTTGTTCATTACAAATTATTTAAAATAAACGCAAAATAATAAATAAAGCGTTTAATATGGAAGAACAAGGAAATATAGGCATTTAATAGAAACACTCTCCTAGGCTTAAATCTTGCCCTTTCTGCTTCTAGTTCTCATAATTCGATACTACATTTTAGTCAGAATGAGTGGCAGCATCAAGAAGTGAATAATTTATCACGATTTAAATTAAATTAAAATCAATCAGGAAACCGAAGGTCAAAATGATCTGATGGGTGACTTTATAAGTTACTCCTTTGGTTACATTCTTTGTGAAACTACTTTGATTTTTCGTCTTTGTGTCCCTATGACTCAAACCCCTATCTGTCATATCTAGATGAGTTTATTGATTCATTTTTTTCAATAATTGTCTCGTTTTATTTGAAAGTACATCTGCACTCATACCTTACGCGCGTTCTTGCCAAAGTGACTCCCATAAGCTGCCTTTGTATTTCCACTCGCATATGTATACGCAGACACACTTGTGAATTATCTACTCGTAAGTTTCCTTGTCATCTCCCCTCTTCCTCATCTCTCCCTCATTTTCTCGAATTCTCATCGTGCTTTGTTCAATACACTTTAGCCTACGCAACTCTTTGGAGTTGTTTTGCTGCTTTTAGCTACTACCTACAGTCTTAGGTTCTACAATCTGGTTCGTTTCATTAACTTCTAATTTGATTATCTCGATTCTGGTTACTCCAACACCTTAAATTCATTTCCCTTTAAACGCAGTCACCTTAATCAAAAGATCAAAATATCTTGTTTGATGTTGACATTGCTGCAAAGTCCAGTAAAGGGAAATTTCAATACTTGAAAAAACTCAGTAACGGTTATCAAATATAGCACCAAAAAAACTAATTCATTAAAGTTTACTGATGTAAAACACTATATCCATTTGGGATTGCTGAAGTTATTAAAATAAACTTAGCTATGCTTTGCAAAATTCCAATTTCGTTACAGTCCACATGTTAATAAACTGTAAAATTACACTTCTAATGCATGTTCGTTCAAGCAACATAGCCGCGGCAGGGAGGGAGGGACAGAAGGGCAATTTATTCCACTAGCACATAGGTTTATCGGCCCAATCTGCCGCTCGTTTAGACGTCTGTTAAGTGCAAAATGGTGAGATGTCCAGTCTAGACACACACGCAAACTATAACCTAGACACACATAATATTTGCACGACTATTTGTTTGAGCCGTAAGGTGAATCACATGAAAGGCATTTATCATTAATCCCAGTCAGCTGCAGGGATTGCCCAACAGCGCTACAAACTTTTCCTCGTCTCCGGTGTCCTCTGAAGACAATAGAAGCGACAAAAAGATCGTTTGCCCTATCATTATCGTTATATGAGTGTTTTCAGAATGCATCCTGAGTTCTAAAGACCAAGAAAAACCAAAGCGGCTTTCATCGACATTTCGGATTGGTCACTCGTCTAATGCAGTTTCTTAACTTAGCCCTTTAGTACGCCTGATAGTTTTTAGGTCTATCGAAGTAAAGAAGTAGTAATATATGAAGCCCACATAAGCAGTGGATATCGATTAAATTTCTCTAGGGAGAGCTATTGATTGGTCTAAAACCCAACTCGTGAAAATTCAATAGAGTTCGAGATGGCTTCAGGCCAGCATATGTTATGTATAAGTGACGTGTCATGCATTAAGCGTATAGATTTCAAGGTTTAAGCGTGTTTCGTGTGCAAATCGGCCACGGCCTTTGAAGTGTGCAATTCAGCATACGCACACACACTCACATGTCGCGCTGCACAATAGCGCGTCAGCCAACTAGGCGGCTTCAGCAGCTTAAGCGGCGGCGCCGAGGCAAGGAAAACGAAATACAAACACACAAATTGATTGTCTTGTACGCTCATACACACAATGACATTTTGTGTGCCTGCGTGCGGCTGTATTCTCCAGTGCGGACGCATAAGCAGCATGCAATGCGTGTAGCCATACGATTTTGTAATGAACGCGAGCTACGCAGCGCATGTAAACACAGGCCACTGATCTCCAATTGGTCAATTCGCGTACCGACGCGTTGCGCTCGCACACACGTATTCGTGAAAGCCTGTGTAAATCCTCTCCCCCAACTGGCACGCACGCGTGATTCAATTGGCTTGCACAATGTTCAGTTATCGCAACTCATTTTGGAGATCCACTTCACTTCACGTACACGGTGCGGGGAACACTTTCCGCCTCTATCCACTTGAACTGTGACCAACTCTTGTCTCACTTCATTAATGGTACGTACCACCATATATTTTACTACTTTTATTCGTTAATTTCCATATTCGTCGCCAACACCGATATCTTTCTTTTATTTTACATATTTCATTTATTCACTTTTACATATGGATTCAAAGTAATTCCACTACATCTAATTCAAACTCATGTAAATATTTAATTATAATGAGATCACTTACATAATCCTAAGAAAATTAATCATTTTCGTAATTTGTGCGGTAATCATTTTTCGATATCTGCTTCATTCAAATTTCCTCTGCGTTATCAAATGAAATGATGAGATTTTTTCAAATGTGATTGACTTTGTGCTGATGCTTAAGTGAATCATAGTTTGTACGAGGTGTAGACAGAACTGTGTAAGTCGTTGAGAGAAAAACCGCCAACCGATGTCTTTCAAGTTAGCTGACGGTGTTCATTAGCCATCATATGACAAAAACGATAAATAATCGTAAAGCAATTTGTCCACTTGATCAGACTGTGCATTCAACACTCTCCAAATGCCATTGTGTATTTTGCGACATGTTTGTTACATTTTTCATACAGTATTAGCCGGAATGTGCGACAAATCCTCTGATAATGGCGCAGACAAGCATTCTCATATGTTAGTCATCATCACCCCCACTCACACCGCACGTGCCACCCTAGAAATGATCAAAGAAATTTCTCCCTCCCACTCTTCTTCCCTCTCTCTCCACCGCACCTTCTTTTCCTTTGGGCGTGGTTTTGATATAATACTTCTTCCAGAGATAGGTAGGAGACCTCCCACACGATCAATCTTTCGTGTATTTGGACTGACTACTGACCGCCACCGCCCTCCTTTTAAGTCTCTATTCGTCTTAACAACTTCGCCGCACACCGATCTCAGTAACAAATTTATCTCTCTGTGTGTAAATAAATCGTATATCAAGTCTTCTTTCTAAGCCATAGATCACATAAATACTATAAAGCAATTCTTTTGGCCGATTTGTCATACCGCGAGAGTGATTGAAAGCCGAATGTGATCGATCAGGTAGACAGGAAAGTACATACGTTTGTCGGCTACCATACAATTTACCTGTGCATGAGAGGCAGTTCCTTGTATTCACGCCGAGGAATGAGTCAAATACCGACAAAAAGTTGCGTCACTTCAAAGAATTGTACATCCTTACACAGTGGAACGCGTGATTTTGCCACGCTGACGTCGAATGACACATGCATGCCTCCCCTCTTCTTTCTGGAAAATGACAAGTTGGATAAATATATATCGATCTTTCAGCACCTCTCAGGATGCTTAACCGTTTGGAAACTTGCTAATCTGCAGTAACAAGCGTGAAAATGCCATCTTACATTTTAGTAAGTAAGCCATGTTTTTGTATTTTTATGCTGCTAATCTAGAAAAAAGGGCGAGAAATGGCTCGCTTTTGATAGAACGGGACGCGAATGACGTAGAATAGGAGAATGACAGACGTTAGGAATGTGAGGCGATAGATTTAAATTACCGCCGCTAAATCGTAGCCGAAAAACTGACGGTAAGCATTAGAAGATAACCTTCTGCTGCCGCGCACGTACGTACATATATACATCCCGCGCTTTGTGTGTTTGAATGGGGTTGTCATCAATCATTTTGCCGCTAGGAGGGTATGGCCATGCCCACTATGAAGTGACACGTCATGCTGCTACTCCTACTTCTCTTCCCGCCTCTAGCTCCTCTTGTTTTATCTCTCTCCCTCTCTCTCTAATGTTCACCGCTAAGTAGAGATTTATGGACACTTAAAATATCTCCACACCGCCTTCTATCAACTCCCAGTGAATTTCTCAATGACCTACACCCTGTAGACCCGAGTTTGAGTGCTCTCCGTACCTCTCATAGTACGTGTCCAAGCTCGTGTCTTCAAGGATACATGTCATTGAGAAGAACAACCACTCATCTTTCTCTTTATTTTTATTCATAAAACACTGATGTCTAGAGAAGTCGGATCAGCGATATTTTCCAATAGAGGAGAAAAGAATTTCGTGGAAAACTGTGGATGTGGCGCTAAGTTGTTTGAATGTTCGCTTATTCAGTAATGGAAAGCTGGTTAAGGAAAAAAGTGGCTACACATCAGCTGCCTTGTCATGCTCTTTTAACGTGCTTGGTCTATGCTTGTCGTTTTAACCACTAAGTAGTGAAAATTCACTGGTGTTTGGCTGTAATTGTGTTGGTATTTAGTGTTACGAGAAGATAACGATGACTTCGCAAGATGAACTAGTTGCTGGAATCGGTGCATTATGTAATTCGGATTTTCTCTAGTTTATGGAGTTTTTGAAAATTTACAATTAGAATTAATTATGAGCTAAGGTGGATGATTTTGACATTTTTTACAACTGATTCAAAGTTGATTTTTGTTAATCATGAAAGTGAAATAATTCTTGAAACGATTTTGAATATTCTAAAATGAAATCCCTCTCATTATTTAAGGATATCTTTGCAAGAGCCTTACTCTATTTGCCTTGATATATTTCTAAACTGGCGTATATTTGGATCTTTCCGATGGCATAGCATTTAGCACCATATCGTTGTATATAGTATCAGTTAATAACGGCCGGTTTTTCTCATTCAAAGTGGAAATAACCATTGACATCAGCAGATGATGTTGTTGAAAATTTTTGATCAGAACAGGATACTTTACCAAATTTCGGTTTTCTACAAAGTTGATATCCTATTTTCTGCTGTTTAATGCAGTACTACTTAGAGGTAACTTTTAATCCATTTTTGTTACTATCCTCTTTTTAATGGTTTCGGACATATATATGTATAAACGGGATACTGTAATATTGCAATTAACAACTGTATTATGTAGGCAATGCATTCATCAGATTTATTAAAATACCATCTCCAGGGAGTTCGAGATTGGTTAGCAAGTTGCTTTGAGATTTATAAGGCAAAAAAATATTAGATAAGTTTTGAAATCTGCTTCAATAACGTATTTTTATTTGCGCACATTTTATTCCACTTTAAATTTGCAGATACATTTTTGCGAAGCGGCTAAAATTAATTAAAATTAAATTGAAATTTATGGTTCTCGCTTTTGTATTTATTTAAATGAGTATTTTTTGTTCATAGAAAACGTTGTTTTATCTGAATATAAGAGGAAAAACTACTTGATTGGATGGAGTTTATGAAATGTTTAATTGTGAGCCTTTTTTTTTGATATTTCACACTGAAGTCTGATTGTAAATACGACCAACATCTCTGATATTATTGCTGTCAATGGGAATACAAAAAATTCTACAAATTTTAATCATGAGAAAGCAACTGAATAGTGGAAAAAGCAAATGAGTCCAGCAAGGTACGAAGAGATCAAGAAGTAGATAAGAAGCCAAGGCATCCAGAATCCTACTTTGAATTACGGAATTTGTCCACGTTTTCATACCGTGTACAGTTTATTTTGCAACGTCCTAGTGCTAAAATTTCATGAACTGATTCCAAGATTCATGGGTAGAATTATGTCCACAATCTCGATCGGTAGTTTTTGTTCCTTTGTTGATTATATCGCTTTGATTCAATTGTACCTTATTACGTCCAAAAGCGGATAGATAAGACTAGCAGCGAATTTTTGATATTTCATCACTCACTAGAGTCCACTCATTGCTTATATATTGAAACTATTATTATTACATTCCTTAAAATATTTCAAGTTACTAGTCTATAAAATTAATGCCCTGGAGACGTTTATATTATAGGGTGTCATAATCTTTTCCGTGCCTATGACCACTAAGATTTTATTTAGGATTCTTCTGACGATTTGAATAAACCTGACGGTTTAGACCTAAAACTAATGCTTAAATTTTTTAGGAACCTCCATATCAATAATTTATTGATAAATTGATCCCAGTAACATAGAAAAACCTCGGTGAATGAATGGAAAAATTGTACCCTTTAAAAATCAAGATTTACGAACATTTTCTTTCTTATTTTTTCCTCTAGGAAATGTACATTGCTCTAAGCTAACAGCTACTTAATTTCAAAAGATAATGCAAAAGATATGAAATCTTGACTTAATTATAGAGATTTGAACGCTGAATTCGGAAGATAAATTACCCTTCGTAAATAATCTAAGTGCTGCAAATTAGACTTCGAGCCTGATTTGAGTTCTTATAAGGTGCGGTTTCAAAGGTTGAAATGCGAATTCTTATCAATTGTGTCTTATTATTTTAAACTCCGCCGAGACGGCTTATCTCATTAAAAGAGATTCATTGCCAAATGGACCTCACATCGAGTATTATCAAGGTGGGCTAATTATTTAACCATTCGTTTGAGATTTTTAATGACTAATCGGTTAATATTTGCTAAATTAGATGGGGTTAAACATATTTATTCGAGCAAAGCAATGATATATAACTTGCAATAAATTGCTGGAAGATGTTTGACCACTGCGACATTTTAGTCATTTGTATTTTGAAATATGTAAGCCTCTAACGACTCAACACACATTAAGAACCTTAGTGGCAATGAAAAAAATTTATTTGAACTGTAATCAGCACTTCAATTGAGTAGCTCATAATATGTTATTATTCTGCTTGAAAACATCTGTTTGCAATATGGTGAATTATATTTTTGATTTCGTGAAATAATTTCTACAAGGATCATGCCATACAATAAATGCGGATACATTGAATTTGGTCTCATGTACTCAGATAACTTAATTACCGGTGTTGAAATACCTAAGTATGATTTTAGAACAGTAAGAGCAAAGGGAAAAGGAAAAGTATGCAAGATAAAATCGATCCATTTAACTAACGATTTGCACCAAGATCAACAAATCTGATTAATTCAACATAAGTTAACTGAATTATAGACGGATTGGATGACTTGACACCTTAATGGAAGGCTACACTTCAAACTCAAATTTCAGAATTCCAATAAACATAACTGATTTGCTTCTAAATTTAGAAATAAAGGTATTTACTTTAATCAATCTCAAATGAAAATTATGTTTTTATACGCACAAGGCTAATTTACACTAAAATAGGGAAAAAAATCGCATACTAATTTGTTCATTCGGTTTATTTCCATGACATAATTTGAGCTACGCATGTGATTACATCCATTCCATCCTAATGATCTCCCCCAACTGATTATAAAGCTCAAAGAGAGAGCATGTATCCGGTAGAGGATTTTATGACCCTGCCATAAAATTCACATTTCCGCGTATCGTGGAGGGAGAGGGACAAAGATGATATTCACCACCTCCCAGCCGTGCCGCCGTAGAGTTGGATGCCAATTCGCTCTCCCTCTCTGCCTCTCTTGATCTTTATTGAATAGCGCTGCGCTGCGTCGACAGAACACCATAAGAAGGAGAAGCATGCGCGCACCTCAATGTCGAATCATAAAATTCTCCAACATCAAAAAGAACTTGCCGCACAAACACAACACAACACACAAGTGTCCTATTTCTGTGTAGCGCGTGTGTTTTTATGGTCATCGACCTCAGTGTCCACACTCTTTCCCTGTGTACAGAATGGGTGAATGTAAGTCAAACTTTTTAAGGAGGAAATATATGCGAGCTCGCGAATAAAATGAAGAAGGGACGGTAAAAAGACAAGCATCTTCTCATAATCCCCCCCCCTCTCTTTGTTTTTTTTCGTCTTTATATCTTCACCCCCCTCAAGGTAACTACGAATGTCAATGTGGTAAATTACTTAACTGCTTAATCATTATTGCCGCTTTTTTTCAACTCTCTTTCTCCGTGTCACACCTGAGACCTGAGTCAGCTCATATATATAATCAATGAATAGACGAAACCAGGGAAGTGGTTTTCGTTGTCTTCAATGTAGGAGAATCTAACAGTGCATGTTGCAAATGTGTGAAGCTGAATATTGAATGGCAAACAGAATTGAAGTAGAATAGAATCAAGCTGAAACAAGAATGTTACACAATTGCAAATGTAAAACGAATGCACATAAATAGGAAATCTATACACAAGCACAGACGCATCTAGCACGTGAATACAAATAGAAATCGATTAGAAACTACATTACCACATTTTGTTGAATAATAAGTGACTGAATCAAAGCTGACTAGATAAATAATCAAAGCAACTTGTTGTTCAATTATCTTGCTTCGCCAGCCGCCAATATGTCATACAATCAGATTACTTAAAGAGGATTTGAGATGCCTATATCTTACATTGATTTCGTCTTTTAATATACGAAATAATTTGACACCGAATAAATAAGAAATCTTATCATAATCTGCTTATCAGAGTTTGTGAATTCAAACTTGTGATTACCTGACAGGTATTTTCATAGAATGAATCCACAGGTCATCATTTTCATCATAAGAAAACATCGGTTTGACAATAATTTTCAAAAAAATGTTTGAGAATTTTGTTTCAAGATAAACATATTTCATGTTTTGGGCTTTGTATTTTCGAAAACACTATCTAGAGAACATCGGTCAGAAGTTAAAAAGCTCGGTATTACAAAATAAAAATTTTTGGACGTTTATAAAATACTCAAGTCCCCAAATATTTCTAAATGACTGCCAGGAATCAGTCGAAGTTCATTGCTAGAACCTAATTCCCTAGACATAGCTAACATACCTCAGTTTTGTTCATCTTTGTGAGTGATACTGACACAACAGTACTAGTTTACAAAGACACCGGTTTTTCGCAAGGGATATGAATTGGGCACCTTCTCGATTCTGCAGTGGCAGTAAAAGAAGCTTCGGCAACAACCCACTGACGCGACAAACTCGCGAAAGGAATTACCCACCGCTAAAGAAAAAAAGGTGTTCAGCGCCTCACCTTTCGCTTCTTTCCTTCCATGCTGTCCTTTTCTCGTCCCCTCTTTACATCCCGAGGTTGATGATACAACGAAACAGCTGGTAGTGTCACCATCTGTAATCCACGAACCTCACACTCCATCCTCTTATCTTCGTTCATTCCTTTTTATTTTGCTTTTCACCACTCTTTTCACAATAATTTTCTGGCACTTTTAGGAGACTGCATGCGAAGATTCCCCGAGGATATCATACACGCGGAATCGTGATCATTTATTTTCTTTTTTTATTAAAATTTTCCCATTCTTTTCTGCCTACTGGCTTTTTACTTGAAATGTCAATTTAAAATATGGTCTACTGACATTTCCTTTTGTGTCCTTGCAAATATATTTTGTTGAATTCGAGTAGATTTATTACCAATAATTTGATTTTGCTTATATGTCCCATACACTTAATGCTAATTCAACAATTCAGGAAACATCTAATGCTTAATTCGATCTGGAAAATGTTGAGACACGAATTTCCCGTGTTATATTTATTTATGTTTTTTTTATATTTTTGAATTGATGTTTCTCCGCTCACGATGCTGAACGAAAAATTCTTTAGCATGATTTCAATTTTTGTTAATAAATACGTTAATGACTGCTTGGCTTGTAATTTTTTAAATATTTCATAAATAATTGCTTTCCACATAAATAAACCAATAAATAAAGCATAAAAAGCAAAAGCAATGCATCTCTTGGTGATGTACTTAATATCGCATTTTGCATGTGTTCATTGCAGCTTTTATTATAAATTTTGCTACTGACAAAGTGGAAAAGCACCTTAAAAAAAGGAATAGGAGAATAGCTGAAATAGAAGATAGATGAAAGTATTGATTAGAATAGCATCGAAGATGTTTTATTGCGATTGAATCTGAAATCATCAGGTTGTCTACTTTTAACTTAACATACATAATTCATTAGGTCATGTTATAATGTTCCAATGTTCAAATGTCCTAATTTGATCCCCAGATTTATTTCTGTGATGTTGTGAGCTGCTTGACCAATTGACTAACTTGGAAGGTAGGTTATGCTATCTCAGTACAGCTGTCTCTTACCTTTGCCGAAGAGCGGATAATTAATAATATGATTAATATTAATGCTATTTTCAATAGTTAATATCAATATCCAAAAACTCCAAAAAGTTTTAATGATGCAAGAGCATCTGAATTAGGGGATCGGGGAAATCGTCTAATAGGAGGGGGATACGGAAAGTTGGCCAAGAAAAAGGAGGCAGTAAAGATGAATTTTATTTGAATTCTGGAGGCATTAAGTTGTCTATATTCCCGTATAAAGCCTAGAAACTGCGTAATATCCTGATGTTTAAATGCCATGATTTAACTCTGCGGTTCATGAGTGGGATTTTGTTCACGATTTAATTCTACAATTATGTCACCCCGATTAATTTGTACCTTGTTGAAACTAACGCTAGGCAGATGAGACTAGTAACGAATTTGTTTATACTTACCATATCATTCTATCTTGTTTCTTACTCTTAATTAGGATAAATAAATGTATCAGATATATTTTGCAAATAATGATTGGGGTGTCGTTATATCTCAACAATCTAACAAATTTATTAGTGTTGAGCTTACCAACCTGTCACATACTCAGATCACGAAATGAATTAGTTTCATTAAGGCGATGCAATTGCTGAAATCTAGCTGAGACAGTGATTTCTGATTTTAAAAATGTCCCTTATAAAAATATCTTGTCAATGTCTGGGAATGCGGGCAAGGTGAGTAAATAACGTATTGTTTAAGGTCATAGAATACATTAATATTCCTAGTTTTTGGTCTACATAATTGCATAGACGGTCATAGGTAAGAGAGTTGCAGTTAGTAAAATTTAAATCAATTTAACCCTATTATATAATTAATGTTTTAGATTCATAATTATAATTGTGATTTTAAAGTTTTATATTACCTTATATAGAGGATATCTTATACTCTGATATCGAATGACCTAATGCTTTTAGCTGTGGAATAATATTTGCAATACCTATAGGAATTTAACTTACTTCTCATAGAATAAACGAGTCCCCACTATAATTAGAGCGCACTCACTGGAGGGTGGCTATATTTACCGAGCTACCATATGCGAAGAAAACGTTACATTTCCTTGGCATTATAAATAGTGAAATGAAGGGACATGACATATTCACACATTTGCTTAGTTTATTATTTAAATTGCTGATAAATTCCCCTTAAGCATATAAACCAGTCATTTTCCTAAACAAAGTCATTTAAAATTATTTGTTTGTTGAAAAGGGGCAATAGATGTAGTAAAGGTAGATAAATTTCTTAAGATAAGGAGAAGTTAAATATTAAAACTTATCATTGAATCTTTTGAACACTCCATGACAAAGTTCAAAAACGTCAAATCAAAAAATAAAGGATAATTTTCTTAACCCTTGAAAACTTATATTTTTGTAGCACCAAAGAAATACGAACTGTTTTTAGTCAGAATCTAAAAGAAGTCGCTTTGTGAGGAGGTGGATCGAAATACTGGAATAACTATTGTCAAAGGATTCTTCATCAAACTGTAAAATAAAGTAAAGATTTTATCGCATCAGTCATGAAATATGACAAGATTTATCGTTATCAGGTCTTTGGAATCAAATTCTGAACAATTTTGCAGAAACCAACTTCATACTTTATATTTACTTGAGGCATAGATCTGAACATGAAAATGTCCAATACTGATTGGGTTAATGAGAGCCGGATTCTCATTGATTAGAAACCACCAACCACACTAACTAAAACTGCTCAAGAGATGGGTAGAAGAGTACGTTTTTTATTATTATTCTTATTATGCTATTCCTCTTGCCAAAATTAGCGTTAGTAATGCTCTTCACGCTGACTAGTGACTTACTCTCTTATCGATTTGAAATAGGTAAAAGCATTCGGTGTTACAAAAAATCCTTTTCTCCATAATTTTCATGGAATTAATGCGCTTTTTTTCTTTTCTCGTACATCTATACTTTTAAAACTCAAACAGAGCTGAAAGATATTCTACAAAGTTCTTAATTTTCATCCTTGGCTTTTACTTACCAATAAGGGTATCAACTTAATTTCCATAAATATAAAACCTCAAGGTGCCTCTTCAAATTTTGACATGTCAAGATGTTCTAAAAATTGTTTTGCTTCTTGTAAAATTTATGCTATTGATTTATCAATTTTGCATAATTTGGGAGGCTCAAAATAAAACCGCTGAGTTGGCTCATTCTTTTCCAGAACTTATTCGCAGCTATTACAATATACATATCTATTTTTCTATGACTTCAAAAGAGGTGTGACATTCAAAAGCAAGAATAGCCACAAGTTCCTCCTCCTTCTAATTCCTTCCACCGCCTTGGGGTTTTCTTCTCTCTGTCACTATCTTTCTTCGTCTCGACCTTGAATACATTGTTTTTACCGAAGCCTGCATGCTTGGAAGAGTACGACCATTCCTCCTTTTCTCGCCTTACCAGGTAAATGACTTTCACCTAAATCACATTAGCGGTAGCTGGGACTTTGAATTATTCACCCATCAGAGCATTATTTTGTCCAGTCTGTTCGACATACACACATAGTATTGTACTTCAAATACACGTGAATACTGCCAAAAAATCTCTCAACACTCAAGGCCGTATTTTTTGCTCACTGTGAAACTTGAAAGGATTCGCCCCCTCTGTTTATGTCTATTTCACTGCTAAAAAGGACAATAAATAATATTCATCTGAAATGTCCGTCCTATCAGTTTATCCTCCCGGTTGCCAAGCTATAAAACTTTCGCTTTGTACGCATGAGTAAATTCGGTAACTATATGTCACATCCTTCTCGGTGGCTCTATAAATCAAAGCTGCGTTCTAGGCGTAGTTGGCTCGCCAGGGTGCGTTGAATATCGATTTTTTGTATCTAAGGGGGGAGAGTCATGTTGGTGCAGAAAATAAGCTTAGTTTGATTTTATCAGGCATTTTAAATATAATTCTCGATTTTTTTCTCCTTGATTTATTATATTCCACTTTTACCATACCATTTCTGTTCCAAATTCTGACCGATACTTGATCCCATTAAAAAGGGAAACAGCTTTCCTTAATCCATAAAGGAGTTAAAAGAACAGCTGCGAGAAAAAGGACGTTAAAAAAGCTGCTAGTTCATGTTCAAAGGCACTTAAATCGGACGTACAAAAATGAGTCATGAGAAAGCGGATATAAATGAATTTGTTTTATCTTTACCATGTTCCTTCCCCTAGTATGGTTCTTTCTATCTGTAAAATAAAAACAAAACAAATTTTTGTTTGTGGGGAAGAACACGTGAAAGATATGAACAGGTAAAACATCTTGAAGAGAAAAATAATCAGCCTCCTGATACTTTAATTACATCTTGCTCTTTGTATTTGAAAATTCGGGTGAATTAAAAGTAGAATAGCTGCTGAAAAGCAACTAAATTTAACAACGTATTTTAAAATCAATCAGAAATGCACGAGATATCCCTGTTAAGTTGCAATTATTTATCAGAAAAAGGATTTAAAGCTCACCGCTTTGAAATATAACTTCTTACCATGACAGTAGGAGCTGTTATATTCTATTAGTAAAAGAATATAATCTAATTCATTGTAACGAATTAGTAACAACTGTCTATTCTTAGAAACTAATTTAAAATCAATAGATTCAGCCAGTATGACTATGAAAAGCTAATATTTATTGTCAATATACATAAATGTATGAGATATTGTAGTATTAATATCCAATGGGATTGAAAGTGATCCCTATAAAAATTCTAGATGTTTGAATAATCATAAACATGCCAAATTTATCGGGACACTATCAAGTCTGGAAACCAATTGTTTGAGCTCAAAGATGGTGATAGTTCATTATGGAAACACATGGTCAGACTGATGCGAAGCTTGCCAAGAATTATCTGATGAAACTCCATCCTATGGGTTTTGCAGTGGAGTCTCGAACCATTTTAGGAATTGCTAGAGAATGTATAAGTAAAATTCGATTTTCAGATGTAAACTTAAGCTTTTTATTATTAAAAATTGATCAAGTGAATAATTAAACTTTGAAAATACGGAGCTACCTTTCAATAGATCTGTATATACGTGAAGATGATGGCATGTGTTAGCACATAGTGACCAAAACTGCATAAAAATAACGCTGATTTGTATTAAATACAAATTTGAAAATTTGCTATTATACCTCTAATTAGTAAAAAAGGACTTCGGAATTCGTTAATTGTAATTAACAAGTTTCCAAATGTATTAGAAACGAGTCTGGGAGTACATTAAAGCACACAAGATCTACGTCTATCGGTGCACATTCAGTGCTGGGCACAGCAAGCCACAATGATTAATACCGGTCAACAAAGACAATGACAGAATGCGAGTTTCTCATAAAAGCAGTCCCAGATATTTTCCTCTAACCAAGGAAAGTACATATAGTGTATTTGGAAAACAATGTATATTACTTAGGTGCCAATGCTCAAAATATTGAAGTCGGGAATGATTAACACAAAAATTAAGGAAAATCACCTATCCTTTTGGATAATAAATCAAAGCACAAGTAACCTTCCTAATGATGATATTTTCGAATACAATCAGTCTCTCTATTCGAAACTCGAAACCTCAAAGCATTTCCTTGTTCAATTTTGCCTTTGATCATATACATGGGTGTCTTATCATAATTCTTTTTCGGATATTTATCTAGAAAGTTAAATTTCGCCTTCGGAAACACTCCACTTTTTTTATTTTAAAATGAGAAAAGTTTTCTTTTAGGCAAATTAGCGAGAGTCAAGTGCTGGCATATCAGAGCACTTCCAACGCACACTGCCTGGCGGAGGCCATAAAGAGGGCCATAAAGCCT
This sequence comes from Hymenolepis diminuta, assembly GCA_900708905.1. NCBI lineage: Eukaryota > Metazoa > Platyhelminthes > Cestoda > Cyclophyllidea > Hymenolepididae > Hymenolepis > Hymenolepis diminuta. The sequence continues at coordinate 476,363 of CAADRB010000046.1, read as the reverse complement.
GGAGGCGCCGTGCTCTAGAGGGGATGGTGGAGGTGGAAGAAGATTGATTGCGGAACGCTGGAAGAACAAAGAATCGCGGCAAGCGAAGTGGTTTATGGTCGGTTCGTGATACAGTGCCGCGCTCTGTTAGTGTTGCTGCTGCTACTACTTCGGCTTATTTATGGCCAGCTTCAAAAGGGAGTTGGGAAGGGAGAGACGGGTAAGCATACTGTGTGCGCGTAGGCTCGTAAACATTGACTGGAAACGCTCTGTAGGGAGAACCATAAAATGTCGCTGCCTTATCGGTAAAAACACCTTTTCTCAGTTCTTTCTATTACTGTTCCTAAACACTGCCTCCGAGTAATACTTAAGCGATCAGATTCCTTTCAATTAACTTGCTATTCAAATTTAATACCTCTCGAAAAAAGTAATTTTGGGATTCAAGTTTTTGTAAAATCAAACCTCTATAAGGTGCAAGCAAATTCCTTTATCTAGAAGAAACAAAATTGTCGAAGAAATCGATATTTATCATAGTTGATTTTAGAATAGACACATCTTAACATGAAGGTTTACTGACGAAAAAATATCAACCTTTTTTAGCCAATATTTTCAAGCCGCCCACACTGAAAATCGATAATCTACCATCCAATGGGAAAAAAACAACACTATTTACCCTGGACGAAAATAGAGTGAATCGTCATAGCCGATAATCCTTCTACAATAATTAAGTGCAAATCTGGTCCTGTTCATTTTATAAAAATTTAGTCCAATTTTGAATAATCACTCATTCGGAAATACAAATCCATAACTTAGATAGACATCTGGTTGACCATTCAAAATAGGTTATCTGCTTCAAAATCCAACGAGTTACGTTGCGAAATATTACCTTTAACGATTATTAGTACGTATAGAAGTCGATAAACTTAACGATATTTGTATGGTAGTCTAAGTGCAAAGAGGGATTGTTAATCTACTTGCCTTCCTTTGAAGAAAGTGCAACTTTTACGTGAAAAAATATATATCTAAAGGCACTTACATTTATCATTTCACTTAAGCGTATATTAAAATAGCTATTTCAGCCCCAGTAGGGTATCATCTTTTACCCTCCTCGAGTCTTTATGTCTATGTTTCAGCACATAGATATTACGTAATATTTTCAAAAGAGGGAGGGTCAGTCGGTAAAAAGTTGGTTGTTCATTTGACTACTAGTAGACATAAAAGAACTTCCGCAGGTATCCTTAATCTCGCTACATAACTCCAAGCGTTAAAGCCGCCTTTTAAAGTGCTTTATTTCTGCCGATGAATCAGATGTCATTAATACACATCTAAAAGAGGCCGTTTTCAATGTGAAAAACCGCTGAAGGGGCTGGGTTACGCACTTTTTCACAGGGAGGGTTTAGTATTTTGAAGTCGTAAATTCAACTGACATTGATGATATATGAGAATGTGTGTGTGTAGGTGAGTGTTTGAAAGCCGACTGCTTTATACTATGCAGCACCTAGTAATCTACCGCCAGCACCATGTAGGTAGTTGTTCTAGGGTGCTTTGATTTACGAGTATACACATCTCGCGCAGTTAGTTACTTGCTCGAGTGAGAGAAAGAGACCTTTGCGTCTGACTGACTTGATTGACTGTGTGAATTATGAACTACTGCCAATGCCGATCAGCCGTCGCAGCAATTTGTTTGTCTGATGATCATTAAGATGGTGAAAAGTGTACGCTTGCTGTTGCTGATGGGCAAGCCAGTTTTTCTCAGTCCCCTTTGTCTAGAAGTACCGATTCTCTTGGGAAAATTGTACCATACATATAAATTCTATTCTCAGTTAGGACGAGTAATATTTAGATTTTCGCCAGTACCTGTTTTCGCTTTTGATGTTTGGAGACTTTCTTCCAAATAAATTTACATAATCCGTACTAGACCGATCAAAAGCAGAGTGAATTATATAATATAATAGTTGAACGTATCATGTTCAGATGGATCTGTTAATTTGTGAATTATTTAAGTGCTTTAACTGAATTTAGGCGTTTTATTTTGCAATAGGTAGAGAAGAAACCAATATACAGCAATTTTTGCGAAACGTTAACTTGGATAAAACGGGGAATTTTTCGTCCCAAAGAAAGTGAAGTTACAATATTACATGTATATTAATTTTATTATCGATTACTTACTAATTCTGCACAGTGGTTAAAATGCATTCAAATTGCGAGTCTTTGCTTCGTAGAATTTTGAGTAAATTTCGAAATATTGCTTGATCCACGTGTTATCAAGTTCGATGGATTTGTGACTATTTCGGGAGCCCAATAAGGGTATAACTAATATATATTAACTATTTAATCATTTTATTATCATCTTATATGTAGCCACAAGCATTTGATTGAAATATAAATAACATTTCATTAATTAATAATTTTAGATATCCGTGCAAAATCCAGCTACTAAAATCCAGATGATGATCTTCAACATCAAACATTCCTGAGATATCAAATCTAATAGCAATATTGGATGCCGAAGAGTGTTCACCGCTATGTCTTTCTATGATCTTAGGTTTTACTAACTGATACACTGCAATATGCAACTGTAAACCACCACCAATTATCACCTAATGCCCACTTATTGGATTCAAACTAGCAGTTCATTTAAATAATTTTTGAATCTCATCTACCGATTCAAATATCAGTCTTATTTAAAAATGTGTTACTTTGTATTTCCTAAAGTCCTTTTATCAGTCCTCTTCCAGCTTTGAGAACAATGATTTTCTTATCGCTAAAGACTTGAGTTTTTGGCAGCTTTCTCTTAATCTAGAAACAGCGTGGACTCACAGACATACCAATCAAATTCCAGACATTCTATTGTCCGGATTCTTTCATAAAATGAAATAATTATATGCAGCATACTATACTGATCAAATAATTAACATTAGTCAAGAATTTTCGTCTTTTTGATATGTCCATGTATGATGAGAAACGAGAGAACTTTAAATCTTTAACGTTAATATTACAAAAAGTGTTTGCTTTCAAGCAATTAATACAAGTAATTAAATCAAAATCATATTAAAGTGCTTTTATAATATACGGATAATTAAAATGGAGAAAAAATAAAAGATAGCTGAAAACGAGAAGACAATGAATTCTTAAATGTAAATATTAATAAACCTTAAAGTGGTCATTCTAGTACTTCAACGCAAGGATAAGGTTTTGGAAGCTCAAAGTTCAGAAGGAGCACCAAAGTTTATTTTCCAGAACTTCTATTTGAAATTTAGAATTTTGGTACATGAATGCTGTTCACACATAGATTTATATTCATGTTTTGTGGAAGGACTGGATTCAAACTGCTTAAGGATAAAGAAAGTGGTGAATGAAGGATTTGCCTTCGTAATAAACTGCAGGGTATCTTTTGGACAATTTCAAAGGCAGAAAACTCCAAGTGGTTCAGATGACCTGTTTCGTAGGAAACTTCCTTCATCCCTTCAATCATATATGCCAAATATCATCCCCGCATATTACAATCTTCAAAATAAATATATTCTACCCAAAAATGGATTTCATATAATTCATTAAAATTGAAAACTTTAGACATAACTAGGTTGAGTGAAGTAAATGATACTTCCAACCGAAATGGCTATATTACCATGTAAGGGTATTTTTTGAAGAAATATAATCTCTTAATCTCTAAGCGAATGCATGAGACGAGAAACACATTGCAGCGGTTCATGTTATAGCTATGCCAAACAGGGAACAATGTCTATTTTGACCATTTGTATTATTTACCTCAGTCATGACAATTTCGTTTTCCAAGTGGCGCACAGTATATTACACCGACCCCAAAATCAGGCCACTTGTTGGCGGTGTTAGACCCAGTTCAAGGAGAGGTATAGCAGGGACACAAAAAGGGTTGAAGGTGTGTGTAGATTACTTTCCGCTTTTTGACATGAGGACAATGGTGTTTACTAAATTTCCACATATCTTGACATAAATATTTCACATAGCGAAATGGCGATTTATCACGACGGCAGGAACATGCATAACTCCACCCAAAGATGAAATAACTTCCCGATATCAAGGGTTTAACTAGAGTGATTTAATACCCAAACGAATACTTTTTAAACAAACTAACTTAATTAATCAGTCCTAAACAACCTTCTTTCACTATCTTAAATAGCCAGCTAAGGATGTAGTGAATGTATTGAACTGTGGGCTGTATTGTTCCTAATTATAAGCTCTGAAATAAAATCTATTAAACAGTGGCTTTATTTAAAATATAACTATCATGAACCAAGCGGCATCTCCTCAATGAAGTTTGACCCTTTGAAATATTGTGATTTGAAGAAAAATTCCGCAATACAAGGCATAACTATCCTTTTCCTATTTCTAAGTTTAAGTTATAGGAAAAGTTCTGAGGAAACTTTATCTCCCGAAACTAGTAATCTTCCTAACTTTGAAATCTCGATTGAAAAAAACAGCTAATATTATCTTCACTCTTAAGGCAAAACTTATTTTAATCATAGGAATGCATTTCAACAAGGAAACAGCGAAATGGTCAAATGGGAGTTGATGAGGGGAGGAAATCGAAAGTGACAATGAAACCTAAATATCAGAAGTGTTTTACTCCATTTGAAGTTTGGGTCCATATTTGACCGAAAGGATATGGCTTATAACTTCATGTTCTATTGACAAAAATGAGAATTTATCTCCTGGCTTCCTGAATGAAGTCATGTTCGTTTATTGGTCATACTACTTCAATAAAATTTTCCTAATATTCAAAACACTGGAACGATGGCATCAAATAACTTGCATATGGCACGTCCCAACTTTGTAGAATTAACTCGGTAAAAAATAGAAATCATAACTACTTTCTAATACGTATACTGTTACACAAAATTGAGCGGATTAGGTAGGTAAATTGGTAAAATGTTGGTATAACAGCTCTTGTTGCGCAGAAAGGTGAATGTTCACAGGATCACCAATTTGTTGCAATAACAAGAACCGAAGTCACCAATTTAGGAGTTACCAAATGGTAGGAACTAATGAACTAGACTATGGTGTAGATCAAATTGTATTGAATAAAGCACAATGAGAATTGGAGAAAATGAGGGAGAGATGAGGAAGAGGGGAGATGACAAGGAAACTTACGAGTAGATAATTCACAAGTGTGTCTGCGTATACATATGCGAGTGGAAATACAAAGGCAGCTTATGGGAGTCACTTTGGCAAGAACGCGCGTAAGGTATGAGTGCAGATGTACTTTCAAATAAAACGAGACAATTATTGAAAAAAATGAATCAATAAACTCATCTAGATATGACAGATAGGGGTTTGAGTCATAGGGACACAAAGACGAAAAATCAAAGTAGTTTCATAGAGAATGTGGCCGAAGGAGTAATTTTGGGGAATACGTAGTAATCCTTCAAAAATGCTTTTTTGGGTTGAAAATTAGTACTTAAGTTTTCGATTTCTTGGTAAAATTGAAAGGATTATTTAAGGCAAACCGGTTATGCTTGTCACTCAACCAAAGCAACCACTTATCTATAGCTAAAACAATTTAAATTGCCTTCTGTGTATTTCAATGCATTACTGTTACAAAAGTATAATCCAATATATGTTAGACTAAAGCAGAAACACTGAATACCTACCCACATTATGTCTCTTTACAAATTTGGCTGAGTTTGAAGCAAAGTTAAGTTAAAGCAAAAAATTAATCTTTCTTAAGGTGATACCAACCAAATAGGTTTACTTCTGTGATCACTTCTCCAACTGGAAGAAAAAAACTGAAATAGAGCGACGTTTGGTGCAATTATCCAAGAGTCTGTTGAGATTTGCAACCTCTGGAAGGTGGAAAATTAGAGTTTGCAGCCAAATCTTTGGCTTTAGGGACAAATATTGGAGGCAGCCGTTTATTAGCTTAATCAGCTATATTGTATATTTAGAATTGCAAAGATAGTCGGTAATACTCATAAAAGCTGAAAAGTTAATTGAACGCAAAACGAAATAGTAAAATGGTTTAATAGTTATGCAAATTAAGATAAAAGGTAAATCTGAAATTTAAAATAAAATAAGAGCACAGTTTAAGAGCACAACGAACCAGTCACCACAAGTTTAAACTATTTGGAGCTCTGAAAGCGTTTATATATTTAAACAACGTCACCTTGTTAAAAATCACATTTCTCTCAGAACTTTACTTAGGAAGGCGTAAACCTATTTTCGATTTTCCCAACAAGGAATTTTATGTCTCTTTTTAAAATTAATTTTGTTTAAACGATACCTCTGAATTGGATTGGTAAAACAAAATGAAAGTTTTCATACTTGACAAATCAGTCAATTCAGCTGATGATGTTTAACAGTCAATAGCGTGAAAACGTCCGCCCAAGTCTAGCCACAGCAGAGTAAGTCAGAAGTCACAAAAGGACAGACTGATGTCGCATCCACCATTATGTGTGTGCAGCTTTCATCATCATCAATTTTCTACAACATTAGCGGTGTCTTGCAGACACACACTCTCAAAGAGCCAGACAACATAATGCGCTCTCGACGGCTACCAAAACACACAGACAACACACTAATTTACGTGTGTCTCGAACCACTGGGAGCTGGACTTTCAGCCAATCTCAAAGCTCTCACCCTAGCCTGCCTTTAATGCCGACTAAAACAATTTTGCAGTCTAGCATTTGACAAAAACGTTAGTGCGTATACATATTAATACATTTAAACATTTACGCCTTTGGAAATCACATGCTAAAAAATATGCTCTATTTTATCGTAGTTGAGGGATATTTTAGACAAACTTAAGCGTTTTTAGTTAAAAACTAGTTTCTTTTAAACCTGGCGCTTGAAGAACAACTAATCAGGGAGGGAAGTGTTAAAATATTATCTTTCATTGGTGGAAATGTTCCTGTTTTTTTTCTAATTTGATGTGTTGGAGCCAAGGCTAACAGCTATCACCTGACGGCAGACAATTACAGTCTTCAGAGATCGAGAAGATAGATTCGAAAGTAAAACAGAACTTATTGAACAACAATACCTAAGAATCAATTTAGTTAAAGAAAGTGAGAGGGTGGGAGAACGCTGAAGAAAAACAGCACGAAGAAGAGGGTGAGGGAATGTAGAGAGAGCACGAAATCAAGCGTCTGTGATTCCAATCTTGTAATCGACGTATATTGGATTTTACAGCCAAAAACTGAGTTATTGCGAAAGAGGTAAATACAAATCGCTGATCAATATTCTCCAACCTAGAAAATTGAAAACAATTTAACCAAACGCATTACGCGAACATAAATTTTCATAAAAGCGATTTAAATTGATGTTGCTCAAAAATATTTCTGAGAAACATCTTGGAGATGTAACCGCATATTTCATAATGATAAAGAATATTGAGAATCAGATTCTTTTCTTTCTAGTCTTATTTTATTCAAGAAGGCCACTGGGCATATTTTTAGGTACATGTTATCATCCCAATCTGAGTTTGATAAATCAGTACTGTAAAACTTGTCAGTATCATGGCTATAACTTACGACAAACCAAAAAAATTTACAATTTTTCACCGTGAGAAAGCAAATGAAAGTAAAATTCAGCATGCCAAGAAAGGGGATTGGATCGAAAATATGTTTATATAAAGGTTCAGATATCAATAGACTTTTGCTTTAAGTGAATTTTGAACCGTCACTTAACTTATGGTAACTTCACGTTTCAAATACCACGAATCGCCGCCAGGGTTATTGGGCAAACTCTAGTTCGCGAAATCTGGTGTTTACTGATTTGTTGGCTAATAAGAATGGTAGGTAAATAATTAGGCTCACTTTTTTCAGAGATGATCTTATATAATAGCAGAGATGACCAAAGCTTGTTAATCCTTATGTATTTAGAGATGGAAAAGATTTTAGGAATAAAAGTATTTTTTTGTCTTCTAATTAATTTATATTTGGAGGACGTATCTGAGACTATAAGGACAGGGATTTTGGTTCGAGGCAATAGGTATGAATATCATGATGCGCTCTAATTCAAACAATAATCTAATTTGCCTAACTGCGCTTATGCGCAGAAGATCGGGGAGCGAATATGAAACATTTGCATGTTGGCGCAAAACAACGACAACACCCGGATTTCTTGGGTTCACAGCAGACAGTAGCTCGCGTTCACCTTCTCTCTCTCGCCCTTTCCATCCCACACTAGTCACGCGCATCACAGGGATAGGGAGAATTCATTAACTGACTAGACCCAGAGAGGAATGCAAAATGGAAAAATTTGCTGTTGCCAGACTCAGGTAGCCTTTAACTGGATAACCAGATATTACAGTCCACTTTCAACTTTAAAATCAGTAAGAATGTGGTCAAGACTTGGTTTTGGAGTGGAAATCACCGGCCTAACAATCTTTTACTTAATCAATAGATGGTCATACCAACGTCGCAGTAATTGATTGATAACGAATTCTTTCTTAACTCCATTCGAAATCGATTGATCATCACCTTAGCTGAATCGCGAAACCCATTTTGAAGAATTTGCAATAGGGTACAAAGTAATCCTTTAAAGTAAGCAAATCAGTAGTATAAAACCTGAAATCAAGGAATGTGCCTTGCATCGACAATTAACTAGTGATGAGAAAACAAGAAGTCACCTTCTCTTAAGTAATCCAACGCAGTATTAAATTTAATCGAAAGCGGAAAAATGAATACTGAATTTAATGCTTAATGACGGTTGTCTGTCAATCGATGCATTAAAACCGCGCCAGGCATCTTGGGCGCAGTCGATCGATGAAAATCTGGTTCTTACGCCAGTCGTTATTAGCCGATATTTGCATTGGTGTAATGCACCAGTTTTTCGTTGTTTAGCGCTGTTTAAGGAAATTTAAAATAAAAAATTATAGTCCAGGAAGAAAGCAACTCTCTATGAACTAAAGTGGTCTGAATCCAATTGATTACAATTATTGAAGGAACATGTCTTAATGTCAAAATTATTTTAATTTAGATCTAAATCGAGCTTCACTTGCTTTAAATCGGTTCACTTAATCGATCGAGAAGTACTACAAATCCTGATAGACTTAAGCGCGTCGGTTAAAATCGAACCCTTTCATGGTTAGAGTCAAATTAATCGATGATCACATCGATTGATTCTATTAACGTATTGGAGATCTTCATGATTCTTCAAAATGAAGTTACCTAAATGGGAAAAAAAACAATAATTAGTTGGCAAAAGTTGGCATGAGTGAATGGCGAAATTTTTCTTCTGCATAATTTGGCATTAATTAGATATTCTTAGCCATTCTCTTGGGGGGATTATCTTGCATTGAGGCGAAGTATAGCGAGCAGGTTGAAATGCTTCCTTCATCTGAGCCAGAATTACGTGATAATAATATTTATTATTTCAGCGACATAAGCTCATCACGCTCTCATTTGTCTTTTAATAGAATTCAGGAAGAGTTAATTGAAGGACTTGTTTAACTAATAATAGGGTGGATTAGTTGTTTACTGATAGATGAGCATAAATTTTGTTTTGATAATGGTATATTAACAAACGGATATGCGCGCTCAATCATGTTTCGTTCAGACTGCGCTAAAAGAGCTTTTCTCTGTGTGTGTCAATGGCTGGTGTGGCATTCAAAATTAAACACTAGTCCAAAGTCCACCAGTGAAATAAAAGGTGAAGTTTTGTTTTATTAAACCAAAATATATCTTAATTAACAGATTTCAGAAAAGTTACATTATATAAAATTTTAAGTTTGGATTTATTCAGTATTTTGTTTAAATATTTGAGGAACATTCAACTAACTCTACTCTGGATAAATAAATTGCCTACATTTAAAATGCTTTCTTTTAAAGTATTTTTACTACATTTCAAATTATTCGGAATTCAGTTTGCTTTGACTAATCAGGTCTCTATTTTGCTGAATTTAATCAATAGTACTGATTGAATACACGATGGATACTTATGAGTTTCAAAGTCTTCATTAACTTGTCTATTTTATATTCAGAGCAATGTTTTCTCAATGTCCTCTCATATGTCGAAGCCTAAAAAATGCCGAGATTATTTAGAAATCAGAGTATATTCTAGTCGTCAGCCGTATTACATTCTTTCAATCAATCCGGCAAGTGAGTACATTCTTCAGAGATCGGAGTATGCAAATTCAGGAAACTTCCCCTTTTGGAGTTACTATTTTGAAAACAACCATTGAAGAAGTACAACCATATCTCCAGAGTTTTCTTGAAGCCTGAAACTTGAAATACCTTAAGGTCTATCAAAGATTAGTTAGAAATCCCTCAATGGTTCGGTTAGATTACTGTTTACGTAGAGATCAATGGTGAGTTTCATTGGCTGCGAAAATTAACTGAATCTCTTTTAGTGGCATCAAGATAAATCAATAGAAAACACTAAAATAAATAAACATAGGCTTGAAATAAATCGATGATGACCAAAAAAAGTTCAGATAATTTTGAGAGAAATTTAATAGCATGTATAACCTCCCATTATCTACCTATAATTTTATAATAACGAATGAAAGTTATGAAAAATAATCGGAACTCCATCGTCCACTAAATGGTATCTTATCATAAGCCCCTTTGCATAATTATTTTAAGCATTAACGGATAAATTTAATAGGATATTTTAAGTCTCAATTTTATTAATTCGAAAATGATACCTTAAATATGCAGCGGTCCCTTATTTGCGTGCTTTATAACACCCCACACCATTTTCCAGACTGTGTTAGAACTTTCACAGAATCTCAGTCTAGTCTCATCCACTACTGACTGTCTCGTCCTGTAATCGTAAACATCCGTTTTATAGCAGGAATTAAGAAACTAGCAGATAAATTTGCCCGACACTTCAAAGGCTACTTGTTTAATAAACACGATTCCACACCCTGCTTTATTTTCCCAACTAATCGAGTTAAAACTAGATTTCTGAAAGAGCATAATCTATATCAAAGTATGTACTGAAACGGCAAAAGGATAATAGCGAAACTTAAAACCCTTTCAGCCAATTTTAGTCAAAATATTTCGCATTTTTCACTTCTGAGTGAAAGTTTTTTTCGAGGAGCGAGGCTAATTTTCATCAAAGCCTCTCCTCGCTCTCTCACTAGCTTTCTCGGTCAAAATATGCACACTCGGGCTGTATGCGGCAACATGAAAGGCCTAATCGCTTTGTATAAATCATATTGTGCGCGAATGTATTGGGCATCATCAACATCATAAGCAGAGCGTATACACGCACGTAGGTACGCAGCGCTCATTTACTGACGCACTTATAAGCAGTTCGAACGCACTCACGCACGCATGTGCGCTTCCCCTCCCCTTCGCTCTAAATACACGTGTAAGCGCGTGCATACAGTTGATGCCCTTTGTGGATCTGTCCGCTCTCTCTCTTTGATGATTTTGCGAATCCCTTTGGTGTTTATGTGCGCGTTTGGTGTTCGCCGCCGATGCCGCACCTAGAGTCAGCAGCCCGATGGTGGCGGTAGTGGCGAGATCTCCTTTCAAAGGAAGGCCACCATATTGGTAAGCTGTCCCGAGTTGGAGATAACAAACACAGAGGCTCCTTTCCAGTCCCGCGTGGAATATCATATCTCGAGCATGGTCAAACGGGTAGTGATGGATTCAAGCCACGTGTAGGCATTTCAGTGGGAATAAATAGGACGCTGGCAAAATTTCTGCTCATGCTAATGATAGTGGCAGGTGTTTTATAATTCCACATTGAATTTTAGTAATAAAAATGAGAATTGTGGTAGAAATGAATTTTCTTATTCATTTATTGAAACAAAAGGCAACTCTGTACGTAAATAGGAAGTGTTAAAACAATTTGAATGGCAACAAACTCATTAGAGTCTTTCAAATTCAAGTGAAGGTACGCTGCGTTCATACTAAAAGAAAGCAACATAATGTAGATATCAGTTTATCTACTTAATGAACTTGCATTGTGTCAGGAAGAAAATGGAAGTGTACAACTTAGTAAGTGCTTTTTCCTTGTCGATATTAACATTTTATTATCTGTTTTCTTCCCGTTTAATTAGACGAGAAAATGGAAATAATGAAAATAACGTTTAATTATGAAACTATTTATCCGAACTAATGAATAACTATTTAAGTTGCACAATTTTCTGAGGCAAGTGGATATTTAATTATTTAATTATGACGTATCTAAATTTATCTTCTATCCTCCTCTTTAATGTCATTTTGTTGGTTTTTCTTTGAATTTTAATGGAAATTCTATTATTTGGCGACGTAGTTTTAAATAAGAACTCATTATTTAAAAAACCGATGCAGAAAATGTCTTTGGAAATTGATAAACTTGATAAAATAACTGGCTTGATAAATACAAGAATGTGATCAGAGAAGACCTGGCTGACATCCCCAAGGAGAAAAAACCTAAACTCCTTCTTCGACAAATGCAGACCGTGGAACACATAAAGCTAAAAAGCTACTTTCGCCCAAAGGAACAGGGTGATCTCAAATTCGAGGAAACAGCTTCCATCCTCTGCCAACTGTTTGGCGAGAAATCATTGGAGTTTCGCAAGTTCTTTAGATGCCTAACACTGACTAAGAGGCCTAATGAGGATTGAATCAATCATGTTGCTCAAATAAATGAAAATTTTGAACAATCGGACTTTAAATCTATTTCAAACAATCACCCTGAGTACGTGTTATTCCTTTTTGGTCTTCCTGTGTTAGAATTCTTGATATGATTGAAAAAATGCATAATATCGCCTTGCGGGATTTAAGTGATGAATTTCGAGAAATGAGCACAGCTATGATCCAGAAGAGCGCCAGGGAGCATGATTAAGTAACAAGACTTGCACAACCATCCAGAAAGAAGAACAAACAGGAAAATATTTCGAGCAAGAAATCCGTGCTGGCTGTGCAGCGAAATGCACTATTGCAGAAGTTGTCCTTCCAGAAATAATATTTGTAATGTCTGTGGAAGGAAACGACGATACGAAGGGTTATCTAAAGAGAAAGAAGATTGCCGGATTACTGGATTTTCCACTCTCTTAGTGTTGTTGGTTTAATCTGTTGAGTTCTGTTAAGAAATTCTAGTAGGTGACGGAATTTTACTTTGATGATCAGTGATAAGAAAACCAAGTTACAATTGGATACTGTCCCTGACGTCAATTTGATCTCAAAAAAACACTTAGAACCTTGGGGCTTTCCAAGGCCGAAACCGACAGAACAATTGGGGAACGCCTTGAAATTGGAAGGTGAACTTGACTGTCAAGTTTTTAATAGTATTCAGCAAATCACAGCAAAATGCTTCGTAACGGATCAACCTGGCTTAGATCTTCTTGTTCTCGATCGGTTGGACCAACTGAGGCTGCTGAAGCAGATGACTTATTTCATTTCCGAAAAATATCTGTGACCCGGGTGACAGAATCAAAAACTAGTTCGAGAAAGATGAACAGTACTTAATCAGCCAAACCATTTCTTTCAGTTTTCAGTGACAACCTGCCTCGATGCAGACCTATACATCAAAGAAAATGCGAAACCCGTTTTCCATCCCAATCGCCAAGTACCCTTTTCTGCTATACAAAGCGTAGAGGAAAAGCTGTCAAGTCTTAAAAGAATTGATGTCCTACAACTGGTATCCTACTCAAAATGGACAGCGCCAATTGCGGTTGAACGAAAACGGAATGGTAGCGTTCGTTTATGTGTTGATTATTCCACTGGTCTAAATACAGCTCTTAAAGATGACCATCATCTTCTCTCTGTTGCTGAAGATGTCTCTTTGACTCTCAACGGTGGCACATGCTTTGCGAAGTTTAATTTTTCAGATGCCTATCTGCAAGTCGAAGTCAAACGGGAATATATCTGACCATCAACACACATTGGGGTCTATATCAATTTACTAGCCTTCTGTTCGGGGTGAAAGCCCCTCCTGCTATCTTCCAATTCGCAGTGAAAAATATGATTAGTGAATGAAAGGCACAGCTACAATTCTGGGCGACATCATAGTGATTGAGCAAGTGGAGAAAGAACTCAAGCAGCAAAATGAATATCTGCTTAAACACGTTACCTGTTACCTTTTCTATCTGAGACCAGAGAAGCGTGGTCTCTTCTTGAAACCTATAAAAATTTTTCTGACTGGGAAGGTCACCATCCTAATCCTAATGATTTTAACCTATTATGAACATGCCATCTCCAACCGACGTTCAAAAATCTTCCTTCATTCCTGGGATTAACTAGTTATTACAGTAGTTTTCTATCTTTCTTACAAGAAGTTCGTGGATCATTGAATCATCTCCTCCAGAAAAGCACTGCTTGGCACTGGTCTGCTGACTACCAAAGAGTGTTTGAGAAGCTGAAATCCTTGCTGCAATCAGATACGCTTCTTACTTATTATAATCCAGGATTGCCAATAGTCATCACAACAGATGCTTCCACTTACGATGCAGAAACAGCGATTTCTCATATTTTTCTTGATACCTCGGGGAACACTATTGCTCGCCGACACCACCAGTAAAGGGCTATTGACAGATTGCGAAAGAAGCACTTTCCGTTGTTGTCATTAATAAGTTCCATAATATTTGTCTACTTTCATCATATTACTCTTCTGACACGCCACAAAACGTTGTTATCAATTTTCAGATCTAAAAAGGCACTCCAACATATACACCGAATCGTCTTCATCATAGGGCAATAATTTTGATAGGGTATGATATCGAAATCAGATATCAGAAGACTACTGAGTTTGGACAGGCTAACGGATTATCACGGCTAATTGCAAATCAACAAACACCTATGGAAGAATACGTCATGGCAAGCATATCTCTGGAGAAGTATGTATACTGCATTCTGGCTGACTCTATCCAGAACATACTGAAACGGCGCCAAAAAGCAGAAGACTCAGTCATCAGGAAAGCCATCCTCATTTTTAAAAGAATGCTTCTTGTATCTATTCCATCGTCGTATGGTATCATCTATTTTTGACTCCTGTTTGATTTTTAATGCGAGAGTTATCTTACTAGATTCACCCATGCAAAGACTTCTCCGGAAATCTCACTCTAGTTGTCCAGGAATAAATAGAATGAAAACGTTAGCCAGAAGACACATATACTGGCCGAGAATGGACAAAGACATAGACTTACTTTACGAAGACTGTCTCAAATTCGAAACCATTCCTCTGGTCCCCAACTAAGACACCATTGAGTACGGTGTGTGCTGATTTTGTCTTTCCTATGCAGATGCCTGGAGGTAATATCGACGCCGTCAACAAATACTGCAGCGACTATCAGCGCCCTCAATCGTATCTTCACGACGCATTGGTTCCCAGAAACTCTAGTCTCTGACAACAGAACAGTTCTGTTTGTCACAGTTTGAAGAATGACACCGACAAAGAACCACTGATCATATCCGTACGCCTTCATATCATCCATAATCAAATGGCCAGGGAGAGCATTTTGTCGACTTATTATTCTAAAAGCAAAAGGGGAGGGAGCTAAGGTGGAATTTATTCGAAAGTTCCCATTGGCCTACACCTTATTTGATGCCTGGTGATAAATCGCCTGCAGAACTACTAATGGAAAGAACGATTCGAACCATCAACCATCTTAAAATACCGAAGAACAAGACAATGGAATCAGAAAAGTCATAAAAGAGCTGTGTTTACTATTGATAATCTCGTATTTCCGTGTCGATCACTCCTGGACAGCTGGAACTGTGGTCAAACGGCGGAAAAAGGTCATCTATGAAATGCAGGTAAATGATGTTATTTGGATCAAGCCCAGAAATCAAAAGAAGTCACGTATTGCGGAAACTAAGTCAACGCTAACATCAACCCCACTTTATCTCATGTTGAACACTCTCAAAATTCCAGCAAGTAAGTCAGATAAAGTCCGAGGAAGAACTCCAGAATAACAGATACGCTGCTCAAAAAAGACACGTCGAAGGCCTTGAACACTGTGGATGAATTCACAGTTGAAGTCATACTAGGAAGGAGCAGTTTAAAAAGAGATGGTGTCCAAAAGAAAATGGAAGTATACAACTTAGTAAGTATGTTTTCCTTGACGATATTAACAGTTTATTACGTATTTTCTTCCCTGTTATATTGAAAATGACGTTTAATTATGAAATAGTTTATCCGACCTAATGAATAACCTTGTGCATTGAATAATTTTCTGATGCCAATGGATATCATTTATGACGTTCTAATATTTTTAAAATTGTCTTGGCTTTTCCTCTCTACTGCCATTTTTGGATTGTAAGCTGAAATTGCATTACATTATCAAGTGTAATTTATATTGAAAATATCCAATTTTGACAGAGGATGGCCATTTAGCATCCTCTAATTTAAAACTTTCTTCTAATGATTAGCAGTAATAAAATATATCAAAGTGCTCTGAATCCCTTTTCGCCACATTGCTCAATAGATCAATTTGGAGCCTCCTGAATCCCGCACATGGTACTATTTGAGTAGCTGTCAAAAGCAATTCTTTAATCTTGGATAACTTCGTTTGTAAAAAGAGAGATGCAGCCACCTTAAATCAAGACGAACGTCCACTAAAAGTGAGGAAACAGTGTACTAACTCAATGAATTTCGACTCTCAAGATTTCTAAATATTATGAAACAAAACCCGAAACATCACTTAGTCGAATATCCACCTCAATTATTGGCGAATTAAGATAGGCCATATGATATTTTAATAAAACTGGAGTATGAAAGTGGAAAGGAAACTTCGGTGCAGGTTAAGCGAAGCTAGTTCAGAAACAAATCTGATTATATTTTTATATTATAGCCCACAATGAATCGATATAATACAATTTTTTCATCGTGAAAGGGCAATTGAAATCGGGTAATAATAAATTCAATAAGAGATAAAAGAGAGAAAAATGCCAGTTATCAAAAGATTCTTACTGCAGTTGATTTTAGGAACCGGGCTGTACAATATTTACGGAATGAGTAATAAACCGCTTCAAGTACAGAGAATCAGATTTCATGCTTTGTACCTAGACTACTAAGTATGTTCTTGTCCACGACCTTCAGTACTTATTGAGCAGTATTTATTAATCAGGTTGGCCGGTCTTACCACGTCAGTGCTTTCCTTTTTCTAAGGCTGAGAAATTAAAATGATCACACACTACATGGATATAACGAAACATAACTCACTACAGTTTTCTCATCATGGTGAATACTAAACATTAATTTATCTAGGTAGCATGCTGCATTAACTATTTGTAAACAAATTCACTTATTTGTAATGAAGCTGTTTTTATCCATTTTTTGGCCATGTAGGAGTTTCTTTACGAAAAGCAATAATATTTTTTGAATTCTGATGCAGAATTTAAATCTTCAAAGTCCTGGTTGAACAACAGTTGTGTGTCTGTTCTAAAGGCAAACAGCAGTAGCAGCAGCAGGATGTTTTGTTGGTTTGCCTAGATAAACAGTAGGAACGGAAGTGCGTTTTGTCTTTTCTATGTCCCTCACCACCGCCACCACCATTCCATTCAAATCGGCAAGATCTGGGCAGCCAGCAACTGGTCAAACTTGGTCAAATGCCTTTTGCCCCATTTCAAAAGCCAATATTTCGCCTTAACCCTCATCACATTCCCCTCCCCTTCTCAAACACAGAACACAAATTTTGTGATTGTTGTCCCCTTGTCGTATATTTCGAAAGGTCTTTCGGATCAAATGCACAAAACAGATGGAAATTAAATGACCATGATGGCAAAATCAAGCCCAGAGAAACACATTCCGAAATTCATGGAAAAGTCTATTTCGGAGAAGATTAAGAATTTTCGTTCCTCTAACATTTTCAGTAAAGTGATGACTTAATGACATTTAATAGAAAAAGCGCTTCCAAATGAAAAGTCGATTGAAGTTTTTATCTTTCTTTTACGCCAACCAACTCATTTTACGATTTCTTTTATTATTACTGAAAGTAATAAGAGTGAATAAAAATTAGGCTTGGTGAATCCAATCATCATTTACAGTCTTTCCACAATAATATTAAAAGTGCCTGACAACAACTAGCTTAAGGCTCTTCTTAACAATGCCAGAAAGTAGTACTTAAGACTATGCCATCTCGGAAAAATGACGAGAAGTGCTAGCTCCATGAATTCCAAGCCAAGATTCAACGAATAAAACCTCATTTTTTAGTTGATTTAAGATCTTTTCGGTTTTCTTACCCTGAAACTTCTTTTGAGCCATTAGGTACCAGAGAGAACTGGGCAGAAAGTTTACTCAAAGTCATAATTAATGTAAATCAATAAGGGTGCGAAGAAGCCCCTCGTTTGACCGGTCTGTTATGACAAACAGCCAACAGGTTCGACCCCGACCCCTGAAAGTATAAAACTTCATCTCATTTGATTCAGGCTAAAACGGCGAAATTCAAACCTAAGATTACACACGAGAGCTCAGAGAAAAGAAAGCAACGCTTTTAACATTATGGACTAGAGCACTGTTCCGCGGACATAACGATCAACAAGAATTTTAAGCGTCAATTTCCGAATACTCAAGACTTGTAAGAGATTTGGATTGAAACCCCACAATCAATGTCATTCACAGTGTTGATGTTAAATTTAATGCCAGCCTCTTCAAATGACCATTTTAGAATTCAACATAAAACTGTGCTCATATTCCTCTGAGCTGAGAGGATTAAGAAGTAAGTATGTGGTCTTACCGGAAGGCATGTCCTAGTGCTGTCCCATAATATGATCCCACTTGACCAATGTGATCAATATTCGAACCGCAGGAATCAACGTTACTGGTTGTTTCGTATTAATTCCCATCTGTGTTTGGACCTCGCCAAATTAAGAGACATTACCAAAGCGTTCGTCTACTAAGTATCTTTCAATTAAAGTTAAAGGATTTAATGAAATCATGCATGTTGGGAGGCTTAAATATTTTCGGCTTTCAGTAAATTACTTGATTCTATTTCCCAGAAAGAGACTTTCAGTTTTCACCCTTTCGAAGGAAAAAACTTTGATAAAACGTTGAACTTATTCATTAGAATAATGTGAATTTGACTTAAATTGAAACTTTGATGTCAGGAAACTTAATTTTTTCCATTTATTTTTGTGTTTACATTTGTCTAAACAAGTTCCTACTAACTGGCGATACTTGAGATATAAAGAATGAAAATCAGAGCAGTTCATTCTCCTTCGTCGAATAATTCTACTTTTAATGAACAATTATTTAGAGGTTCTTAATCCTATCCTGACTGACTCAATTATTTCAAGTTTCTCAGGTTTAGGAAACGCAGTAAGGCAACACCTATCAACGCTGTTTTGAGCACGTCTGACATACTTTAATCAATACTTTAATTTTTAGAAGGAGAATTGATTGCAGCCTTTCACACAGAAGTTCAATTTAAAGAGAATTGACCTTATTTGATATCATTATAATAAAGTTCTATTTGAAGTAGAAATGAATATAATAATGTCTATCCTACTCAAACCATTTTAGTAACACGATTGGGTAAATATCGTTTTTCATCCTTTATAACCTGGAACATAAATTTTGTTTTTTGTGTTTGAGCTGTTATTATTGGCTAACCAAACAGTTAGTCAGTTCTGAAATCCAAAGCTACTCAACTTTTATACAAATGAAATAAGATCGTATTAAGGGTAGAGTCTTCTGCCTCCTTCCTGTCTGGACTGAACGATGGAAAATTATCGAATAAATAGAAAAAAATTAACTCCTTTCTTTTTCATCATCATGATATTAATTTGATCTATTTAGTCAATAATCTCTTACAATGGGACTTTACTTTTAATGAGACATACTGAGTGGGGAGGAAAATGGAATGTGAACTTTTCGTTTCTGAAAATATGGATATAGATTATATTCCAGCGCGGAATGATTAAATTGTTTTCTCACGTCCCTCATAGTTTGAAATATTTAAGAGAAATTAAGATCGGCCAGAGATTAACAACAAAGACGATTGGGTAACGATACCCCAAGATGTCGATTTTCAAGGGAGAAAAACAAAGGATAAAAGCTTACATCCAGAATCGGGAAAAGTTTGGAGATCGAGCGGTGGGGGTACTATCAAATCCAAGCTGAGATTTGCACCTATTGCCCCTTATATAATCATCCTAATATTGATTAAGCTAATATAAAGTCGGCTGTTCGGACAAGTGAATGCATGGCTGGGAGAACATTATTTAGAATAAGGGCGAGGAAATTTGGTCAACAGAGTACGTGGATTTTACCTTTTCACTACTCAGTTCAGAAGAGTATTTACTTTTCATTTCTACTACTTTCTCAATGTCCTTCGAAGTGGTTCCCAATAACCTAAATTCCTACGTTGGAGATAATGAACTTAAAATAACCTGAAATGAGGTATTTACTGATTTTATTGTCTCACCTGTGGAACAGTGATCTCTTCAAAAGTACTAAAGCATTTCTTTCCTTTTTGTGAACATTCGCATATAATTTGCAGATTCGCATTTCACCCATTTTGGTCAAATTCTTTTGAGGTGGGGTTTTACTTCTTACAAGTAGAAATCTAAATGTTTAATGTCTACCTTGTTGTAGTTAAGATAGCAAGTAAGAGTTCACAGCTAACAAATAACAACAGCAATAACAGTCACCAATCCGCAGCTGTTTGAATAAGAGCTAACAACAATCGTGGGGTAGAACATTAAGAGTTGATTAAACCAAAAATGTATTCAAGGTTACTACAACGAGTTTGAAACGGGTGACAGAGAGAGAGATAGAGAGGAGAGCGTGCTGTGGAAGAGAGGAGATTAATTGGAAGCGTAGAAGCCGGTAACTGACACGCGCGTGTTGTTATTGCGTGGAAAATAAAGACAGCTTTATATGAGTCATTTGGGTAAGGACGCGTGAGAACATGAGCGCAGATGTACTTTTAGGTGAAACGAGACGGTTATAGAAAGGCGGAAATCGATGGACGCGTTTAGACATGACAGACTTGGGTTATGCGCCACAAGGACATAAAAGACGTCATTGTGGCAGCGTGGACGAAAAACCGAGGTGTTATTATAAAGAAATCGAATAAAAAGTAATTCTGGAAATGCATGAGAGTTATCCTTCAATCTAAACTGGTCCGACCAAGGCTTCAATAATGTCTCGATTTACTGTCTCAGTCATAAATGAGTGTTAGAGTACTTTCTAGTTCATATTGCTGTCCGTAAACTTGAAAGAATTTTCGAGGTGAAATAAATGAGGAAACCTTCCTTAGCACCACAAGAGACGAATTCTTCATTGCTGAAGGTCAGTCGCGAAATTTTTCAAAGGAATCTGCTGAGCTAGCTCTTCGCATGTCATGGATCTGCGAGGACGTAGTCTTAAGATTAAACCTGTCTGACAGTGCTTAGGAGAGCCTTATGTCTTAGTGCCTCAGTACCATTGTGATCTCTCATTGAGGATTAGATCTTGCTTTCGTTTTGACTGATAATTGTGGATATTTATAATTGGTAAGAGCTTAATAGATTGTTTTTCCCTGCAGATTTTGTGGGTTGCAGCGTCAGTTACTGTCTAATCAACATCAGTTTGCATTTTATACATCTGAATCAGTTTCCTTTTTCGATTCTGGTGTTTCCTTTCTCTCTATCTCCTTCATACATTTTTGTCAATATCCAACTACGTATCTTGCTTAACTGAAACCGACCATCATGCCCAGATCATCGGCGTACTCAATATACCCAAGAATCCGAAATTCTTGCTTATCTGATTCTTTCAGCTTCAATTTGAAATGGTCTAAATTAAAGTTGATGTCTAAAATCAATTGAAAAGTTAGTTTGAAAACAGAAACCTTCTTTTGAACCATGCAGGACTCCTCGTATCAAGAGACATACAGTCCAGGAGTTTGCCGATTGGTGTTGAGAATAAGCTATTGAAACTGCAGATATTAGTTCAAGAGCAATTCAGCTTGCTGTTATGGGTCATATGGAAAGGCTACCAAACACTTTTTTCGGGTGTATGAAAGATATGATAACGGGACTCTAATGATTAATAACATTTTGGACAAACTTCCAAACGTCTAATATTGATTGATCAGTTGTTATTCCTTCCTGAAACCCACTTTGTGGCCATTCAGGTTTGCCCGCAAGGTATGATCTAGATCTTTCACTGGTGTATATAAGCTTGAGTACATCCAAAACTATCTGGATTATTCATTTCGCCCTTACTCTTAGCGAGACCACTTCCGCACCTATCTATTCACACGGAATAGTTCAAGCACTTTGATAACAGTCATCGAAGAAATTCAGCAAAAGATTGTTCACTTTTCTCCCTCCCCTCTCGAATCTTATTCCATTAAGACTCGAAGTCTAAGCATTAGCGAGTTTAGCTTTAGCTGGCAATAACTCTCTCGCAGGCAGATCCGACTCACGACACAGAATTGTTGGGTCTGATAAAGGGTGATCATGAGAAACTATAGAAATTATAGCATTGTGCTGAGCTAGAAGAGGAGTATTGATGAGTATTCTTAAACGAGCAGACTTAATCGATTTCTCTGAGATAGAACTCAAAACTTATTTGAATGTTTGACGTGGATGGCTTCTCGAGGGAGTTTAGGAAGGTTCCCGTTTTTCTTTCCCTGCAATTACTTTTTAGCCCCTCTTAAAAGATTCGTTACGCTGTTTCGTTGTCTTTTTCAAGCATCAAAATATTCAGCTATTGCGGGTTAAGACATTTAATAAAAGAGCGCTTCTTTAAATCCAACTAACATTTTGCCATTAGTAATTTGTGTTGTTCTTCAGCCATACTTTAATTGTGTAATGCAGATGGAAGTGGATATCTGGAGTATTATCAAGAGCCTGATTTATATGATTCCAATAGTAATTTACGCATTTTTAAATCAGATTAATTTCCTGACTTAATTTCAACTTTTTCTGACCTCAACTTGGTCTGCCGATGCTGTTCTTCCAAGGCTCTTTAAGTTGTAAAATACAAGTCATTGGTTAGTAATAGAACGGGTAGGTTCGATTACTAGCTAGATCTAGGGGTTCGTTTGTCTGCAACTTTGAATTTTCTGGAGGAAAAAGAAAGAGTTAGATCCAGTATTACTCTTGTGCAAGATGGATGATACCTTATAAATCTTCGGTACTCTTATTATGTAATATAAAATTCAACATCCTCAAATTGTGCTACTGACCGAAGTTGAAAAGTCATATTTTATTCCCAGATGTATCATCGGAATCCGTGAAGTTTCTCACAAACGAAGGATAAATGAGAATTGTGTTCAAGCTCGCAGTCAAAGTATCTCTTATTTAAGACATCCAATGCTGCAACCCTAATACCTCCATAGAATTTATTGCACTCTGTAGAATTTCTCTGTCAGAGGAGGGGGGAGGGGAGTTTCAGAACAGTCCATTGATGAAGAGACTTTGATAATGCCAAATATTAGGCCACCGACTTTAATTACGCTAAGCTGTCGGTCTCTAATGTGAATTTAAATGTTTCAGTTGCAAAACGCTACATTTCGGAATGGTCCAATGATGGTAGAAGTCTTAGTAAGAATAGTGTAACACCTGTTTTTGGATTCCAGCTGAGAGATTACTTCTGTGAGCTTAAGTTCTTTGTGTAGCCTTTGAATATTCCGAAGACCAAGTTTTATAACAGATAAGGGAGAGGTGAAAGTGAACATTTGGATTCATCCCGGGAGGAGAACAAAGAGTGAAAGAGTTCCTCGACTTCTTTTGCTTTTGCAAAAAAGCAACTAAGATTTTTAGTCATCTCAAAGCAAAATTGTAAAAGTTACATATTACCACTGATGTATCATGATATTGTGGGGCCGAATCGGATATTTATAATGCACCTGAACGAATTTCACGGGTTTTGGCTTTTGACGGTTGACAACTGCATTCCCATTACTGTAGATGGAAAGAGAATCTCTCCACTGCTGCAATATAAAAGGAAAGTGGATCTTACTTGAGGCACAGATAATCTGGCTTCTTTGACAAAATTAGAGAAAAGTTTTACTTTAACATTAAAATATCGCTCTTATTAGCAACGACTATGTAATTAAACGAATCAATAACAACAACAAATTCGTGAAATATTCTCTTCTACTTAATCATTTTCAGTAAAAGACTTAACAACAAATTCGCAAAATTAACGCCAACATGGAAATCATCAAATTTGGCTAATATATTCCATTATTACTTTCTTAAATAATTAGGCAGTTACAAAAATAAAACTGATCAGAAGAGCAAGCAAAGTGTACTTTACGCTTTGTACAATATAATAGCATAGTTATATGTGTATAAGGTTGTATCAATAATGTCGATATATAGTCAGGAAGGAAGGCTTGAAAAAAACTGTTGTAGTTAAGATAACAAGTAAGAGTTCACAGCTAACAAATAACAACAGCAATAACAGTCACCAATCCGCAGCTGTTTGAATAAGAGCTAACAACAATCGTGGGGTAGAACATTAAGAGTTGATTAAACCAAAAATGTATTCAAGGTTACTACAACGAGTTTGAAACGGGTGACAGAGAGAGAGATAGAGAGGAGAGCGTGCTGTGGAAGAGAGGAGATTAATTGGAAGCGTAGAAGCCGGTAACTGACACGCGCGTGTTGTTATTGCGTGGAAAATAAAGACAGCTTTATATGAGTCATTTGGGTAAGGACGCGTGAGAACATGAGCGCAGATGTACTTTTAGGTGAAACGAGACGGTTATAGAAAGGCGGAAATCGATGGACGCGTTTAGACATGACAGACTTGGGTTATGCGCCACAAGGACATAAAAGACGTCATTGTGGCAGCG
This sequence comes from Hymenolepis diminuta, assembly GCA_900708905.1. Classification (NCBI taxonomy): domain Eukaryota; kingdom Metazoa; phylum Platyhelminthes; class Cestoda; order Cyclophyllidea; family Hymenolepididae; genus Hymenolepis; species Hymenolepis diminuta. The sequence continues at coordinate 451,732 of CAADRB010000046.1, read as the reverse complement.
TGGACGAAAAACCGAGGTGTTATTATAAAGAAATCGAATAAAAAGTAATTCTGGAAATGCATGAGAGTTATCCTTCGAAACCATTCAACTGCCTAATGTCTAATAAATGTAAACTTCCTACTATTTATAAATTAACAGAGCAAAACTTCTCTTAGTGAAGGTATGTTATCACAGCTTCGCCTCATTACTCCGATTTAACGCTGTTCATTAACAAGGCTTTTTTTCCCACACAACGGAAGCAGAAAGCAACAGATATAGCTACGGCCTACAGGAGAGAAGTGTTGGTCAGTGGTTCACATCCCATCCGGTCTGGTGTTGCGTACTTTTTACCAGTATTAGAGCCCATTCGAGTGGAAATTACCTCTCCGGAAGTCTTTTTTTCATTCTCAGATTCCCTAGTTGAATAAGATGATGCTTTCTACACGTATCTAATTTACTTGACTGCCACTAATTAAATGCTTAAAATCAGAAAGCAAAGCAAAATTTTAGGGAAGGGTTAGTGAATGCCGGGTTAATGAAGGCAGTTAGCTCATACATTTTTAAATGTCTAAATGTTGGAACGTCTTCTGGTTTCATGAATAAAATCATGTTTGTGCCATCCAAAGCTAATTGAACAATTGATAAAATTTGGAAGGTTGGCCATGGTTATTTTAGTTCTTCTAATAACAAAGATATGGTTTTACCATAATTAGTTAATATGGTTTTAGCATAGCAGAGTCCATTAGCGTTCACTTAAATTCAACGACCTTCGAAATTTATTATATTTATAATGAAAAGACTCACCAAAAAAATTCACGACCTCAAGATAGCTAAACTGCGATCCCAAATTTCGAGGGTCTAAAGCAAATTCCAAAAGAATAGCAATGGAATTCATCCGTTCGCGTTTGAACTGAGAGACATTTGTATTTAGGGTCAATTAAAGTTGTAAAAATTTAAATTTTTCACTTAGAATAACGCTTTAAAATTGTATAGACATCACTTTCCACAATTCCTGACTATGTATAATTTCTTGGAAGCACCGTTCATTCTTCCTTTAATGGTGAAAATATGAGGAGAACATCTCTTATTTGATATTTCTACATATTTATTAATATTCCCAAATTGGCAATGTTTGATATATTTAAAATAGAGTCATAATTATTCCATGCATTATTTACATTAATATTTTCCCAGTCAAAATTGGAAAGAACAAAATTTCAGCATTCTTCGTTTACGATAGGTAATAATTACCATGACCTCCGTTTATGAGATAGCAGAGATTAAAGCTTTTTCCACTTAAATACAATATATATTTTAAGTAATTCTTTCGATAAAAGCATTTATATTTCTAAATTATGCATTCAAAGGATTGTCAACGAAACATTAACATATATTCTATGATTATTACTTTAAGCAAAGCTACGACTGCCAAAATGCCTAGGATGAGACTGACAATCGATAAAAGACCATGTCAAAATCCACAGCCGGTAGCTAATTAAACAGCAACTTGTTCCTACACAGACACAAAGTTATAATCCCCTTTAAGCCATGGCCATCTCAGATAATAACAGCCTCATGTCTTTTCCCTCACAGCTTAGTCATTATCTTTTCATAATAAACCCAAAAATAAACATTCCATTTTATTCAAAGGTATTATCGATTCTTCTACAATGGACAAATGATAAATCACGAAAGGCAAACATTTTACAAGGTGTAATAAATGATTAATTGCATGATAATGCAGACCAAATGTGCAAGGTTCATCAAACTATTTCGCCCTCAGGAGTGAGAGATAATTAAATTATTGCCACTTTGAGGAAAGAAGGTGGCACGAGGTAATGTGTATTTTCACGGTTTGTAAACCCACCGAATTCATCAAAATTAATAAAATCAGACGCAAACTCATTTATATTCCCAAACCGCATGAATTAATTATTCAAAGTGTGGTGTGTATAAGCAACAGTAGCAGAAGTACAGAGTTTCCCTGTTCTCTGGACATGGGTACCATCGAAATTCTTCCTCCCCTCTCTTTCCCATTCGACATTGGGTAGCTATGCAGATATGTTTGCGGCAAATCAGCGACAACAGGGGTCCGAGTTTTGTGTCGTCATGGTTCCTGCATATGAATTAAACTGAAGGGTGAAAAGTAGAAAAAAACAAACTTTCGCTACTGCGGACGCTATCGTGGAGAGGGAAAATTTAGCTAGTAAGATAGCTAAAATCTAATAGAAATGTTTTATTCTGTTATTCAAAATAATTTTTAATTCCAACTATAAGTACTGAATAGATTTGTAAAACATCACCCATTGATTACCTAAATGAATGGAATAAAGCCGATGGGATTCGAGGACATGAACCTCGATTATTTCTGTTTTCTATTCAAACCACATTCTTACTGTAAGTATCGGATAATATTTTGCTTTTGGACATTACTCCGCCTAATATAATTTGTATAATTTCTCTAAATTAAGGTTTAACATTTCACTAGCCAACTCGGAAAACCCTTTCGACTTCGTTTTCAGAGCATATATTTGAAAGCAACCGTCTTTAGAAACATGAATGACCACCCATATTTTTATGAAAAGGGTTAAAGTGGGTTCCTTGGGAAGATTTTTTAATAAACAAATATCCATCCAGTGATCACTGACTATTAGTATTAGGACTCAACTTGAGTGAACTCTACTGAACACTGCTATGTTGGCTGCAACAGTTACACGACAACTGCCATTTCACCCAAATGACTACCAAAATCGATTGGTCAACAAGCTGGCAATATTGTAACCATAATCTCATCCATGTTTCTGGGAGTCAATTAACGAAATTTGAGCATAAAACCATTTTCTATATTCCTTGAGAGAATGAAGACGACTTATTTCTCCCAGAATTCAAATAAAGTAAGACTTTAATATCCCGATTTATACTATATTTCTTCCTTCTACTCTTCGTTCCATACCTTATTAGATTCTTTTAATGTTCTCCCTATTCCGATGATTCCTTCTTATATTTAAAAAACAGTGAATGCATTTCATTGTTTACGTAGTGATCTTCTCGGCACCAGATTACCTCCACTATTTGAGTAGGTGGAATTGACTTTGTCTTATCAGCTATTCGAATTTTCGACTAGTTTTAAAATTCGAAACAAGACCTCATATAAAAGCTTTTTAGTCAAATAAATATTAAAAAATCTTTCGAAATAATTTTTCCATAGAGATGTGGATATAGGCATGCTCATTGATACTTAGTGACTGCAGTTTTTAAGCCAAGTGATGCTCACACTTGGCACACTATGCAACTTGCATGGATAAATTAAATGAATATTTATATTTATTTGCTGAAATATAAACCATTTCGCGCTTAAATTAAAGGTGATCTTTTGCTGTGTAGGTGTCCAACTACTTCTTCAGCTGAGCTTCTGATGTTGATGACACTTGAATGAAATTTGATCCTAATTAATCACTTTCGCTATTAATCGCGCTCGCCATGTTATTTAAGTAATTAATTAAATTCTGGAAGTTCTTTTCAGCTGATATCCAAAAAGGACTGACGTTTAATGTGCCTCTGAATTTTGTTTGCGCGTGCTGTAGGTAATTTGATATATACTTGAGATTCGATTTTAAACAGTTGCATTTCTAAGTTGTCAAACTCTCTTGTCTAAATACTCACTAAAGTGGCAATTCTAGATATCCTTATCTTCATATCTATTGAAAGTTCATTTGTAGATGTAAGCAATCAAAAGCTTTTAAGGGATTCATGATCACACAAATATAGTTCCGTTTTTTACTCAGTAATTTTGAGGCCTTGCTCTGGTCCAATTTAACGGTTTCAGTGAAGTCAAGGTCGCAGGAATAAAGGGAGATGAAACACTAATTGTGCTTAGTTTGCCCTTCTCCTTTTCCAACGAATGCGATATTGACAGCCATACATTACTTTTATTATTGATAGTTTATCTCATTTGATTATATGAATATACTGATTACAATAAAGAATATAACGGTGACCTTGGATTGAATAATCTTAATTTAGATGACCATTGATATTAGAAAAGTGTGGTTAATATCTTGCAAATGTTATTTCAGATAACAGAAGGAAATTAAGACGTTCATTTTTAGCATGCTACCATGCTGATTCATAAATCTGTGCTGCTTTAATTGTCTAATGGCGAATTTTTATTCGTTGCCCATTGCCAAAAATAGAATGTAATAAAAGTCAACTCCTCCATTGAGCTTTACTTCACCCTGTTTATCACAACCTGGGTTCCACTTGCCCAGCGCTGATGCTCGTTACTCTTCCATCCAGTTTCTGATTCCGCTTCCTACTATTTCCTCTTTTCCTCTCTCACTTTTATGGTTATTCAATATATCAGTGTTCCAACTCAACTATTGGCCTTCTGATTTGGGAAGGCTGCTATATCCTGTCCGCCTTTGGAGAAGATCAATGGTTTTATCTGGAGGTGTCTCTAAATCCAACTCGGTTAGGCCTTTAAAGTAGTAATTTGGGTCTATTCACTCTCCAAAATGAATTATAGTTGAAACTTCATTGAAAAATAACCTTTTCATTTTTCTATTTAGTCTCTGCACTTGTCATTATTGAAGATAAAATAAACTCCACTATACATACTATTCGAATTACAGTAAAATTCCAAAACGATTAATCATAATGCGGCTAGATATATTCATATTAATTCGGTGATAGACTAATCTATTTTTTCATAGACCGCCATTTGGGTAGCAATCACCGAAAAAGAAATAGTAATTTCCAATACACATGCATTGGTAGATATTTATATACACAGAGATCGACCGAACCGAGCGCATACCACTAGCTACCCGCCTATTTGTGTATTTTCCGACTCTTTCAAGTTTTGCGCCTGGAACCGAAGGATGAGTGCAGTGCACCAAGCTTTTGGGGCAAGACAGGGCAGGTACAAGTAAACGTGCTGGCATTTTAGCTATAACAGCAGTGCCTTCTCTCTCCCACCTTTCATGAAGCACAGAAGAAACCGTCCCAACCCCCTCCTCTATCTACCCCTTCCCCTTAGACTACCGATGACCCTACAGGGGTGCCCGCAAAGGCGCCAAAGGGGGTTTGTGACCTTTAAATTGGGGGTCTATCCTCATTCGGTCTCCTTCTCCCCCTCCCCTCTCCTTCTCTCGCCTTCCTCCTATTGCTGCTACTGATTCTGCTGCTATGAAAAGTAGTAGGTTTTTTTCAATCATCATCATTGCACTGAAGAGCCGAAAAGAAGGTGGAGGAGAAAAGAGGCTTTCATGCCCAGCAAAAAGAACAAATATGCCAGATACGATTGGTAAGTCGAAAGAAAGAGGAATCTGCAAAAAAGAGCGTCTACCTAAACATTTAAGATCAATGAAGCGGTGCTTTAAAAATGCCACTTTGTAAAATTTGGGGAAATTTTTAGAACTGAGAGTGCTGATATGCTGGCCAAGTGAAAATACAATTAATAAAAGTGCGAATTTATATGTTTTCGCAGTGATATCGCTTTCTAGTGAGGGAGGGCATATGGGGACTACATCGACACACTGGCATGTGACAAGAGTGAATCAACTATTATTCAAAATATCGTAAAATAACGTCTGGAAGACAGTTTTGTGATCAGTCAAATCAGAGATATCTAAACTTATATATACATATATAACTTAGAAAGATTGTATAATAAAAAATAGATGAGATATCCCTTACAATGAGTGAGAATTTCCTATTTTTACATTTCTTCAACCAGAATAACAATTAATTTGAAGAAACAGTAAAATTTTATTGCTCATGGATAAAACAAAAGAATGCTCATTTAACTAATAGTGAAAACATGTTTTCTTCGAAAATTAATAAATAAATTTGTTATTTGGATATGGTATAATTTATATAATTCACACTTTATCTGAAGGTCTAAGGCTTTCTTTACTGTAAAATCGGTAATATGCTGAAATCCAAACTCACAAATTACTTGATTTAATCACTTATCAGAAAGGGTTAAATTATTACGAATAGAATGTATAAATCGGAACTAGTTGGCACAATTTTAGAAGTAACCATGAAGTTACATTTTAAAAAGTCTTAAATAGTCCGTTCGGTAGCCTGTTGGACAAGGAGAAAAAGCCTAATTGCCCCTTACCCGTACTTCAGCCTTCTTTAACTTTGCTTTTTTCAAGAACGAGTCCCAAATTTGAAGAACTTTAACACCAGTAGTTACAGTAGTGTCACTTCCAAACTTCTTTCTCACTTAAGAAAAAAGACATCAGGCCGTCGCGGAATTCAGAGATGCGTTCTGCAAAAGTATTTCCCATAATTTATTCTGTTAGAGCTGATAATTTAAGTCTTAACTGAAGGTCTTAATTTGACAGGCATTAAATATCTTTCGCTCCCAAAAGTTTATAAATTAAATTATAATTTAATAAGGGGCGGCTAATTCTGCCCTTACCATAATATTGGTATTCTAATTATTAATGACTAAATCAGAACACTAATTTCGGTTAAAAGTAAGCTGCATGACGCTGGAAATCCAATGATCTGGAGTCATTATTTACTCTCTTTAAGCCTTGAGTAAACTCTTTTAAGTCCGGGTAAATTAAATGCATCTTGTCTAGTCTCTAATTACCATCGCAAAGAGACAGACATAACAGGGCAGCATCGCCAACCTCTAAATTCAATTAACTTTGAATTCGGTGGGCATTAAATATCATTCAACATTATTTGACAAGATTTCTCAAAGTTTCGCACGATGTATCATTATGTAATGAAGAATGTCTAATATATATCAGGCAAATAATCTGAAGAATTCAAATACGGATTAAGTAGGACCTCTTCGATACTCCGATTGTTATTATCTGCTTCCCCCACACTTACTGATCCATTTATTTACTAGCAAAACTTGACTGTTTTTGAATTTAGATGGTTTCATGGGTGAGAATAAGGACCGTATATGTGTGTTATTTAAAATTAATATTGGCACTCCCCCCACTCTCAATACAATATAATGTTAAAGAGATAGAGATACATAGCATAGCCGCACAATGGCCTAATCCTCTTTTTAAGGGAATGAACAGTGATTCAAAAGAAAAATCCTCATTCACTTCTATATGGTTTTAGCATTGCTCTTCATCTTTTGCTTTCATCCACCTAGAAGGAGACGCAAAAGCGCCTACACTATATGCAGCAATGTAAATAGGTAGCGGAGAATGAATAGAGCGGGCGCAGAGGTACATCAACTACGCTCTGCCTTGTTCTCTGCCTCACACCCACCCAACCCTCGGTGTCGGCTTTTTTCATGCCTTCCTACTTTGCTTTCAGTCATGTTACTACTACTGCTACGTTGTTGCCTCGATTCTGCTGCCGCTACAGAGGCACATTCCAGCAGAAAATGCTTGTGAGCGGCTATCCTCTTTGATGTTTTCAACGGTTACAAACACACTTCCCTTCCTAGAAGATGATTTCAATCTGGCCAAAGAGAGAGAGGAAAGGAGTGGCGGTCCTACATTAAGTTTTATCCCTTTCAACTTCTTAATGTTCACTCCTAATCTTACGCATCACTATACTTATTGTTAACTATGTAAACATTTGATCTTAAATAAAGTGCGTATTCGAACTATTAATAAGATAATTAATACTAATACTTTTCTCATTCTTATGACTGAATTCGTCAAAGGTGGCTGACCTTTAGTAAATTGTTCATTAGCTTTGAAACGCACGTCTGACCCAAACTCATGCCCGTGACCTCAGGTGGGGAAATTTGCGGGTTTATGGAAAACCATAACCTAGGCTATGATTTAATAAATTCTCAAAAAAAATTAAAAAGGAATGATGTGTTAAAATGAAGAAAATGATGAAAATAATTTCTAGAGAAGCGAAATACAGATAAATAGACTAATATTTATCAAAGTATAAAATTCTCGAAGAAAGGGGACTAGCTCAGTTTCCAAACAATAGCTCAATGAAATCAAATAATGGTTTTGTCGCAATGCCAAACGTATCCAATGCGTCTTTACTTTCTGACTCTATCAGCTTCAGTTTGAGACCCTTCAAATAATAAGCTGTAAAGTTAGGTACAAAACAATAAATCCTGTTTCTAGTCTTTTCGAACTGCAAAAGTTATGTTGAACTTCTAAATTTTGCGGAAACTCAAATTAGTAGTGAATCAGCATATGGAATCTAAATGTGTACAATGAGCTTGGCTTCGAGATGTCATAAGAGTAGAATAAAACGCATATTAATAAATGATTAAAATGTATTTCCTATACATTTTACTTTAAATTAAAATCACCCACTTCCCGGGACCACAAATTAAGACCAATTACGGATGATTGAATGAGAATGAATACCAAAGTGTGTAAATTAAGCTAACAGCGTTGGAGTAGAAGTTAGTACCATTCAAATACTCAATTTAAAAGTCTTTTCGTCAGATACATGCCGGAAAAAAATAAATTGGCAATGCAATTACTTTTCCTTTATTTTTTGCAGATAGTTGCGTGCTATCGTGTAATTATTTCAAATTCAAGGCTGCTCTAAGAATAGAAGAGAAAATATTTCCATGAATATGACCTTCAGTGGTAAAAATTACAGATCCATGCAGAAAAGAATGACAAAATCCGGAAAGCTAATCACGAAGCTCCGCAAACCTCTTTATTTTATTTTCTGTATCCTATTGTCCAGTTTATATCTCGATACGATCTTTTATTTATTTGACTTATTGTTATCCAACTGTTTATCGATGGTGACGCAGTCGTTACAGTGCAAGTATGCAAAGTCAGAGCTCACGGCTTTAACACCTATCAGTGCATATACAGTGTGCTAATGATTTACACTACAGACCGAAACAATTCAAGAGATGTACAGTAGAATATGAGATTTTCATCATAGAGGCTCTTCTATTAGGTATGATAACCAGAAACCGTTTCCCTCCAACAAATTCACTACGCATCAAAATCAAAATGTCAGTCAAATTCTGATCGCGTCAAACTATATTTCTGTTTTAGCTCCTATTTGAATTCAGATGTACGTTCATGTTTCTGAACTCGCCTGTAGAACTAGACGATAAGCACACCATCTGTACGCCAAAAGCACCCAGGCGTGAAAGGCTGACATGTCATGGTCTTTGCACCCCAGACATAAAGACGTCAGACGGCCTGTCTAAGCGCCACCCTTTCGAAGTTTGTCTAGACTTGACAGCTACAGTACAGCACTTCGAATTCCCCAAATATGATTAATAGCTTTCACTGCGGTACATCACAGGGCCCTCATTTATCAAAAATCCCCCTCCCATTATTTATTCGCATTCCAATGTCGCCTCTTCTTCGGCCTCTTTGTTTAAACCGGCTGTTGCGCAGCTTGCTTTGCATATCCTTCATGCTTCATAAAAATAATGGTTCATGCAAATTAATTTATTAGTCCCTTTATCGACAATTTAATTGATAAAAGTAGAAATCAGTCACCTAAATGTGCTGTCAAGCGTCGATGGATTCGATTATTAAACGTTATACATTTCGACAAATTCCTTCACCTTACACAACACATATAAACAAGTCAAATCCAAATCATTTTCTGAAAATCAAAAAGTCGATAAATGAACAAACACGACAGGTATACAACGTGTTTGGATGGGAATAATACATTAAGTAACGTCTTCGGATTCGATTTAGAAATCTGAACCTCCAAGTGTTAAGCTGCAATGCATTGTTGATGAGCATCACAAATTCCACCGAACCGATCTGCAGAGGATAGTGAATTCTGAGTGAAGGAAGATTGTGAATACCCAAGCTTGATACTGTATTTTTGCTTAGTGCGCAGGAATTCGTAGTGAACTTCATTGCCTGTAGAAATACAAACTTTGCGAACCTTTACCGGATCGATAAGGTCACTTTTATCTAATTTCCAAACAGCCTGTCCGACGCCTAGTCCTGACCATGCCTCGTATTACTGAAATCTTTATTGCTATTATTCCCACCTAATTGCTGAGATCAGGTTCTTAGAGAACCTAATTAAAAGTTTAACACTTCTTACTACCCTGTGTTATTTTTCTGAAACCAATAAGAGTCGCGTTAAGTATCTCTTCCCTCAAGTGTTGGTGTCCCAGAAATTATCGTTACAGATCCCAATATGCCACCAAATTCTCGAATAAGATTTTTGAGCATATTCCTCTTGGTATATCAAGTGACATATTTTCAGCTGCAGAATAAAGGGTTCGAAATACAAACTCGGTTGCTGAAAAGTAGTTGAAATCAGAACACTTTTTCAAAGTACAATTCTAAACGGAGACTCGTAGTTTATGAGCATGATTATTGCATTGCGCAATACCGACCCACATTTCTGCCCGTCCTAATTATCGGGTAAAAGTGTTTTATCGTGTACTCATCAACGAAATGGGATGTAAAATTTATTAACTCCCTATCGTATCTCAATAGACCATCTTTATCACCCCTACCACCCCAGTTCCACCCGCTTGTTACTGACTCATTTTTTCTTCTCTTCCGATTCAAAAATATCCTCTTACTCTTTTATTTCTTCCATTCCAGTCCTTTGTCCAGTAAACATTTGTTAACTCAACTGTTAGCTCTCTCATTTTGGAAAGGGGTGTGGTACCCTGTTAGCCCTAAGAAAATAATTAGAATTATATGGGGACAACACTAGCCCAGCTCGGTCAGTCTTTTGAAATAGTATTATTGTTGGCGAGCATACCAACTCCTGGACTCTACTTGACCCATTGCATCTAACTAATCGGTTCCGACCACTTTATGGAGAGTTCCGCTATCATTGGATTTGAGACGGTAAGAAAATTATGTGATTTATTTGGGTTAGATTTGAACGATTAGCTCTTATGACAGGAATAAAAGTAGTCAATACAATTTTACCACATATAGGGATCTAGTTCCCATGTCTGTTTCTAATATAGCGCCTCTTCAAGTGTATATTAATATATAGCAGCATTAATGTGTCTGCTTGAAGTAGGTAAATCTACTAAAGACCTTGTTCTAAATATTAATCAGTCAGATTTTTCCTAAAGCCACCCAACTGTGCATCTCTTTGATGCTCCTCTGTAACCATTCTGCCTCTTTCTTCCCTTTGAACCTGGCAGAAAGAGTAACTTAGTCTTTGCTTTTTTCATCGTCGCACCGAAAGGGCATTTGACTTCCCTACTACAATCTTACAAAAACTAACATTGTGTGTTCAATTTTTTGTTTGATTCTGTGATTATCTTAAGTTAAGTTATCTTGTCAGGTATACGAAGGTGCACAACTGAATCACACGTCATAGTCATTATCGCTCTTCAAGATTGAACAGTTTAAGCCGATTTATTGATTATTTTTAAATCTACCTAGTGGTTTCAGGTGAAGGAATCGAAACACTAACTTCATTGTTAATAGTCATAATATGTACTACTAATATTAATTCAGTAGGTTACGACACTGACAGTTCACTGGAGACATTGAATTCACCCAATCAATTTCTGGTCTCTTGGCTATTTTTGAGCTATCTCACCGCCCTAATAATCAAAACTGTAGATCATATCCGGTTTTTTAAAATGACAAATAATTTACCAGGTTTATCTGAATGAACCCATTCATTCTATGAATTAACATGGATTTCGTATATCAAAACTCGTTAGCTTAAGATGACTCTGAACTTCCCTACTTATTCCCGAGCGACTATTTAAAAGCTTAAGATTAGTATAATCTGTTTTCACTCTCAAACTCAGGGAGCTCATTTTGGTAAGTGTTAACAATAACTAACTTGAGTAGGGGCAAGACATTCTGGAGCCTCTTTTATGAGAAACTTGCATCCTGCCATTCATTTCAGTTCCTGTTTCCACTGAGTATTGCTCTATACTTGGTGTATTACTTGGGTCATCCCTTAATTCGAGACAATAAAGGCTAACTAACCAAAACATAAACCGAACATTATTTACTCTTTGTAGTAGGATTTAAATCAACTAAACGAATAATACACTAGGCACAAAATAATGTACGAATATCGTTCACTAGCAATAAGGCAACATTATTTATAGAGAATAACTACACCTAAGCTCTTATAGGTGTAGTTAGCCTTCACAAAACAAAGCCCTCCCATAGCAAAAGTACAAAAATCAAGACTAGTACACCAGTAGCATCAGGCATTTACTTGAACAATTCATTACAATACATACCCATTCACCCACTCAACTTGAGGTAGTAAAGGCGCTTTTAAACCATTCCACATTTCTTTTTACACAGACATCGTCATTTTAATGGCCTATTCAAGGTGAAACATAAATTTTTTTTGATTATATAGACACATTGGTAAAAGTGCTTTTACCTTGGGCTTAGGGAGAAGAAGAATGGAAACACGTGGTCGGGGGAAGAAACTAGTTAAAGGGAAAGGGAGTAGGAGTATTCAACGCTTTGGTTTTTAACAGGTAAAATTGCTTTTCAGCTCAGCACTCTTTCTTGACCCGTGTTCCTACCATGTTAGGAATATCCATGTCATTTCCTCCGCCTACTCCTCCTACTATATTGCTGCCTGATAGGGCTAAGTCTTCATCCACAACAGAGAAGTGAGGATGTTTTTGAGCTGCTGCGTTGACAAAGAATGGTGAGCTGGTGTTATTGTTGCTGGCATTGCTGTTTGCATACTCTCCATCATAAGATGAGTTGACAGTTTGCCGCATGGGTTGAGGCATGGGTTGAGAAGATGACACTTTAGTAGTCGACCAGCTACTTGTTAAAAGCCCGGAGTAAAAATCCGTTGGTGGTACTGCCGAGGGTTGATTTGAAAAAGGAGTTAGTGGTGGCGGTCCAGAAAGATTTTGCGGAGGAGGTGGTGGAGGAGTTGATTGAGTAGAGTTTGTGGGATAATTGAACCTCGGCGCTTGAGGCGATGATTGTTGGTAGCAACGATCATTGAACCACGTGGAATCAAAACTACTACCATCATCATAAAATCGTTTAGGTTGAGCAGGAAGTGATACCATCGATGGACTTTTTGGTCCACCACTTGTAGGTGGAAGATACTTTGGAAAGAAGGGCAGAAATCGAGAAGACATCATTGGATCGGCACTAACACCACCTACATCAAATCCATGGCGATTTGGACCAAACTGCATAGAGTCTTGATTACGCATGGAGAAGTTCTGATTGGAGAGAGTAATGAGTGGTGGTTCTGAAAGACGTTGCTTATTTCCTGGTAGACAATGCTCCTTCTTCCACTTCATTCGACGATTCTGAAACCATATTTTGATCTGTCTTTCAGATAAACTGAGAGTATGAGCGATCTCCAGCCGCCGTTTTCTCGTAAGATACTTGTTATAGTGAAACTCTTTTTCAAGTTCAAGTATTTGTTGACGAGTATAGGCAGTACGAGTTCGTTTAGGATCACCAGAAGAACCCACCATATCCAAACTCGTATCATCGCCACCTGTTCCACTAGCGGTATCACTATCTTCACTGCCCTGATTCAGTGAATCCACTGATTCTGACATATTTTCCACTTTATCTGAATCAGAGAAGGCCTTCTTAAAAGACAACGCCTCATCCTCCAGCATGCGTTTACGACTTTTAGTACAGTCATTGGGTTTTTGTGAATTGGAATTCATCTGTTTGCTCGATTTCACTGGACCTTGTGTTACGAGACCTAAAAGGGAAGAGATGAAAGAAAATCGCGGGTTAGTGATAATAACGAGATAGTTTTCAAATATGCGCCGACGTATTAGTCAGCTCCTGTCTCTCCCAAATCCTCTACTAGAACTCTTACTACCAGTATAGTCTAGTCTCAATATTTATGCGTGTCTAATCTGTCTATGTTAGTCGATGTCTAAAAACAGCGTGTCTCATGCGCACAAAGACGAGGTAAAGAGACAGAGTCGAAACATTTGGACAGTTTTTTATTCAAACTTGCATATGTGACCATAATCCACAGAGTCCACATATTTTGAACATTTTGTTCGTTTTTTTTCTTCACAGATGCTTTGATCTCTTACCTTTGGCAAACCGTATTCTAGCCAGCGTGGGCGAGGGACGTATTCAACAGCTGATTTAAGCAAAGATAGCAAGAATAAAGCATGTCAAGTGATTCTACCTTCTCATCTGAATACTATTTTTAATATAATCTCACAGATATATGAATAAATCTTTTACAGAGGGATCATTCAAACCACTTAGCCAATGCTGAGGCAATTTAAAATTGTGGACAATGGGTTTTTATAAATACCTTAACTGGTGATTATGTCTGAAGATAATCGTTTTCAACCTATATTAAAATATATATATATATATAATTATAGACGATTCATTGATTTTATCTCAATTTTTGAAAAATTGTGACCTGGTTCTTAACATATTACGAAGTCTTTCAATATATTGGAATAGAAATCAAATAATTTTACCCATTAGAAAAATCCTGATTGTCTATTTATATCATAAGAAACAACTGAATATTTTTGACGCGCCGGATCAAAGTGACACGATAATCAATTATTGGGTTACTACGCTCATGCCTAAGAATACAGCTTCCCGACGTCCTAAATGATTGGCTAACAACCAGGCAGCCAATCAATCCCACGAAACAAAGTCGAATATAAGCGATATTCTTGAATCTGATATTAAACCAAGAACGTTTTTAAATACTCTGAGCGATGACACAAAAGGGTGAATATTTAAACTGCTGCCATTTTTTAATCAGCCACCGATCCATAAACATGCTGATATTACAAACCGCTACATAAAACAAGTTCTGTTTTAAAATTGGGGCAAGGGGGAGTTATCTAACTTGAGAATGAGAGGAGTGAGCTGAGAAGCTCTAAAGTAGCGATTTTTGTTGTTTTATCAAGCAACCAACCACCTTCTAAGTGGTCGATTCCACTGCTACTGTTGTTGGGATGTACGAATGTGTATAAGCCTGTATGTATGAAGGTTGACAATCGTCGGCGGAAGCATCAAAGAGGGAGAGTGAGGACAAGAGAAGGCAGGAAGAAAGTGGAGGCGATGGAGGAGGTGGTGGTGGATTGCTAGACTGTCGGATGTAACAGAAAGATGCAACACAAAAAGGCAGGATACCGCTAGTGCGTGCGTCCGTGTATATCCTACGTGCTAGCAACTTGCGGTTGTAAGAATACTACTATTGCTACTGATACACTGAAACTGCTGACACTACGCGTCCGATATGCACAACTGAGAGAGTAGCAGAGGTGCATACGAGAACGTCAGCTGCTGCCTTAGCTTTTACGCGGCTTCTTTTGTTCGTAGTTTCACCACCACATTTATGTCTGTCTTCACGGACATCCTCTCATTCCTCATTCTATTCCTTCTACTTCTGCTTCTTAGCTGGCAGAACACTCCTTTCATAAACATTTATATGACATTTTGTTTGCATGCATGTAGTGTTACCGCAATATTTTTCCTTAACTTTTACAACTTTCATTGAGCATTTAATAACGATAACTCCCATGCTAATTTAGAAAAGCATTTTCCGACGCACAGCTTTGGTGGAAAGGCATTATCATAGAGCCTCTCAAGATAGAGCTGATCAGCGCAATTAGCTATTTCGCTTACTAGGCTTGCACTGAAGGGTATCGAACCTATGACCTCTAACCTCACAGACGTGCACTTTAACCATTACGGCAGTCTTCAGGCTACGTATGTTAGGAATAAGTATGTTTTCATCAGCGTGAATTCGGACAAATATCCCCATCTATCTTAGCTTTGTGATCTTTCCCAATCCAACTTTGTTCTTAAGAGAAGATGCTTAACTTTTTTATCATCAACTCTAATAAACTTAGAAACAGAGCTGCAATTAATGGGAAACATTCGAAAAAGCAGAAAGTTATCATAAATTTATTTATTCGTTCTATCAGCAGGAGATAACATTGTACGATCTGATTGAAATTTTTAATTAAATGAGAGTGAATGGTTTGATTTTTTTCACAGCTATATAACCTTCTTATTTGTACACCGAATTAAGAAACGAACAGAAACAAGAAAGAGGAAACAACAACAGAATGGCCCGTTCTCCTTTTTTCTCGATAGCCTATCATTTCGGAATAGAGAATATGCAAGTAAAAGTGAATAAGAGAAAGGAAGTAGAAATATAGATTACTGGGAGTGCAAGTAGGAGGGGATTTGAAAAAACTCCCTAGTCAACATTGGCACAAAAAGACGAACTAATACCATTTATCTCAGTACCCATAGGTGCAACGACCAGAGGTTACTGTCTTTTTCCTCTCCTGGTAGAGGAATTAGTATACAATGGGTATGCTTCTCTCTTAGACGATATGCTAAGTGCTGCATCCAGCTGACTGGTCCAGAAAATAAACCAAAGCACGCGCTTTGCATCTCCTTCAGGATAGACACCCACTTCTTTTTTCATACAAGGGTAAAACATTTGCCACTCTCTCTTAGCAAAGGTCTTAGTTTCCACATGAAGAAGTGAACACGATGCAATATGATGAATTATGCGATCCGCAGGTAATCATCCCAATCATATGATACTTGGCAGAGTGTGCTCAGTTGAGTAGTAGAACAGATAGACACTTGAGCAATTAGATTATGTCCTTTGACATTGGAAAAATGTGACCTTGCACACGTCAGATATTGCGATTTATGTTGACATCGCCTCCAAAGTATCAATCTTATTCAAGCCTACCAAAGGTGGTGAATAAGATTATGTCCAGCAGAATGAGTAAACCGGGGTGTTAGCTAATTAAATAACTGGAAGTGGGTTAGGACTTTTTCGCTCCTACACTTAGCTAACCACTGACTAACACAATGTCGTATTTTCCTCAAAAGGTAATGCAATTTACCTAATTATTTGCTTTTGTGCGTTTCTAATACCACGCCATCTGCTAGCCTTCCAATCTCGCTTTCAATGCAATTGCTTTTTTCTGCTTATTAAATGCTAAAGCATTTTTTGTTGAAAAATTAGTTCTTCAGGTGTCAGTCAGTCCAGTAAATGTCCATTTTTACCAGTAAAAGTCAGATGAAATGTTAATTTCCTGAATCAGAGTAACATACACTTGAGTGAAAGTAGTGGCTTAAATACAAGACGAGCTTAATCGAACATAAAAAATAGGAGAGATAAGAACTGGAATAAGTATTCATCCAGATATGTAAATAGGAAGCAAGCGTGAATGCAATAGAACTAAGCAAGGAGGAGGGATTAGGAAAAGCAGGAGATATGAAAGGAAAAGGCGAAATGCATGTCCTTGACAATTGTTTAAATTAATAAGACAAATTAAAATATCCCGTCTTTCTAAAATTCCAACTGCTAAAAATGTCGTCTTTGCATAAAATCAATTTCTAAGCGATGCAATGAACAGAATTTCTTAATGAAATTATTGCCAGAATACATCCAACTAACAAGGATTAGCGAAATGATATTGTCTAAATCTTCCTCTGGTAGAAATTAATACTAGCAATTTATTTTTGATAGTAAGTTAATAAAAGACTGAAGAGTGCTAGAGGTATGAATAATACGACTGAAGAATAAAATTGAGGGATTGATCTTCTAAAAAGATGGGTATTAGGGAAATATTCAGATTATTGAGATAGGGATTCTATGACTTGGACATACATACCACTACTTCCCTTGGTCAATAATCAAAGTTCCCGACAACACCATAGCCAGCCGCCATTTCCGCCCGTTTGCAAAGCACACATTCCATCTGCTTACTTGCATGCATTCCTTCTACATTTTCTCCTCCTCCTTCGCTTAATTCCTGTTTCTACTGCTATTACATTCAAAACAGAGAGGGCAAATAATACAGCATATCACGCGTCAAAATATTGTCTTCTTCCAGCTTACCTCTATCGATGTCTGTCGTCCCCATTACCGTTTTCCCTTCATAGTGCCAACTCTTTCACCTTCGCCAAAAATGAATATTCTAACCTGTCAAGCTTAGATTATTTCGATCTTACGGATTTCAAAAGCCTGACAGTGTGTAATCGGGTGCATCTCATTCTTGCAATTCAGTAGGACCATTCTAGTATTGAGATTTATATCTGGCATATACAAGCGCAGGATCATGTCAAAACTTGGAAAAGCTAACCTATTTTACATGAACATGAACAAAATCAACTAGATCAAATAGCGATTCTCTATAGAATAGAAGAGCATTCGACCTAATGGGACGAAAAATTATAAGAAAAGCAAATGTCGATATAATAATAAGAGGCCAAATACCAATGTTTCATTCTCCTTTGCCCACCTTCTTTCATACTCGAGAAAGGCCAAAACGATGCTAACTTTTTACCCTCTCTTAGAAAAAATCTGTTCTGCATGTATAAATCTCTTCTCTGACGTGAGATAGACAGCAGTGTGGTGAAGATGCCCAGAAAAGGCAAAAATGATGCAGATGATGTCGGAGATAATAATCCCACGAGTTTCCTGCCTTTTCCTACTAGGCACGTGTACTGGACAAAATAGCCATTAATTAAACCTTGTTAAGCTTTCACAATCCCCGGTGTTATCATGTGAGTGAAATCCAATGTTGGACATTCAAATCAGAATTTTGACATAAAGAACTTCTTAAAAGTGATATAATTTATTAATATAAGGATATTCTATTCAATAGAAGACGAGAGCTCTGTTGAATGAGAGATAATGATTAATAGGCAGGGTGAGTCATCACATGTCCGTATCGAATACTTTTCATCAAAAGTTAGATTATGTGCATACAATGTAAAATGAATGGGGTGAACGCATACACAATCTCGTTCTTGGTCAGAAAAATTAAAGATGACATGACAAATTAAATAGAGGATCTAAAACAGATCAGAAAATTGTTCTTTTCTTATATCAAACTTCTAAATGATTCAGTTTCCTTAAAATGGATTTTTCTTAGGCCTTTTCTCTAAAAAATTCTTCTATAAGCCGGCCATTTCTGCTTAGAATGGCTTCTTTAATTAGACGACATTTTAAAGCTCTAATTTATGAATTTAATTAAATACATTCACAAATATGTACACAAATTAAATAAATACGACTACATTGGTAACTAAGGCGTCAGACAACCAAGAATTCAAGGTAGAATGATTACAAAAGGTCAGATTTTAGTCCGTTCCCAGACAGTACTCTCTCCAAAATAAGTAAATAATCCCTCAGAAACAACTTCTTAAAGAAGAACATTTTCTCATCTGTATTCCTTTTGAATCCAAGTTTATAAGGCGGAAATAAGATTGGTTGTAGTGTGAAAACACGTAAAACAAATCTAGCAGTTTCGCGATAATTTTCTGGTTAAACAGAACCTGTAAATGCCATTCTTCTTCTGTTTTAACTCCAAATCGGCTTTGCCCCAACAACCACAAACTTCTAAATAGCCGAAAAAGAATGCGGATGCATTAGCTATATTCAAACAAGCCAATAAATTCTGTTGCATTTTACTGAAAAAATCCCTCGTCTTTTAAATACCAGTTAAAAGCACCGAGGAAAAATTGTTCCAGTTTATATGTTTAGAAATGCAAAATATTTTAAGTTCAAGGAAAGAGGGTATATGGTTATGTAAATTTCTCTTTATCTAATTCGGGTCTATATATTCGAATTAGTAGAAGGAAAAGGAGATATTAGGAATTATTCTATTACTGTTTCTTTGAAAAAATAGCGATGGTAGAGTCGCGAAATAAGTATCCATCAGATTGGTACAACACACAGACTTTTTCCAAGAATACTAACTTGAACAGCTGTCTTCTGTGATGGACTGGTTTTGAAAATTTCTCTTCTAAATATTGGTTATGCATCTATCCTAGAAAATCAATGTTATTAAAATAGGGAATTTATAACGATATTCGTTCTACTATTAACCCCACTACTGATTATCGATAGTTAAACAACTTGAACCGTTTAAAAGTCCCATTCAATATAACTATGCTTAGATCGATAAAATAGTATTACGTTTCCCTAGCAAAAGTAAAAGGAAAATTGCAAGTATTATTAAAATGCAAGTCAGATGTTTTTGCGTATCTATAGCATCTTAAAAACTGCATTAAGAAGCCGGAAGGAGATACTTGGTGGTTGAATCGGCTATTGTTCTATGCAAAAAACGTTTGGTTTATAGAGGAAAGAACTTTATCCATTTTAGGCCTCAACAGAATGTATTGAAATGGTCAGCTAAATCGATAAAACCGTCCATTTCAACAGATTAATATGACATTTGAGTAATCGTCAGAGTTCCATTGTTTAGAAAGCAATAAATATCAGCCAACCTGTGCTGATCATCCTATCAAAGGATGTTCATTGATCATTTCAGTTATTCACAAGATTCTGTATTAAGAAAGAGAAAATCGTTAATACCTCTGTTCGCGGTATGTAAAAGGCAGAACTCAGAAAACTTGACCTTCCCTGTAATCACACTCCCTAATAGATTGTCCGAAGTACATCCGTAACAACTATTGATAAAGCAAACACTTAAATGGATGATTTATTCACTAAATAAGACACAGATATTCAATTTCAGTTCGATCCTTCAATCTTTTTCCGTTTGCAACAGTAACAATAGCTCCAGCGCCTCCTTGAGTCGAAACTTTACATTTTCAAAGGAATATACCGCCTCAGTTGGAAAAAAAATCTACATCGAGGAAGCAATACACAGACGGTAAAAAAACTGCCCTCAAAATGACAGTATCCAATCATCTTAGGCTCATTCTTGCGGTGTGTATATGTCTGCATCAGCATCATGTATCCGCTTATGTTGTGGTAGGTGTATTGTTTAGGGGTGTATTCATTCTTACTGAAAGTCTACAACGGATATGAAAACTAGAATACGGCAGGATGAAAGGAGAAACTCTCTTTCTCTGTTCTCCTTTTGTCCTCTAAAGTAAAACTTTCTTTATCAAGTCATTCCACCGCTAAAGCAAGAGCGCTTCCGGATCATAAGAATCAGAACTCCTTCCAGTCTTTAATTCGGACTTATTTTCATCTGTATTTATCTATATTCATCACACAAAAAACACGATGGACTATGAATTTAAAGATTGACAAAAACTCAACTCATAATATAGTGATAAGCCTTAGCACAGAAAATGCGATTGAAGTTGTCGGCCGCCAAGCGTGTCCAAAAATTCCAGGTGGAACAACATGTTTTTTCTATTGAGGGGTCTACTACAAATTATACATTGATTCAGCATGCTAAAGGGAAGTTTTTTGACATCTAGAAGAGGAGATAGGCAAAAAGCGTGCCATCGAATAGTGTGGGCCTCTCCTATTCGCTTAATGCGTCATGTCGGCATGTCGCCGAACACTTTTTCCCCTCTCGAATCCCCGTGCCGATGTGCAGAGAAAGACCTTTTTAGGCATTTAATTGAACACCTAATACACCTCTCTATGCTAGGTTTTGGTATCAATAGTCATAAGAGGAGACGACTTAAGGTCCTAAAATCACAAGGACTAATCATCAATCAGTTGGGAAAAGATAATTTTCTCACAAGATTTGAAAATTGATTTCATTTAATTACTAGAACAATTACAGACCAGTAAATATAAGATCTGCATGTTCATGAAAAGTAATATGTATCGCCTTCTAATTATGAAAGGTGAAAATACCATAGTCTTCTATAGAAGAATTATGAAAAATTCCCTGGTACATGTTTACTTCAATCAGTTATGGATAAAGGAAATAAATATTTAAAAATGGCAATCAATGAGCGGTAAAATCGACCATGCTATTTAATCTACCGCTCAATAAGCACTCAACACCGGAGGCAAGACTTCCCCAGTAATCATGAAATTTGGACTTCGCAAGGTGAATCAGCGAATTAACAACTGATAAAAAATTACAACTCGAGTCCAAAAATCATGAAAAGTAAGACACTTTTGTTACTTAAACTTTATTCCCAGCATCTTCATTTGCTTTCCCTTTATGCTATGTTGGGCTTTACTGCTACTCGATTTTAGTTGCTTTCCAAAAATGAAATATTACAATTTTTGCTTGCCATGGATTAAAATAAATTTAAATATCTTCTCATGGAAGAAATTCTTGTTTAGCTGATTACGAAAATAAAATTGCTAAAGTAACCCCAAAATCAGATTATTACATTATAAATATCACAAGAAATATTTTAATGTATGAAAAATTAAACATCAAAAGTGTTTTGTTTATTCAGCGAGGACAGAATTTGATTAAATTTATGAAAATAACTGATAGTTATAATAATAATCACAGGAGATTCATTAATCAGAATCAAATTATCCCCGAATTGGTCCAAAAAGATACCTGGAGTTTTTCATATTCTAGATGACAAAACAAAAACAGAATATCAGTAGGCGTGAGCTCAAATCAGTGGCAACATCTACTTTGGGAATATGACACAGTGAACACAAGATTTAATCCCCCCTGACTAAAGGATGAGCGTCACCAAATCCCTTGTCACAGACAAAGTCAAATTTGTCTCATAAATCCTTATTTGAGTCCAAATTAAGTCTGCCTGTTATTTACTTATGAGGAATGAATATTATAAAATGCCAATCTCGTAAATGTATGTAAATAGAAGGGGAGAAAAGTGAAATAATTCTTAGTATTTAAGAGAAAAAAGACGTGAAAACTATACTTCCTCTTTCAAAAAACAAAAATATTAAAATTTTCCGCTAATATTTTGTCAAGCAAAAGGCAACCATCTTTTGGCAAATTGAGTTTACCGCCATTAACGTAATTAACTTATGCAGTTAAAATTAACAACATTTTTTAACCACGTAAATTAAACTGTGGATTTCAAAAGGGGAATTTCTTGTCCATCAATAAGCCGTGAATATAAAGGTTAATCTAATAAAATACTTCGATAGCAGTCTTATGCCTCAAAGAAAGCTAGACTGATACCTCCCAACGTTTATTAAATGAGAAAAAGTTTAACAAAAACACTGTAACATACCTTTGGAGTGTACTCGTTTCATCCACGGATAGATAATAGCATTGGAACCGGTATTGCTTCCACTTTGCATTCGACCGCCAGCCGCTTTGCCGCCATTATTGGTAGCACTGCTTGTTGAAGATGTAGATGAAGGAGGATGCTGTTGAGATGGGATAGCTGAATGTGAGATCGCGGCAGAGGCCTTCCCAAAATTCTCCTCCAGATGCGTGTAAGCAGGTTCCGTCCGCATCATTGGCATTAAAGACGCAGGGGGATGGCCCAAATGAGCACTAGAATGTGGAGAGGTATAGTCATAACCTCTTCCACTATCTCCAGAAATATCTCCTTGAGCCTCTTCATCCTTTGTAAAACCTAAACCACCAGTCATATGTGCAGGATGAGAAAGCGGTAGTGCGAATCCTCCTTCCATAGGGTAGTATTCAGTCTGTGGACTTCTCATAAATTGACCAGCATTAGGATTGACCCCGTAGTTCTCAGCGCTGCCATAGTAATCATTTTTGATGGGTTCAAAAACACCACCCAAAGCATCACTACCACGTATGGTCCGAGCCTCAAGATCGATTATTCTCTTCTGTGGTGGGATATTACGGTTAAAGTTGACCGGAGACGTCTTTCGAAGGCTCTCAGGAGAACCCTCGTCATAAGCCGAGGAGGGTTGAGAGGGGTAATACATTGAAGCACCTCGATTATCAAAATGGATGTGATGGGAGTGGTCCAGAGTAGTAGATGATTCAAGCATTTCCTGCAGGTTGTTCAGATGTGGATGTTGGAGCGATTGGTGTGGAAGTCCTTTATGAGCAGCCGGTTGCAGAGGAAATGAAAAGAGTGTAGGCGTGTTGTTACTGTTATTATTACGATTAAGGTCACCACTGTCTGCGTCCATGCGCGGCGCTAGATTTGGTGTCCGTTATGACGAAATTAAGGAGTAGTCTAATCTGGTCTGAATTGTACTTCGTCGTCGTGTTGGATGAGTGTGAATGTGTGAGCGTATGTCAACCGTGTAGTGGCGTCGCTACTGTGGAATTGACCATCAATCAACCAAGTGGGAGTTATAGCTAATGGCCAATGACTTTTATGGCCGTATAGGACAACGAATGATGATCTCTGCGTAAATTTCATTGGCCAGTTGATGAATGCGCACATGCGCACGTGTCCGTATGTCTAATAGGCGCGCGCACAACGCGGGCAACTTTAACACTCGGGGAAACTTTTACACATACACATACACACACACATATTTTAGCACTAACCAATAGGGAAGCCAATTTAGATCAATGTGGGATGCGCACCAATGGGTGCACACCTTGCCCAGATTGGTTCGCTCCATCACCTCCCCTCCCCTAACTATGTATGGGTGGAATGTCTTCAACTTCCCTTTCGAATATTTCGAATGTTTTGATATAATCTATGATCATCCTAATTTCATATTGTTTAATTAATACTGATTTACCCTAGAGAAAAATAATATGCTTTAGTATATGCAGTTTCCAAAATTTCTCTCCCATTCTCATGCAACACTATCTTAATTTCTTAGGCTAAGATTCATACAAAATTTCGAATAAAATAAAACAGACAGTTAATAGATTACTTTGTTTAATTAATTAGTGCTAGGTTGCTGGAGTTTATCCCGAGTGAACTCTATCAGGTCTTGGAGATGAAGCTTCAAATTAATTGACATGATACCGCCAAACGCGGAACAAAATCAACTGGTCAACAAACTTAGAACATAATCCCATCCATGAATCTTGGTATTAGCTCATGACGTTTAGACACTAAAACAGAGTAAAGCACACTATATTCTTTAGGAAAATATGAGTATCTCATTGCCTTTGCAATTCAAATAAGGTAAGGCTCTTGATGTCCTGATTTGATTACTTGCTTCTTCTTGACTTTCTCCCCATTTTCATATCTCATTGGACTTGTTTGCAGCTCTAATATTTAGATGCCTTTCCGTGTTTTAAAAGGACAATTTGCACTGCCATGAGGCACAATAATAATGAAACGATCTAAAAAAATAACCTTATCGGAAGGTGACTGAGAAAATTAGGAGATAAATTGTCCTTCCAAGATAATGCAACAATGTACTTTTATATATTGACGAATAATTTCAACTCACTGTCCTTATTTATTAACAAAACAATTTATCTGGGAAAGTGAAACGCTGCTCTTGCGCAACGATCTAAATCTAATTATGACTGAAATTTTGCCTTTCAATCCAACGCGAGAAAGTTCGATACTCGACAATGGGGTAGCAGTGGTAAAGTCCTTCAATCAAAGAACTATTGGTGTACCCTTTTTTTATCTCAATTTAATGATTAAATGTACTAATGCAAGTGGCATATGAACAGAAAATTTGTCTAATCGTAGTGTAGCTAATTTCAATAGTTTGTTTTAATGGATTAATTCCCCATTCGACCTCAATTACCTCATTTTAAATGAGTTTTAAATGCTGGATTAAATGAGTTAGCATTTTAACTCGAGCACATTTCGATATTTAAAATTTGCAGAAAATTTTAAAAGGCAACCTTAAATAAATATTATTAACGCTTATTCATCTTAACTTTGATCACAATTATTTCTACTCATGAGAAAGTGAAAAGCTTCCTTTAGAATCACATGATTGTACATAAATACGCAATAAAAATTAGGATATTTTAAAATGAAGGCGAAGGAAATAGAAGAGGTGAATTAAAGTAGAAGAAATCAGAATATCAGGTCAGCCTCATTTCAGTAGATTATGGATAGCTTAATTTATTTGCTTTTATTCAATAGTCATAGTTCGTTATATCAGGATGTAATGTTCAAAATTCCATCTTTAGAGTATGATCATTCCTTCTTGTCTACGGCGTTCAGAGATTGGTCATGTTATCTCGGTTTATCGGCGTCTATGGATATCCAAAGGACAGCTGGATGATACCATTCAAGATTAAACGATTTGTTACTATTAACAAATTATTATGTCTAGTGGAATGCGTACGTTAGAGATAAACGATCCAATATATCTAATCCAATCAAGCCGTGTCGAACTAAACCTACAGTTCGACGCATATGTTGAGACAAAACTACAAGAAAGCAACGAGCTGCCTACCACCACAATCACTTTGAAAAGATTATGTCAATTTCAGTGGAATGCACATACACGCCAGATGTAGACAGTTGAGACGTAAACATACAGAGCCTCACTAGCCTTTTTCAGTCATAATATGTCGGCGAATGCTTCCGACTATCACTCGCCCCTTTGTGCGAACAGAGTCGGTGCTATCATTTTTAGTCTTTTTCGGCCAGGTCGAATAAAGAATATCTAAACGCCCTTTGACATACTTTCGACGAGGAATAGTTGAGAGGTGATGCAGACTCTAAATACGTAAACAATGGAAATGATAGCTGAAAAGGTGACTGACATGTCAATTCAGGAAATGCTTGAGATTCAGTCCAGGGTCTATGCTTTGTAGAGGTAAAGGGGAGAAGGGGAACCGTTCAAGCCCATGAAGAAGATACAAGGTAAAAATTGCACTTTTAAACTTGGTGTAAAGAGAAACGGTAATAAGTGTTTCACGATAAAATGAATAAAGCTATTGCGATTTATTGGATAAAGCAACTGAACTCGGTTGACAGAAATCCTAATAAATCGTAAAGGTAATAAAGTAATGGTACTAAAATGTCATTCTTCAATTGATTTTTGATTCGAGTTTTGCAATATTTACCTTATTTTCCGAAATTAAAATCCATGATTCGTAACCTGAACTACTGAGTGAAATCTTGTCCACGACATCTGGTGTTTGTTGACTAGTGGTTGTGTGATTATCTTGCTGCCACAATTTATTTCCTCCTCTAGAGATTGAGAAACCCTATTGACCTTGCTTAACATAACTTTATGAGTAGGTCACTAGAAATAAAATTTCAATTAACCATTATTTTCAATTTTCCGCATTCACCATTCTTCAAAATTAAGATAAATCTGGTTGGTAGTATCCGTTATCCGAACCAAGTCACTCGTGAGTAATGCAAATTAAATCAACATTTTCCTTTCACTTAAGAAACAAATTGAACAATGGATCATCAAATCAAACGAAATGGAGGAACGCATTTCTAACAAAACTCGATTACTCTTCGGATGATCGAACTTATACTAAATGCATCTCAAAAAATCCTGTAAGTTCTAATTAAATTAAGGTTTATGATAGTAAATGGATAATAGTAATCCAACGTCCACATTAGAGGTAAATGTACAAATAGCATCTTCATTCGAATTTCTTTGCAAATACTATAGGATTTAAAATAAGCTCCAACAGAACTCAACGGTTGCACTTATGAGTATGAGAATTTGCACTTGGAAGTACGAAAAAGAGACCACAAATCGCAACTGTTTATATGAGTAATTATTCCTACCTAAAAAGCGCCACAAATGAATTGAATCAAACGTGACACTTATTTCGAAAGCCGATTTTAAGATTAAGCCTTTTTTGTTTGGTAAGAATATTCTATGCTGCGCAATGCTAGGATGTCAGGTTTCTGTCACAATTATATATCTGCCACTAGATATAGCTAGACTACGGTTAATTCGATAGAGGAAAGCTGTTAAATCATGACCTGTTGTCAATCAAACAAAGGCACTTTATAGGAATACAAGTTGTCATCATGTTTTTAACGCTGAAAGCTAAAAAACCGCCAAACTGATAACAATTTTAGTCCCAAATAACTGCCAAATTGTCAGGAGCGATGTGCGTTCGCGTCATGATAAGGAAGATGGCGACTTAGACACAATCTCCAGAAGCTGATTTTTCCGAGACGAAACATAGAGTCGGTAGTTTTGACCTTTGCTTTTCGACCTCCTATTAAAACTTCATTTTACACAAAATAATATACGATATTTCAAGGATTCTTTCCTCAAAAGTGAAATTTCCGCTTCTCATTAAGCAGATACACAGTAATCGGTTTGATCAAATATCATTCTATTGTAGACTAGAGTGCCTTTTCTGAAATTCAATCATTACTGTAACCATTACGCATTCATTTGGACACGTTAAGTCACATTACGTGGTAAATCATAAATGGTAAAATGATTAATTATTTGAACTTTCTGCATTTTAGTTACATATATCTGTTTACATATCAGGAGAGTCTCAAAATCTGCAAATTCAAAGATTATCAAAGAAAGAAATCAGGAATTAAAATCGAGCTCCATTTGGAAATCTCACTCATTTTTCCATATAGTTTCCCAACAATCATTAATGTAACATTGTTAAATTGATCAATTAAAACTGAATATTTAAGATGAACGTCTAAGATGAATGACAAAGTATAATTGTATCGATAAGAATAAACCAGTTAAATACTCATTCTCCTGCCCGATTTCATAAAATTGGGGACTATCTGTCTTGGTAACCAAACAGCTAACACTTTAATTTTATGCATTTAAGGCCAAAATAGCGCATAAATAGGATCAACCTTGTTGGCCTAAATAAACTCATATTTGTCACTTTCTGAATTAGACTGGTGTCGCTTTCGCGTGCGTGTAAGGACACTCAAAATTGGCGTCTAGACTGGCTTTCTGGGCTCAAGTGAGAAGGAAGGGTTAATGCAGAGGGAGCATGGTGTCTAAAGAAGGGGTGTCTTTGCTCCCTCTACTCAGAACACAAATTTCTGTTGGACAACGTCAGAAGGAAGAGTGAAAGGTCAGAAGTCTACACTGGCTAGGGACTGATTACCTGTTGGTACTTGTTTTCCCCTACGGTTTGTCATGCATGCAACTCATTTATCATGCCTTCCACTCCTCGCATATTTTGCGATTTGACAGGTCTTATTACGACTTTTGGCTGACAGATTAAGTGTACATAATAATTCGGCTTTGTGGTATGTCATTTATTTAGGGTGCAAAGTGAAATCGTGGAAAACTGGCAAGGACATGTATGTTAAAACGTGTTTGCTTGGATAAAAATACTCATTTGTTAAAGGAGCTAAGATTAATTCTAATACTATAGAACTCATATTGAGATGAAACTATAGCCTTTACAAATTGTAACTTATCATAATGTCATTTCATATACACTCCATGTGTAAGGCATTGATATTAATACGTAAAAAATCCAAAAACCAGTACAGCTTAATCTGTTATAAATGCCTCACCTCTAAGTTTGATGTTTCATTGTCAGTAAATCCCACACTGTGCTAAATGAGAAAAAGTCAAAAATATTAACAAATTCGATAAAGAGTTTCGTTATCATTTTATCCAAGGCAGAGCAATTTTTTATTATGGAAAGCGTTTAGAGTCATGTCTGGATAACAAAGAATCTTAAGTCCTTTGAATTTGGGTTCTGGTTGTGCAATATTTTCTTTATAGGTGGTTCACCATAGGAAAGCCAAAGTTCGTTATTCGTCCCTTGGATTATCGAGCAAATTCTTGTTCACAATGTCCAGAGCTTATTGATCGGTTGACTAACCATGATGTCTGGTCGCATCATTTCAACTCAGTTGTCTCTTTCAAAGGCCGAGAAAACTGAATGATTTAGACAATTCTAGGTAGCTTACGTGATCTGAACATAAAAGACCTATATGTATTTACATATTTCTATTCAACTTCCTGAGTCTATTATGGAACGTGTTCCAAACACTTAATTTGGATACTTACATTGTTATAAAATCCCATTCTAACATCATTACTAGAATTAACCAATGTAGTTGGCCATCTGCAACATTGGACACGCACAGACGAACATCAGTCCCGTGACCTCTGACCTCTGAATAAGCACACGCTCGCATTGATTAACGCACAGATGTAATTACTAGAGCCTTTGTAAATCTCTATCTTTCGTTAAGCCTTTTTGGAGTACATTCATTTTGGAGCTTAAGTTCATAATATGATCGTCAACTTTTTCCAGATCATTCATTGCTAAAGGTGTATCGACGAATCCTAATCGCTGATTCTTTATCCGCCGTATGAGATTATGAAACCTCTAAGATAACCGCGTTTAATTCACAACAAATTTTGAGACTTGTCAAGTGTTAATGTCAGTCAGTATAGTCAGCGCACTCCGTTTGTGCCCCTTCAGTGCACCTGCGAACAGATTATCAATTTCTATTTGCACTAGCAAATTACGATTCAGCCATCTTCCTTACACGTACAAATTTTTACATTCTCGGTGCGACCATTTGATTTACGGTATCACAATTCCAATTGTTCTTGCTACTTCCCTTACTTCTCTTTATTGTTGTTGTTCAATGCACTTGTGGTCTCTTTCAACCATTTATTTGGGGTAGGTGGTTGGCGTCTTATTATCCTAAGAACAATCTTTTAAAGGCAATTGTCTTAGATCAGCAGAGTCACATTCCCTTATACAGTCAAGGAATCCAGATTATTCCTTTATTTAAATAATCATGCAGCTTAGTTGAGTTCAGATTTAAAATTTACGAGAAGTGAAATAATTTCGTTTTTATTGGTACAAATTTGTTGTGAATCAGCAATTTCATTAAGTCAAACTAAAATCACATTAAATAGCAATTGGAAAATAATTTTTCATTGATAATTTATTATTTATTATAATTTTGTAAGGCAAAGGTTACAACATTCATCAAGGGGATAAAGAGAAGGAAATCGAAATGAAATCCAGCTTTCAAAGTTCATTCTTGTCATGAGTGCATTTTTCAGTTTGGATGGTTATTCATATCACCTCAACATATTCAATTTATTGGACCAAGATATTATTGGCTACGTTGATTTTCATTCCACGTGATTTGGTCTAGAATCTAATGCTAACCAGCTGTCAACCTAAGGAACGGCCTCGACTTGCTATGATAAATAGTTCTTATACGTTTTCATTTCATAGCTGAACTCTTCCCTTATAAAATTCCCAACGAATTTGGCAGTAAAATCATTTAAGCATTTCATTTCTAAAGCTTCGAACGTAATTCCTTGGATAAGCTAAATATTTCTTTTGAACTGGTTTGCAAAACAAAAAAATCGCTTAGAATAACATATCTTCAGTTTTGTTAAGCCTTGCCAGCGTTTAACCGGATTAGTTTTAAGAAACAACATCATTTCTATACATTAATTCATTTCTGACCAAGGTTCCGGGATTCTTAGTCATTTATCCATTCTATGTAAAACATTTGATAGTTAGAATACTCAGTACTTAATAAAATTAACCCTCGTGGAGGTATAATCCAGAGTTGTGCTTACAGAAAAACATCTAACTCAGAGCAGAAGGTAAAGCTTTGAAGTTCTTTCATGGTGGTTTCATCATAAATCTCTTCACTGTTTTTTTTACATTTTTCAATAATTTATCAAAATTTACTGAATTTGTGCATCGTGTATCTTTACATTCTTCTTCTCCACCTTCTCTTTACATTTCTCGGTCTTCCTCCGCTCTTCCTCTCAGAAGTTGTAGCAACATCGGTTCCTTTTCATCAGTGTATTTTCGTTCCCTCCCTGCACCACCACTACCTTAGCAATTTTCAACAAACGCTCTGGACTAGAGCGCCTGTCTAACTGTGTTGGCGATAGGGGCATTGTAGTAAGGTATTGTGTCCCACTTTTTACCTCTTATCGCCAGTCTCTTTCTCCCGAGTAAGTTATTTTTTCACTTCACTCTACTACACAACCACAACCAACTGCTGCGCGGTGGCGCTTGTGGAAAGGCAACTTTCTCCTTTGAAGATGAAGCCGACCACCACAGTGTTTTTTTCTGCATTCCGCAGTTGTCAAAAATATAGAGAGAAATGCGGGAAAGACAGATTCTCTCCATACACTACCTCACTATCGATCTTGCAAATTCTCGAACAAAGGCAGTAGGCTGGATGTGCACCACAGCTGTTTTTTGAGACCCTATCTTAGGTCTAAAGCCTATTGCTCAGAATAACTTCAAAGATCATTTCCTCCTTAATTAACAGCTGAATATGCCCGAAAGCACGTCCTAACAGTTGAAGAAGCCTCTATAAAAAACCACCCAGGTGTTTTCATGGTGAACAAGAGTTAACAAAAAGTTGATTTGCCTCATGTTCAAAGAATCGGTTGTGGTTGGCGAGAACAACGCCTTACATTTTTTTCTCCCGATGCTGTACCTCATTAATCAAGGACGTTCGGTATCCACGCAGGCGTTAATCGAGTTAACAATAGAAAGCCTTAAGTGAAAGTGGAGAATCTGCGTCTTCATATTAGATTGAAGTCATCATTGCTATTCGTTAGCATTTAATCTAAATGGCAGTTGGTGAAAAAATACACGATACACGTTTTATTAGCATTCTCTAGCACTCCTTCTATTCGGGTAAGGCGATTTCAACGAGCTGTTCAGGTTATTCTTAGTCCTATAACTATCACGGTAAGTAAAATGGTATTTTCAGCTATACCAAGGAAAATAATACTGTATTTAAAGTTAAAATACCTCGAATAGTCACCAAGTCAAGTTACTTAAACGCTTCTAGAAATAATTAATAATGTTAATACTAAGCGACTCTAAGGCTAAAGAAGTAGCATTTTATTCTACGTTGGATCAAAATTATCTGAGCCGACAAAGAGTTTACAGATTTACGTGAAGTGCTATAAAAGACATTAGTACATAGCCTTTTATTTCATTTTCAACTATTGCATAATTATGTTCTTTCTGATTCGTTATAAACATTAAATCAATTAACCTAAAATGTAGCATTAAAGATGCAAGAAATGCATAGCTTTCGATGTTAAATTTACAGGGGAAAATGGAGCGGATTATGAAATTACGAGGATTTGAACCTGAAACAATGACTCTTTGATCAACCCAAGCTGCGTTGGAATCGCTTTGTTCACAAGGTCTTCGTGGCACGAGAATTTAAGAGTATTCCGTTCAGTTGAAGCTCAACTGTAAGGGCATCCGTGTGGGAATGGCAAATGGTAATTCTAAAGAACGACTGTTCGAATTTGACTACATTATCGTAAGACTGCGTCTCACAAATCAGTTTGCATTCTTTTGACAGTAGAAGGAGTTTATCACTTTCCGAAGGCCGGGTGGTAGGGCCAATTTCAAATTCGGATTTCCAGAGCTCTTTGTTGACATAGCTGAGGTTTACAACTAGTAAATTTTGTCTCCTCATGGCAAAGAGGACTTCTGAATACTTACCAAAAATTTTAGAGGTGAATGAAAATGTCTACCAGATCAGGAAAAATCAACGATGAGTTTCAATAGCTTGTTTCTTTTCATGCTGCGGTAAAATCATCTTCTTATCGGAATCTGCTCATGAAAATTTAGCATTGATTCATAATGAAGAGACTATAATGGCCTTAAATCGGTGATTCATCGAGCTTATTAATCATATATATATATATATATATATATATGCTTTTGACATTCTTCTCTGTAGTCATTAATGGGCTCTCTGAACTAAAAGAACGGTCTGTAAAATGCTCATGAATCATCTCCTTCAGCATCCAGTAGTATTCAATAACTCGATTCGTTCCGCTCTTTAGATTCATATAATATTGTTATTCAATGTATAGGGTGCATATTTTGACGAGGCTTAATCAGTTGTGCGCCCAGTTGTCAAGTATTGATATTTAGAATCCTTTACAGTAAATTGATGACTTTAAGCGGCTGCGCTGTAAACTTTTTCAAAACACTTTGAAGAATCCTTTGCCGCTGCTCCTGCTGCAGATAGCATATTCCCTTTCTCTTCTCTTGTAAAGACTTAACTCCTCCACGTATTGTCTTTCATATTACAGAAAGGTCAAAGTGTTGACAGGAGCTATCAAGACCGTAAGTACTTCAAGTGATGAGCTATGTGTGGGAATTACCCCAATTTCCTATCACTTAAGTAACTTGGG
Source organism: Hymenolepis diminuta (assembly GCA_900708905.1). NCBI lineage: Eukaryota > Metazoa > Platyhelminthes > Cestoda > Cyclophyllidea > Hymenolepididae > Hymenolepis > Hymenolepis diminuta. The sequence continues at coordinate 418,135 of CAADRB010000046.1, read as the reverse complement.
GCAAATTTCTTCATTCATAAATCATATTAATTAAATTATCCGGAGTGTTTAGTCACATTTATTCTCTCCTATTTAACATAGGTAATTCATTTGAAATTAGGTTTAGAACTAAAAACAGGGATGTTAGATGAAAAGGACAACCGTTTCCTGTGTACGAGGAGAAAAAACACAAAATTCAACAACAATAAGTTTATAGTTAAAAGTATTCGTTTTAGAATGATGAAGAGTGATTAATTTTGGATATTTCTTTTTGTGGCTGCTCACAGTCACTTGAAACATATCCCGATTCATAAAATAATATGAACGAAATATTACTATAAATAATTGATTGAGAATTTTCCAGAACCAAGGTGCATTGGAACAAAATCTGATGTTATTTTTTATTTATTATCTACGAAGTGCAGCTGAATTTTTATTTATTAAATTTTGAATTAAAAGCAATTAGTTTTGACATTTAATAACTGAAGATAAAAATGTATATAGGTCTAATTCTGCAAAAATATTTTCAAACAGCATAATGGCTACGAAAAAAAATAAGTAAATAAATATATGTTATAGCACTATAATATATAATTTTAATGTAGTATGTATTATAAAATATGGTATATCTCTGATAATTGCTACAACAGTTCATCTTCAGTGAGTTCCAGTGAACGCTGCTGTTCAAAATTCCTTTAATTGTCTCAAGTACCCACTTATGACTGAAGATATATATGATTCAAATTAGCACTATCAACGATTCAATTTCATCAACTGACTATCGCCGATAGAAACTCATCGGAAACCTAAGGATCATATCATAAAAAAGGGTCTTTGGGACATTTATTACGGATATTACGGTTTAAATATTAAGCCTAACACTGATTCGTGGCTTCCAGAATTCAAATAAAGCAAGACTCCTGACGACCTGCTTAACCACCCGTTTCATCACAAACAACTGGAAATTGGATTTTGAAGTGGTTGGGGCTTCTTACATATGAAATTTCTCTGATAATTTTATGCAGTCAGCAGTATTACTTTTCATCATATTAGTAAAAAAGGCTTGCTCCGTTTTTCCAGTAGTGATGGACTAGTACCATCAAAGAGCCTCTTCCAGTCCTATTTTATTCATTACACATTGAGTAATCTAAAAGGAAAGTTCTCAATTGACACCTGAGTTGTACAATTTGTCCTGTTAAAATTATCACACTAGCCTACCCGGGAAATTGTGAGTTCGATCGATTTTGAACTTTAAGAGAAAGTTGTAACAGTGAATTTTGCAGAAAAACGGAATAATTAAGGAAAAATAATTTGTAATGTTTACTTGGACAGAACGAGCAAGACCGCATAAAGCTGATATTAAAACTTATAAACTTCGAGCTTTTCCAATAATTTCCATCTCATGGTGATGTTATTTGTAAATTCGATGTTAATTTTGAATTATAATAAATTGTCTTTATTATTTGAAATTAAAATTAGGAGAAATTGAATGCAGCATCATATTCCATCAAATTAATTACAGCATATTTCCCAAAGTGGAAGATATGGACATACAACTAAGAGATGATGGACGTTCCGAATAGTTTCGTGATCCAGGCAACCTCTTTCAAATCAAAACAGGTAATGAAATATATTCTTCCTTAAAGGGCATAAATCAAGTTATTTGAAGGCATTATGATAGTGAAAAAATGTCCCATAAAGTAGCATGTGATCCTCGTTTGGAGATGTCTCAGAAACATACGCTACATCGTTCCGCAGTCGTCTGTTCTGTGCGTCTCTTCGTCTGCGTGTCTAGACAAGGTCTGCGTGCCGCCCTATGCGAGCAACCGTTTGTGTTGTGCGCAAGATTGTGCCAAGTAGAAGTCGATTAATCATGAAGAGGGAGCAATTTTTCATCCCCTCCTGTCTGAAGTCCTTTATAGTAGTCGCCGAAGTAGTAGTAGCAACAGGCACAGTTCGAGTGTGTGCGACCTTTGAAGTTGGGCCCCAAGACCCGGTGTCTGTACCTAATATGCCCCCTCTCCCCACCTCGCCCCCTTTCACTTAATGAGGACCAGGCCAAGGTAACACAGAAGACCACTCTCTCTCTCTCTATGGGCAAATCCATCATCAACATAAAAGCGACCGGCTTCGGAACTCTCTCTCCTATGGTATTTCCTTCATTTCTAGATATATGTGCACGAGCGCACGTCTGCGTCAAAGCAAACACCGATCTCCCAAAGAGATTCCCTAATCCTGTCGCTACACTTTCATGTCTTCATTTCGCCTTCTACTGACTCTTGGAATGATTTTGATATAATGTTAACCTAAATTCCAGGTAAATACTGTAGAGAAATATGATCAAAAATGTATGAAAACAGCTTAACGATACTGCTGGCGGTTGTGTCTTCTTGTAATGAATGGTATCAAATGTATCAATGATTTTTTTGATGATAAATAGGACTTCTCTTCAATGAAATTTACGTTTATAATGAAATAGAATTTTCGATTTTATATTATACTTCTAACTGCCATTAATTTTAATATTTGAATTAGAATATGAAATTATGGAGATGAATTAGCCACGAACAAGAGAAACAGCACTGTCAAAGCTCTGACTCACTCAGAGCATCTGAGTTTGTCAGAAGAGTACATGGTATGGCATGGCATGATAGACGAAAATCCTGGGAAGCTAATGTGCGACATCTTGCCAAACATCTTCAAGTGTCTGAAGGAAGAATAAGGAATGTTGTTCATCAAGACCTTGGATACAAATCAAGCATTCTTAGGCGAGGTAAGTTTATGTTAAAAAAAACAACTCAGAATCGTTTAATGCTCGTAAAGCGCCTCTTTAACAAATTGAGGCACCCAGAAGAACAAGGGTGTCTTTGGTTCTTCTCTGATCAAGAAAACTTCCACCAGGATGAAAGTGTCAATCGAAGAAGTGATAGGTGGCTAAGTGTGAGCGGACCCCACTGAAGTTTTAACTGTTATGCATGCGCACGAAGTTTCCAGCAACAGTGATGGATCTGGTGTCGTTAGAAGTGAAGAGTACATCAAATTCTTCCACAGAGACTTAGAGTCAATGCAGATCCAGATGCAGATGCCTATGTGGAGACTCCTCAAAACATTACTGTTAAGCCGCTTTGGATAGACAGCGTAGCTAACGGAGGAAGACCCTATGTCTTTGGACAAGAATCGACTCTATCCCATGAAGTTCTCAAAACCCCTGACTGGATGGCCGAGAATTTTCATTATCACGCCACACCAAAATTATGGCCTCCGAATTACCAGGCCTTAATCCTTTCGATTATTACGTATGGAGCGTGGTTAAAATGGAAGTTAATAAGCATCTCCATAACACCAAATCCTCCTCTCCGATGGAAGCAATAGCCCGAGCAGTGGAGGACATGAATAAAGATCACCTGGTGAAGGCTTGCTTTCGCACTCGAACCGAGTGAGTGATAGAAGCCGAAGGAGGATAAATAATAAAACCTAGGTTGATATTATGTTTATTTGTTTTATTGCAAGAAATTGTAGATTTCAACCATTAGTAGTTTCATTTTCTGTTTTCCTAAAAGTGCCTAAGGTGGCCTTAGATACTTTACGCACCCTTGTAATAGTAGTTCCTTTATTTAAATGCTGGCATGCATTACCCTATCCGGACTAGGAAAAACATAGGGTTATAATGACAATGTTGGTGAAAGAGCAGAGAAATTTATTCCAAGAGGTAGGGAGTTCTGCTTGTTCATTACTCTACTTAGGCTGAAAAATATGCGCTGCTATTTTCAGTTGTATTCGAGAATTTACCAACTTGCAATTTGCATCTCTACAAAAGTCCTCCGAGTCTGATACTTTTATTTCAATGGGACTGAAAAAATACTTTAATATAAAAAAAATAGATCTTAGAAAAATCATTTATTTTCTGTTTCAATAAAATTGAATTTTGTTTCATCTTCTTCCATAATCTTTCTTTCGTTAATTGATTAACAATATTAACAGTCAGCAGCATTTCTAAATTAAGGTATTATATGAATAAATTTTACGATATCAGCACACTAATACAAACCATTTTCCCTTAAGAATACGCCTTGAGGTTCAGTGCGTAGTAGTGTGTAGTGAACACGGTTAATTGCCTTCGCAGTTAATTCAGCATCCTTCAAACCATTGAACTGAATTCAGCCCCAACAGATAGTGTAAATATGACATACTGTGGGCTATTAATCATTTCGTTGAGTTGATAAGCAAGAAACAATTTTCTCCCATTGGAAAATTGTTTCCTGCCGATTCAAAACGGTGCAACCGTACATTTTATAAATGTAAGATGCGGTGAAAATTATGCTAATTCGTTGGTCTCTACGCATGCAGTTTTCGAAAACTGGATGAAAGCGTCTGCTTTCATTTTGACGGAATAAAGATTCGTTTTGGGAATAGGATAAGTCTAATCAATATGAGTTAACTAAAAATAACTAAAATCACCTCAGATTACGTAATGTCGGATGATGTGGGTCGCAATCAATGGGATAAGCGAAAATTCATCTAGGTGACTTGGCGAATCACTCAATTAACTCATCCAGGAACCAAGAGAGGGAATAAACGATAAAATTGAAACTTTGAAAATATGAAAATGGGCATAGTGAACTACACTAATTATGCAAAATTTGACACCCCAAGGCATTCAGAATTTTAATATGGTGAGAATCTAAATGTTTCGACTCCATTATCTTCTTCTGTTCGACGCCTACATACTGCTTTAATTTACAGTTTTGTATGTATATATTTCCATGTTTAAATAATACAAGGTTTTTACCTTTATTATAGATAATTTATAAATGATGGCATCAAGATTTATTAAATGGTGTAAAAGAAAGAAGATATGTACTACAATTGGAAGTAATGAAACAAATCCCCAGTCCAAATCCTCCTATGCACATCGTAGGTGGATTTATAGCATTAAGGAGCTTCTTCGGAGAGAAATCTGCATTCTGTCATTTTCATAATTATCTGTTCAAAAAGTGAGATTGGTCTTTCCGTTCGTTGGGTTTGTACCAGATATGATTGATATGTTCGATGACCGCTACGCCACCAGTTTCTTATAATGGTAAGCTATAACTCCCCAAACTCATTCGCAAAAGTGATTTCTAACCGTTGACCTGACGCAAAATTTGGGCCACTAAGGTATATTAATAAAAACTTAAGGATTTTCATTGGATAAAAAATCGTAATACTTTAGATCTCAACATATAAAAAGGAACAGTACATCTTAGTGTTGAAAGAAGCTTAAACACAGGACATAATTCGTTAGCAAAACAGCCTATAACTTACTTCTCTATTAATAATAGAAACTAGTAAAATTATGAACTGCAACGACATTTAGAAGTAACTTTTTCCTTTATGTGTTTGCAATTTCTCGAAATGCCTTTTTTGCTTTTAGCGAAGCTACAAGGTAAATTCCCGGGAATTCGACTGCATTTTTCATCATTGCTTAAATACATTAATCATTTTATGCCCATAGGTACGCTTTTTCTCTTTAGTCTAGTAATTGATCATAAACAGCATTGAAATATCCCCCAAAATGAACTATTTCTACCTATTTTTGGCAATGAAAAGAATTTTATTTGCTTTTAGAGGGAAACAGAAGAAGTACTTTGATTTTCTGTCTAAATTTTTACCTTACCATGAGTTTTCCATTAGGCGTTAATTTTAAAAACAGAACAGATTAAAATTCAAATTAGAACAATCTAAATTAAGCTTGATCATAAAAGAATAATCGATGACAAGGCATAATTTTTACGATTAGAGGAGTAAAAGTAGAAATTAAAGTTAGAAAAATTTGGTGTATAAATTAAGGTCGTACGTTTTTTCTCTCAGGTATCTTTCACTGCTTCATGTTCTAATGTTCTCATATCTAAATTCAGGGATTTGTCGTTTGTTTCCCGAATAAATTCACGTCCTCGTTGACTAGGACTTAGTGCCCAGTTCATTAATCCAGTTGGTTAATCAGACTTCTTATTGCTAAGTTACATGAAGGATGATAAGAACTAACACGGTTTCAACGTAACAGAGTTTAACAGTGCTCGCTCAAGGTGAATGGAGTAATGATACATACTGACTTCTGGTGTCTAAAATAGGAATGAATGTACACTTTCGGCAGCTATAAAACATATTGAAAACGAGGTCAATGTAATGCTCAAAGAATTAAAAATAGATCGATTCAAAGATAACCGGTATCCCAGATGAGAAACTCCAAGCAAGGCTTCAAATACGCTCAGAATGCGCCAGAGCTCTAAGAGCAAGTACAGATAACGACATGATTCACAAAGAGCAAGATGAGAACTTTAATATTTCCAGATAAGTGCATCTAGGACATTGGAGAAAAGAATGGAACGTTGTTAAATCTTAGAAGAGTTCAATGAACTGCAAATTTATTAAACTTTAATTATTCCTTATGATCCAATGCTCGACGTTTCAGATCTTAAAAATGTTAGTTAAGTCATCAACCAGAATTTAGGACGTAGTTGAATCGAACTACTAATCGCTAAAAAGAATTTACCTTTAAGTAATTAAAAGTAAAGATAGATTTTTCATTTACTTAGGAGACATACATCTTAGCACATTTTGAATTGTGCTTGATTTACATCAAACAAAATTGTGCGACACAAACAAGAATTTTCTTTGTTTATCGACAATTTGTAAGGTCTATACTCACCAAAACCAGTCTGTTTAGTCTACACAAGTTTCAGCTTTTCTTAAAAGCCACCTTCAGAACGAAAATACGAGTTGTGAAAGAATTCTGCTGTAGACAAGTAGAGCAAAAGATAAAATAGCGAAGAAGTAGTGGAAGACAACCCGCTTACTCCCTTTGATCTACTACTGACTTGAGATCTGGCTCTTCATGTGTAACTATTCAAGGTAATTCCTACCTAGGTGCATTGCTTCCCACTCCCCCTGTCTTTACATTTCCACCTCTTACTTTCTTCTTTTCGTAGAAGTTGTGCACGTGCTTGTATGTCGGCTAACTTGAAAGTGGGAGAGAGGAAGAAAATACAGGCAGGAAGAAAACACGAAAGCCTGAATTCGTGCGGCCGTATGCCCTTGAGGGCACAGTAAAAAGATGAAAGGGGGTTAGATTAGGGGAGAAGAGAGTAAAAATGCAACTATTTAAACAGTGTTCAGTTCGAATAGTGAGCTTTGGTGCAGTTCAAAAACCTACCTCACTTGTCCTACGGTCGGGGAAAACGTAGAAAATTGGATCCTGTTCGCCTTATTCCTACGTTCTTGGCAATGTGCTGCGCTAAAGTTAAAAGCAGGGAAAGATATGATTGCTGTAATTTGTGATAGGTTATAACACTACTCTTCTGTCATAAAGATACATGTATGCAGGTAGGTCAGAAGTTAGTTGTTCAATTATCCTTTCGGTTATAGCAGTTGATGAATGAATTTGCGGAAAAGTAACTTCGGACCAAATACCTTTTAAAGCCACTTATGTAGAAATCAGTTCTGCGGATTTATTTTAGGTTTAACCTTGAGGAGCCAATTATTGCCAATTATGCTTCTAAACCCAAATATTATCAGAAAATGTTAGTGACCGAACGATTAGATTTAATTTGGTTAAATAGGTGTCGAAACAGAGTACATTATAAATAATATTAATTTAACTCTCAGTTTGACATACTGGATAATATTTCGTCAGTCGAACTGTTGGCTTTAGGAGATCGAGTGAACTTCAAAATAAAAAAAATTGAATAATGAATCACCTTCTTATAATCGGATCTCTCATTTTTATCAGTTTGAAATTTGAAGATAAAAAAGCAACTCAACAGATATTCTCTAAGATCTTTCACTGATATTGATGATACTACTAAATTAAAACAAAGCAATACTATATGAACCAAAGTGAAATCATGTGTTTATAAAAACGATCACAAGTGGTATTTCATTTTTACCTCCCATTTATTGCTCAGCAATAGAAAATCATGGAAAAGGGGAATAATTTAAAGGGTCAAAGTGTACAAGTAAAAGGGAAATAACCAGTTATTAGAACACAAGTATCACTTAATTTTAGGATCTACAAGTAGATATCACGGTCACAAAAGGAAAGCTATGAGTTCTCATTGTTATGGCGAAAACTTATTGCAGTTCAACTCAAACTATTTATAAGTTAAACAAATTAGTATTACATTCTAGTTTCAGTTTTTTTCTAGTAGAAAACGTTATTTTCAATAAAAAAAAGCATGAAAATATTAGAAATATTAATTTTGCCAAAGGAATATACTTAATAAATTTGCATGGTTATATTTTCTTCTTAATATATAAGCACTGAATGGTGCTAATGCTCCTTGAACCTTATTAGCCGTAACTCCAGAATAATTTAGAAGTGTTGGTCTGATAAACGCCTGTTTTTAGGTAAACGAGGTGCTGGTAACTTCCTAGTCGAATATTTGTTGGAGCTATTTCGTCAATTACGTAACTGTTTTTATTAATTTACCTTTAATAACCTTTTCGAGTCTTTCATTTATTTGTTGCAGCTCTTCTAAATTTAACTTAACTTTTAATTGATCTCGTTTCATATTTCTATTTGACATTTCTCACT
>CAADRB010000046.1:307284-409556 GCA_900708905.1 Hymenolepis diminuta | reverse complement strand
TCATTTGAAATTGGCTACGAAAATCCCATGTGTTATTAATTACAAGCGCTAGTATGACATATTCTTTCAAATTCACCGTTTATCTATTTCCAGTGCTACTTCTGTCCTCTCTATATTCTTGTCGGTTTGAAGCTTGATTGAAAACAGAAGACTATCACCAGCAGATTAGTTAAAAACTGAAATATTAAACTCACCTTTTATTCTCCTAATGTGGTGACCCTGAAGACCGCAACTGCTTTTATTGGTAGTCCTGATGCTGACGAGGGGAATTTTCCCTACACCGGCAACCATGCCTCCTAAAACTATTCCTGATGCAGACATTGCCAACCACCTTCATATTCTAGAATTGATTATTCTGACGCAAACCTAACCAGCCAAATTTTCCAAATTTGTGACTTGTTCTTGCTTAACTGGTTATCTTCATCTTTTGCATTACTTTACAACAGAATTACAATGCAGCCACCCGTCGCCGCCAAGCTGATTTCGATTACTCACGTCTTCCCTACAGCCAGAGCCGTTCAATCAATCGCACAATTTTAATTATCCATACTTTCAAACATTCTGATGAATATGTATACAAACGATATGATGGATATAAATTTACTTGACAAGATATATTTCATTCTCGTATGTGCCTTTATTTAATCCTTGTTTTATATTTTTCCCTGTATGATCATCATTTACACCAGTAGATAAGCGATTATCTGAAATGCTTCACATAAGGTAATTGAAGTAGTTATTATTATCGAAATCCCCTCGTTTAAAAAAAGAGTATTATCGTGCTATTATCTGCAAATTTTGGCAGCGAATTCACGTGATGAATGACAATGACCTTAAATTCACGCCACAGTTTTGCTGGTAATGACCACAGCCGTTATAAATAGCCATTAATTAATGGAATAATCCTTTGCTCTACACCTAATTGGCAAAATAAATTTACTAGTACTAGGTAAAGGCAAGAAATAGAACTGTCACAAAGTGTAGACAGAAATCAACCGACACGCACACGGAGTGATTTTGTAGATTAATTTAGTAAATAAAAAACTAGCTCTCCCCTGTGTCATCAGGGGAGAGGACTTTAACAAACGCAGCGAAGACACGAAGATGTCGTATAGAGGGAAAGGGGACTTAAATTCGTCTCCTGGTCAGTTGGTTGACGACAGCTGACTCCCAAAGTGGGGTATGCAGCAGACAATTAATCATGGCACCAACATGCGCCAATTTTTCCCCTCGAGCATTTTATATTAACATACGCTCCACTAAACTCCCGCGCTTTGTCAACTTCAACCCACTCTCCCACCCACTCATTCTTCTCTTTTGATAAGTTCTCTCTCGCTGTACCTTAGCAGGAGTCCCTAGGGAAGGGGACTTTCAGAGTCTAGACAGGGTCTGTTGCCATGGTGTCTTTCGTACCTCCCACTCATCTGATTAAGAAGAGGAATTCACTACCAATTTGCGTAAAGTCCGTATTTGATGTCCGGTGTTCGGGTATCCGCTGCTATCAACCCTGATGGCCAAAAGTGCGTGTCCGATTTCTAGGAGCAGCTTTTGAATTCTAAAGATGATTAATCAATCGAGTTTTTGTTCATACTATTTAACATCTAATTGATGAGGCCTACTGTTTGACAACATCAACAAATTTTATTTCGTTCAAATATCTAAATAAGGTTATTAAGATTTCTGGGCAGTGAGAAAATTAATTTAAATACGAATTAGAATCCCATATTCACAAGGAAAAAAAAAACACTGAAATTCAACTATCTAAAATACAGTGAGCACAAAATTTAGGAGCTCTTTACTAAATATCATTTTATAAAATGTTGCTATTAATGGAAGATTATGGAAAGGAACATTGAATAAAATTTTAAGATTTTACAGAAAACGACACTTTTCACTTGGAAATCATAGTTACTGAATGTCAAGTCCCTCTCATAAACTGAACATTCTCGATATAATTCGCTGAAATAGAGGGGCAAACTATTTACTTCAGGTTCTTCAAGTCATCATTCTCCACCACTCCCTTCAAAGTTGCAGAATAGAATAATAAATTTTAAATTAATCGATTAAGGGAGCCTGAAAATTCGATTTTTATGAAATCGCTTTTGCCAAAATGATTAGTAGAGCCATATCAAATGCAGGATTTGGGAAGAAAATTACGCAGTTACAAATTTCTATTTATCGAAGGAAAGGAGATTGAAATCTACAAAGTAAGAATTTATTTAAATCCTGAATAATAATCAGAATTTCATAGATATTTGAGGGGGTTAACTCTGGATGGAGTTGAACTTTGAAGACTGTATTGTAAGCAGTTGTACTGAATATCGGTTTTCTAACAATGAAGACTTATTTTCATCTTCGTAAGTTCGTACAGTGCAAGCTTATTCTAATTCATTTTATAGCAAAAGAAAACGTGCATGTTTGTGAAGCCTATCCCTTATTTAAACCTGTTATCGGTAGGATATGCGGCCAGTACAGAAAAATCAACGTGGCTGTCCTCAACTATCTCAAGTTGAAATCACAGTACTTTACTGATTACAAAAGCTCAAGGCACAGAGAACTAAATGTATTGTCTAACTTTATCAGAGATGCAATGCCTCTCTATTATAATGGAATTAAAAACAGGAGAGATTGACACTATCTTTGATGATAATGTGTGCTCTGATAATATTTCTTTCCTAATCCTGCTATCGACGAGATTATAATCAAGCATCTTAAAATTATTGATTTTCACTAAGTGCTAGTCTATAGGAGCACTTCATCTTTGAAAAAAAGGCATATTATGCAGAAAAATATCAAAACTTGGTGAATACTGTAAGCGGTGGTCGAAATTCATTTGAGCGATTTTCTCTTTTGGGAGACCACATCTATTATGTTTACGCAACTCACCTTAAACCAGATATTGAAATGGAAACGATTTTAGCCCAATGATAATCACGGCAATGTGCATTTAATCATTTTTTCAACTCACTTAACTGATAATCCTATTGTTGCATATTTCATTTCTTCCTTTTCCCTCAACGTGGGCCCTTTCAGCCTTCCACAATGATAATTTAGAAAAATTCTTCACTAACACAGGATGCGGGTAGTGTTGGCAGTAGCGTCGGTGGCTTACTTCAATATCAGTTCTGTACTGCCTTCGTTTCGCCCAATGTTCTAACTCCACCTTCTCCTTGACATGTCAAAGGGAAAGTCTAAGGCAATATGCCTTTGATTTTTTAAACTTTCTCTCCGCTCTGTGTACTACACCGATGGTAGTAATGAGAGGCAACAGAGGAGCAGCTGAACATCTCTTCCCTCGCCTGAATAGTAAGCTGATTCTCAAAACAACTTTTAGCATTGATCTACTGCATACATCTGTTTAAATATCACGTACTACATGAATATCAGATTAGCCTATCATACATATTTATAAAAGATAAAAAAATTGTCGATTCTTACCAAAAATGTGGATATTATATTCACAGGAGATTTGCTTAATCGTTAGACAGCAATGCTTCCGGACGAAGAGAGAAATTTAGTTAGACTCAGATTTCTTCCATGCTAGCATTAGCTGATTGATTATTGTTATCAAATGGGCAGAAGAATTTTAAGGAATCGTATACTGTTTTAAAATTCGTGATTGATTATCAGCGATAATTCCCTAATCGTATTAATAAAAATGCATATAATGATCAATTAAATTCATTTAAACTCATCATATTTGCTTTATTAATGACCGAAACACTTGAAGTATAATAGTATTAATGTTACACTAAAGGTAGTTTAATTATTATCAGTTGGCTGTTCTGAACAGACAAAATTATCGAAATGTAGGTTCAACTACCTATTGATCACTCAACTGATCAATAGGCTTCAGTTAACTCAGGCATGGGCTGAACTTTGAAACCTTTAAACTTAACACAGCAGCACAACAAGTAAAAATGAAATAATATGATTATTCCAGAAGTCAAATGACGTCAAACTATCTTTATTCCCTGAATTTATTTTCAGTATAATTCTCTATTACTTTTAGACACTTTCACAAGTACAATTTTATTCTACCCAATTCTCAAATCAAAATAAAAACCCATGAACATTAATGAACGAATTTAACGTAGAAACCACGAGATTTTCGAAAACGATTTTTTGTTCTTTTTTTTCAATTCTTCAAAGGGAAGATTTCCTCTTCCACAGATTAATAATGATCAATAGGTATGAGACAAGGTAATGAGTATGCGGGAGTGCTGTCTGCTTTAAAAAACATGCATTTCTCATTCATCATATTATCCGATCCCATTAAATTTGGAATAAGACACGATAGGTTAGAACGGACACCCAAGTGAGGGAACATTATGAGCTTTCCTTGATGCCACTATAAAAAATGTCACTAAAATGTCAAGCCTTCTATGTTATTAGCCAATTAAATGATTTCGTTATCGAACGTTTGAGTAACTCCAAGTTCTGTTCAGTCATTCACTCTCTTTAACTTAGGCCTTCTTTGTCTGCTTATCCGCTCTACTTTGGTCAGTCTAATCTACCAATACTCGACACCTTTTGCTCATCGACAATTTCCCCTTCAGTCTTTGTAGTTTCTCATACTCTCGGCGTTCTATAATGATTAATCGGTATGGCGCGCCACTTCGTTTGATTATTAGCACTGAGCCAGACAGGAATACCCTTCATTTTGTTTTCATCGAATCCTCATCACTCATTTTGAGTACAGAAATACCTCCATATACCTCTTGTATCATCGATCTTCCAATGAAAGCAGAAGTAGCATTATCCTCTCATTAAATTCATTTCATAAGCTAACAGTTGCAAACACTTCATGAGGGTAAGAATGACCAAAATACTATACTTCCTCTGTTTATATAAAAGTTACCATAAATGAATATATCCAAAGACCCAGAGAAGTTATTTTATAGTCAATGATCGATAGTCTTGCTGGAAGTCACCAGTCAGTTCTGAATAGAATTAACATGTATAATTACTCAGGAGAATAGGAATCAAAACCTTGAGTTAGAATTCTAGAACCTTAAGCAATGATATAATAAAATACCTATTAAATGTCAAGCAAACGACCTAAAGAGCTTTGCATTCGAATTAAGGAAGACCCTTTTAATGGCATGCATTTTACTCTCCGCCTCTATCCGATTTCGACACTCTTTCATCCTTCTCAAACTTCCTAATGCTTTTAAAATTCGAATAGAGAGATACATAATTTTAACTGGTATTTTTCTCCAGCGTCCAGATTTTAAATGATATCGAAATGGGGAATTTTTTTGAGAATTACATAGACTGAGAGAGTGTTGACCTCATTAGATAATATTCAAGGAGCCTATTGTAAAATATGCAATTTTATTTTATTTTTTCACATTTCAGAATATGGTCCCAGATTCCTTAATGAGTTCATGTCGAAAGTTTATTGATTGCTTAAGTTAAAACGAGTGGTTAGTCGATATATTTGTCACCTCTGATAGTTGATACCAGGCGGCTATAGGTATTTTTAAAATAGCAGAATTGAACGGATCTTCTCCGTATAACGTGCACGCACCGACTCATAGGTCTTCAAGTCCTAATTATCATTCGATAATTTTTCTCGGTTGCTCATCGACTTACAAAAGGCGCAAAATTCCTAGGCCTATCTAATTAGGCCCTATATCACATTCCGTATTTTCCACCCACTCGGTACTGATATTTTTTAAAATTTCCCTTTTAATTCCCGATTCCTATTCCTACTCATTCCTTTTTCTCCCCTCCCCCTTTCATTTCCAGTTATCCAATATGCATATAGTTCTGTCTAACTCTTGGTCTCCATATTTTGGGAAAGACATTTGTTTCCTGTTAGCCTTTAGAAAGATCATCAGTATAGCAGGGGAAATTCTAAGCCTAAGCCACGGTCCGACTCTTAAAGTAGCTCTATTGACGGAATTACTGCAAGTTTAATAGAATTAGAGAGAAAAGAAATGTAATTGGCATTGGTTAAATTAGAGGATGAGGAGAGGGCGAAAGAGGAGAAGAAGTATCTCAATTGTGAAAGTCAACCTCCAAGCTGTCAGGAATCCTGATGCGAGGCAATCCATCATGGCGACGATTAGGAGGGTGAGAGTGAGACATAGGAGAAGGGAAGAAAAAACAACAACAGTAGTAACCTCACAACACACTCAACAACACCTGACATAAATTCTGTACGTCCGCTCTGGGGTGCTATTTTAATTATCTGCTGCAACGTATTTAGGTGAATTAATTTCAATTAAATTTGACGCTGTTAGTTTCCAGAGACCAGGAACAGAAGACGAAAACTAAACTTATATTTGTATTTTATTTAAAAGCCTTACGTTTAGATAGAACAAGCGATTGTTCAACAAGAATATTTAAAAGTGATTTGCAATTTTAAATATCAAAAAGTGAAATTATTAGCTTGCAATTTTTGTAAAAATAGGAAGAACACCCATAACATGAAGTTTTATTTAAAATCTGAATGGTCCATTAGCATTCACTTGCTGTTTCTCACCTGCTCGGGGCTCAATTATAGGGCCTGTTGTCATTTTCATCAATGAAAAAGTTTCAGTGTTTATCATGCTAAAATAACTGAAATTGAGTAATAGCAACGTAAAGTCTAATAAGAGATCATGGGGACAGGATCGCAAACAGATTTTGGGAATAAAGTCGATGTATCAAGGGAGACTTACTTTATTTAATTTTTGCATTTGGGTTCTAAAATATTTGCTTATCAGATAGTTAGCATTCCGCATTGCAATTTCATTGTTCGCCATCTGGATTACTGAGCTAATTCTTATTCAGCACGATATTAAGCGTCTTTCGACCGACTGATTAATTACATCAGCATTAATTATTTTTTTCCTCCAAGCGCCGAAAAGCAGGATGGCAGTACTTGACCATAAGTAACTTACATAATCTTAGTGTAGCAGGGGTGACTGATATTAATGTTTTTTACATCGATCTGAGTTTAAATTTCTTTAATCATTAATTACGATTTTTGGTCACCAACGCCTTTGCTGCCAAATTCATCGAGCATCGTTAAATTTTCATGTTCTTGAGCAAACATCTGAAGATAATTGTAGGGAGTCAATTTTCAATCACCATGTATAATATGTTATTAATTTTAATTATTTGAGAAAATATTAAATTGAACATAAGTCTCTTTAAAGACCCTATGTTAAAACCATCACTAACGATCAGTTGAAAAGTTTACAGTTTTCAGTATTGAAGAATAACATTACCTTTTCATAACACCATATTTCAGGATCGAATAGAAGGAAGCGTAAATATAGAGTTGACTAAATTTTAAAGGATGGGGCAGTGTTCCTTCTTTGGCAAATGTGCGAATACCTTGACCGTCTTGTGAAGTATTGATATCCAGATCTTCATATGCTTATTCAAGTTACTGTTATTCAGTGTAAGTTGCTCCCAACAATCAAAAATTGCAATTTTTTGTATTACTGTGGGTAACAGTAATATATTGACATATAGTTGTTCATATTTAAAACAGCTAGTCACAAAATTTCTGCGAGCAATGGGAACATACTCCTCAATTATATATGACGTTTGTCGGTAGCATCTCTCTGAGTAATTATGCTAGTCCTAAAAGCAGATGTACTTTAAATGAGTTAAAAAAATTGTTCCACTTACCTTCAAATGGTCCGCAATGGACACCCTTCCCGGTTTTCTCAATTCAGCTCTGCCTTCCAGTCTAATTTGCGGTGAAGTCCGTTTAGAGCCAATCAGTACCTATTCTACACAAGTACAACTTAAGCCACTTTCGACTTCAAAAGTTTAACTAATTTTTGCTTTAATTAGTTAGATAATTTCAATGACCGTTATATTCTAGACAGAACTAATCCATATTACATATTGTTGCCACCGTCAGTGACCATCTTGGCTATAGGTATCTATACAAACGTAATGAAAGAAGCAGAAGACTCGTAACTTAACAACTGCCATTTTTTCCCTAATTACAACTGCTTAAATGCAACTTCGGATAATGTAATTGATTGGCTGCATGGTTAACCAGTAATCGCATTAATAGCGAGATTGCATATCTAGACACGAGCAGGGAAACCCACTAATTGATAAATCATTTCAGAGGAGGTAAAGTCAGTGAACTTCGTTCAGTTGCATCGAAAACATTCTTTTCTGCCTCCTACCACAAATATCATTCAAACGTTTAAAGACTCAAAGAGAGACAGTGACTCTACTACACCTTTTGATATTCACGACCTTCTTAATGGTAAATGTAGTTTATATCCATAAATATCCAAACGCCTTTTTGCGTCATTTATATTTAGTTTTCGCAGTTGAAATGGCTTAATGGTGAAGAATTGCTTAGCGTGGAATCGGGTTGAGCCGCTGTGCTGAAGAAATCGTCAAATAAAGCGTGAGAACCACTGCTGACCGCTACTGCAAGGCGCCGTTCACCTGATTTAACCAGTTCAAGCCCATGGAGTGTAGGGAGAAATAGTTAAAGGGGATAGCTAGATAGAGAGGTAGGTACGTGAATAAGAGGTGAGGGAATTTTATGGGAAGAGAGTCCCTGAAGGGACTCTATTGGCAGCAGTGACCCACTACGAAAAGCCAGAAACTGGTTCAGACGTACCTCCCTCTCTTTCCTTCCCCTTCTCCTACTCCACTATGGGACTGAAGGCACCTGTTCGGTCACAACGTTATTCCATTCCAATCCACGGTATTTGAAAATGGAATAGCTGCGCAATTATAATATGAGCCTGGGATAATCAAATAATAAGCGAATTATTTTACTGCACTGTATGCAAATTATTTAAAACGAAATTTAGTCTGTTATTTACTTTTACATTTGATAATCTAAATAAAAGTATGCGCAATTTTGTATTTAACACCGTATTTTCAACTTGAACGTAATCAGTGTGGGAGATAAATGTTTTATTTTTGAACGAATTTAGGCAAAATTTTTTAACTTAGGCAGATCTAGACTCTATAGAAAGTAAAGTATGCTACTGTTTATTAAACCCAGGTATTCATTTAAAATGATATTTTGCTAAAGATACTTTGAGAGTAGGCAACCAGAGATTATATACTGAATCTCTTTATTTATGGACCGCATCAGGAACATGATTTAAACAAAAGGGTGTATAAGATTTCAAGATATCTGCACAAAGTTGCGATTGTTCTTTTTGTTTAAGTTTGATTTATTCTTTAATTTCAATTTGAATTGATCATTTCTAGAAATTACATTAATGGAGGTATTTTTGAACGTTGAATTACGAATGCCTACACACGGTAACAACAAATGTGGAAGAGTATTTATGTAGTCGAATTCCTCAATGCAAACTTGGTGCATCCGAAGTAGTTAGCAGAAGTTCGAGTAGAAGTTAGGTCTACGCGAATACTTTGGTTGCTAAACATCAATGGTGTTGAGCAGGTACTTAGGTATTTTTAGGTCCTCTACAGTCATACATGAATCTGATTCATTTTCAGTGTTTGAACCCAGGTCATCTTGATAGAGGTGATCAATTTTGAGATCATCCTCCTTTATTTGAACCTCTTTACTTGAAATTTCTGCTGACTTTGCCTGTTTATCCTTTAATTTCCTGAAATTTCCTTCTCCAAGACCGAACTGGTTGTCGGTGTTTAATGAGTGTTCAGCTAGACACCTCTCAAGAAAGGGTGATTTCAGTTGGCACATACTTATAGTATCTTCTCTACCACTGCAAACTTTCTGGAATATTTTCGTCAGATTTGTAGTTGCATCAATTTTTTATTGATTTTTAAAGTGTATAAATGTGACTTTCACCTAAGATCACCATTCATTTAATTTTACACGATCTTCTAAAACCTTCTTCCCTTAAGAGATAATTATTACTACTCACTTTCAATGTTTGTGATAAAAAAACCTCAACGTGATTTAGTGAGCTTAGTGCTCTATACAATTAATCATACCTTTTTAAGTTAAATTAAATCAGTAAAGTTTCGCCACTCTGTTTTCCTTCAATTGAAAATTCATCATATTTCAAGTTCTTGAGAGAAAATAAGGGAAAGTACGCTGAGTGGGGAGTAAAACATTACTCTGAAGGGGTTCCATGGTTTAAAAAACACTCAAGGGTTCATTAAAACATCTGCTCAGAACAGGTTATATCCGGATATATATTTTTTCATTTTTACATTTCACGATTCGCTTCCGATACATCTTAAAATACAAATCTGAAAATACTCTAATTTAAAGAACCATAATGGTTCTTACCATTTCTCATAAAAGTCCCATTATATTCTAGCCGTGACATAATTTAAGCAGGTATTGCAAAATGTCCTACTTATTAATATAAGTAAGTCCTACTTATATTAATAAGTAGGAATCAGTGATAACCTATGCGAAAGATGTAGTGGGAGATTCTTTAACTTGGATAAACATTAGCGCTTTTACCGGAGAAGTAATAAAGAAGTATTGTGATGCAAAGAGAAAACTCTGTGCTCGTTCCCAATTACCTACGTTCACCGTTTATTTCAATACATCAAGATACATCTACTTTCAATTTACCTCGATTCACTAATGTCAGATAACTAAGTGAATATTGAATTGCAGAATAATACTGAATATCACTTATATCAGAACCATTTTAGTTTAGGCTATTTTAATAGCAAATAGGGAGAGAAACCGATTGGAAAGAATTGACAGACTAGCATCGACTAGAAGAAAATCAACGAGAATAAGAATGCAGCAGCATTGCATGAGAAGGCGTATTGGCACAAAAATGAAAACATCGCAGATTGACAAAGAATTTGTATTCTTACACATGCCTCAAAACATCAATTTTAGGATAAATCCCTTCATTTATAAGCTAAAAGGGAAATTAATTGAAGATCACTTTAAAGTACACGGAGTAATCTTATTTAAAAGTTCTGTTACGTATAAATACTTTCAAGTGTATAAAACGCGCAATCATTTTCGTGCATTTTATTGCAATTTAAATCTTTAATCAAAGTATTATTTATGAAGAGAGGAAAATGAAGGCCCAGGAAGTAGGAGGAAGCATCAAGCAATAAGATTAGAAGAGGAGATCAAAGGGAAAGACCGCAGCCGCCACTGCCTCCGTGGCAGAAACGTTGAGAAGAGGGTGAGGAGGGATGGGAAGAAAGAAGAAAGAACTGCACTTCAGGCGTCCGAGAAAGGTCAAAAGTTCCCACACCGTGAAATCCAGCGCACCGCATGGGGCAGAAATTTCAAAGAGATTTTTCCCAATGCTGGAAAAAACGCTAAGGTTCGCAATTTATTCTCGCTCTTCCTGTAGCATTGTAGCAAACACGTGCAAAAAGCGAACTACTTCTCCTCGTCTTTTCCTTTTACTGCTATTACTATTATTAATTAGCTTCAGTTTTCTCAAAGAGAACTTCTAAGTATTTCCTCTGTTGTTATTACATTTTCATCTATTACTATTCTCACTTTTTCTCATTTCATTGGTTTATTGGGAGGTGAATTCATAGGAGAAGTAACAGTTATTCAAATGTCTTCTTTGATTAATCTAAATTTGACAGCAAGATTGTTCCTTAATAATTAAATATATCCACCTCTGTTACATTTTATTTGAACTAAATAATTTTGCAAAAATTTTCTCTCTCGTTTTTTAAGCCAAAAATTAAAATGTCTAAAATATTGATAATTTGCCCTGTCCTCAAAACCTCCAAGAGGTAAATTTTACTGAAGCAGAGAAAAAATAAGATTATTTGGCTCGGAAGTAATATGCGAGTGTTTACCGAAAGCGATGCTTTGCACTATCGAACAGATCGCTATTTCATAACCATGAAGAAGCATTTTAATTAATTATTATAATTCTTTTGAAAAGAAACAGGCCGTAATTAATAAAAGAGAGGTTCCAGAAATCTATGGCTATCCAGATTATTTCCCGTGACAAAGTAAAGAAATTCTAAAATTCTAACCATGAGAAAATGGATAAATACGAGTACACTAAAGGTATCGAATAAATTGTGAGGGAGAAGATCGGGTGCAAGTATCGTTGGTCTAATTTCTATCAGTTTAAGTTTTCATATAAGTTAGTTGAACGATAAGACTTTCGCATGTAAGGATACCATATTATCCCAAATAAATAAATATATATTTCCATCAAACGAAATGGTCTTCAGTCAACACAACAGCTAGGTTTTTCGGCTAAAGATCACTATTAGCAAGGATATGGCATTGTAAAACTGCAAATGGGTGGTGATCTTGGAATTCTACTTAAATAGAGATTTCTGAGCTGGCTGCAGTTGGGCTGATGTGAATAATAATAAATTCCAGGTGTTTCCTAAACCTCCTGCCTTCTCCCAAGCACGCGGGTTGAATGATACGGAAATAGTAGGAACATTTAAAATAGTTACTGTTTTGAATAATAAAAATAGGCATCGAAAATAAAATTCTGTTCGTCATTGGCAATGAAATGTAGAAAATGGGATGATATCAATAACAGAAGAGTCACAGAAAGATGTCGTGTTTTTGATTAAAATATTACTGAAATGTTGCCACCTATTAGTGCATTGGAATATAATAATTTTTGTGATAGCGAAATAATTTGTGTATGAAATTAGTTCAAGCTCTAAAATATTAGTATACAGATTTTACTTACAATATTTAAGTAGCAAATTAACTTCTTAATCAAATTATACTTAAAACAGGAAGGTTCTTAAACAATCACCAACAATGAATTGAATAAAAGTTTATACTATACTACACTATGCTACATTTTGACTAAACTATTTCTGTCGAAATCTTAATTACAGTAATTGAGACACTGTCAATTGAGACGCACAATTGAAATATGAGGAGCCAATTTGATTTTTGGACTGACTTTGAATGATCTAAGATGCAGAAAACCCTGAAATACCCTCCAGTTACATTTTGCCCCTCTTTAAACTGAGCTCACGCTTACATCCTCCTCTGAGTGTTAACATATATCCAAGACTCACATAATCTAATCTCTGAAACAGCAAATCAATCTACCTACCCATCTCTCTACAATAAACCGTGCTCAACATAACCTAGTCCTACCCCCATCTTGTATGGTTAAGATCATGATAAATCAGATGGTCAATAGTCTGAACAAATTACTCTCCCAAACTTAAATACCGGAATACTAAATCACCTCTGGTCTATATTCTTTATGCCTATTCGAAACATCGCCGATGTCAAGGTATTGAAAAAAGAATTAAATCATAAACGAAAATATATTTCGTTAAATATAAAATATCAATACATATTTACAAATACAAAAGTTTAGTAAATGGACCAGTATACATATGTGATTATAAGCTCAAGCCACCTCAACCTTTCTCTTCTTACTCTTCGGAGGGGTAATTTCATCATCACCTGTTGAAGCAATCTGTTCTGATGTGGTTATCTCGTTGACAACCTTCTTTTCATCTTCTCCTTCCACTGACTTTGCGTCTTCAACTTTAACCACCTCAACAACAGAATTATCAGCAAGCAGTCGCAGGAGTGTAGCTGCTCCATGAGCAACCTTTGAGTCCCTTCGAGACAAACCACGAGAGATCGCCTGCCAGGGATTAGTTTGCTGCATAGCAAGTGGAGCACTTCCACTAGCGAGTGATGGGCAGATGGCACATATGACGGAAGCAACAGCCTGTGGACGCCGTACTTCCCAGCCTGATTGTGCACCACTGGTCAGAACAAGTAGTCGAGAAAACTGAAACCGACAAACAGAGTCCAGATGTGTCAGTAGGGCCGCTAGAGATGTTCTTGCTGAGGCAGGAGCTCCAGAACGAAAGAGTGCTGGGGAGAGGGGAATGTCAAAGTAGATTCCACGTCTGAGGAGTTGAGTACATTGCCTTGGAGCTGGTCGAAAGTCATTAATAGAGGAAGATTGAACAGGATTGACTGTGATTAGATCAATGGGGATATTGGCCGCACTTTCAATAGCATATGTAAAAGCAGCTGAGGAAAGAGATTCAAAAGCAATTACATCAAATTTTCGAATGTTATTGGCGAATTCTTTAAAGAATAGACCAGCAAGATCTGAATCTGAACAAGTGAGAGTAAGACGATTAAAAAGTCGAGGTGGAGAAAGAGAAGGCAGACGAGAGGCGGACGATGAACGAAACTGCTCACTCTTTTCTAGAAGAGCAGTGAGTTCAGACCCGGATAACGGGGTTAATTGACGAATAAGTGATTCCCGCATTTGCTGTCTCTCTTCCTTCGCAGATTTTTTCTTGTCTTTGAAACTGAACTCATCAATGCTAACCGTTGTGGTGATGGCGATATAGAGATATTCACAGTCTAGAAGGCGAGCGATTAACTCAGGAGTAGCGGACCCACGGGGTACATCGAGATCGTAGTATTTAGTATCCATTGCAATTTTTCTTACAAGTCAGGTAGAATCAAGACTTGCACTAAAAATACGTGAACAAATAAAAGAATGAAGCCCAAGATAAAGCAAAATAATAAAAAATATTAAACAACCAGATAATTAAAATATTTTGAATGTCAGTTGAAAATATCAAGCAATATAAAAAGTAAAACCACATCCATACATAAACAATACCAAATATTAATAAAATTCAAAAAAGCACGGGACACACCAGCGCCACCCAAACCCCGACACATGTAGTTTTACAAATACGCTGCACGATTGCAGAATTTAAACAATATCAATTGATTATAAATGGCAAGCATTTGATGTATCAAAATAAATACTGTAACTGGATGGAAATGTCAAATATATATAATAGTTGTATAAAGAACTCCTGTAGTTATTGTTAATTAAAACAGACTGCTTGAAAAATTCATTCAAAAGTAACCTCGTTTGCAGCAAACTTTAATAATTGATTTCAATAATTTTTAGAGATTATTAAGATTTCGGAAATGATTATCTATTAAAGCACGAATTATGAATTTTAGTTACTACTATTGGAGCAGTTTTACTTAAGCTTTTATACGTTGGTTGATTGCTTATTTTATTATGATAAGCAGGTATCGAATTTATTGATTAGCAGAAAAAAGTATTCATTGATTCTAGTTGTGTCGCCTTATTTATACCCATTCAATTAAATAATTTACTTCCTGACGATCTACCTAAAGAAGTCTATTTTCCTTATTGTCTCCACTTATTTAGTAAAAATCTATATGTTTTTTATCAGAAACCGTCTATTACAGCATGTAATTATGATATATTATGCAGCTGCTTTACTGATTTATAAAAATGGTATTTTTGTAAAATATAAATTCGGCACTTATTAACCAATAGCAATCGAGCATATTTATTAGTCAACCATAGTATGTCCGAATGACCTAAAAGGTCACTGTCTTATCTATCCCGGTGTTATAATGAGAAATGTTAATTTTATCTCGTAGACAATGATTTTAATTAATTTTGTTTGGATTTTCTTCATTCCTTTTGGACTGATTGCAGGAAATCTTGGTAAATCCTCAAAGTTTTGTACATTTACTTTATTCAGACCCGATTACTTTCCTTGTCTCGAACAATTTTGGTCAACTTAGTCTTGAATCCCCTACTCATGCTCGAGTGTTAGTCGATGGATTAATTGCTCCGAATGCATTTGATTACAGTTTTGATGACAAGCTGGTGTTCTATGTTGGAGGTCATCAGATTCAGCATACTGATTTTATTTCTGTTATTAAGGTAATGGTAATTGATCTACTTTTTTATTCAATAGGCCTTTAATTTGACTGATTTTCGAACACATAATGTATATAAATTCGACCACGGTGCCATAAATGCTCTGGCTGTTGATTGGCATAATATGATGATCTACTGGGCTGTTTTCAAAGAAGAATATATTGCCGTTGGAGAAGTCAGTCTAGACTTAATTACAATCACCAAACAGAAAATCATAGTTTCATCCAATATGAGCAATCTAAAATCCATTTGTGTCGATCCTGTTTCGAGGTCACTTTTTTGGTTAAGATCTGAGGAGTCCACCTTGATTGAAAGCTCCGGTTTGGACGGCAGTGAGAGGAAAGTGATATTCGAAGAATCCGGCGTTATGGCAAGGGACTTGAAAATCGATTACTCAACTAAGCGCCTTGTTTGGTTTGATGAAACCCACAATCGATTTGGCTGTTGTAATTTTCAAGGTGGTGATGTCACCTATATTCCTACTCCAGACTTTGGGCCTGATCGACCACAACTTCTCACTGCATTCGGAGGTCGAATATTCTTTTTCAGCGACATGTCTATAAGTAGCGTGTCAGAAAAGGATAAAATATCACTTTCCACAAAGGTTCATAGGCGTTTTGGGCATCAGCTCTATGCTGCCATGGTGTTCAGTGGAGCTGACCGAATTCAAAGTAATGTTGTCCATTTTGCTCTTTTGATAAAGTGCTTATTTTAGTTCCAATGAAGGGAAATTTCACCTGTGTGCCGGAGAAATTTAGACATCTTACAAATGCAGGTGAAACAGGATGCAATTTTCTGTGCCTTAATTCACCCTCCAAGCCTCAATACACATGCACCTGTCCAACTGGTATTTCTTCAAGCAAGACTCTTTCTTCATCAATTTCCATGAAAGGTGAATCTCAAATAAGTCTTTCTCACTCCTACATGTGTCCAAAGAATCCTGAAAAATTCCTCCTTGTTGCTCGGCCACCGAAAATTTTTATGCTTTCTCTGGATAAACAACTTACGGATAGTCCACTTTGGCCAATCGGGACTTCACCCAATCCTCGTGGAACTCTTGTTCGTGTTGATTTTGATCCTAAATCAGAGTATATTTACTGGGTGGATAATGCCATCTATCGATTGAAGCTTGGAGAACGAAGTGAGTGGGCATTTTTTACTCTTCTTATTTACCATAAGAATGTGTAGACTTTTTATTGGTAAACGTTAGAGACATGGAAACTGTAGGATTGTTAAAACGAAGTTAGGATATCCGTAAGATGTTCGGACAGATTTGAAATAATTCAAATTTTATTTCGCCTTCCCATTTTGAAATGTTAGAATGGTATATTTTATGACGGTCTTAATTTTACGTTGATAGACCTCAGTTACTGCCTCGATTCTGGTAACTCGTTCAGACCCGATTTATATTTGGAAAACAAAGTAAGTTTTTTAGCTGTTGTTGTTTTTATTTCACATAATAGCTAAAGAGAATTCGAAGACGTTCAATCATTAAAGAATACCAAAGCACGTGTATTATGAAGAGATAGAAGTGCTGCGTTCTCTCAAATGAACACATCTTTTCTTTTGCTTTTTGTACCCTGTTTTAAATTTGGAACTCTAGTAAAACTATGGTAAAAGGCGTCTTAAAACAGTTTCACGCGTGTATTTATAACGTATACGTAAAGAGTCGCTCTTCTGACTTTGGTATATTAAAGCTGAATATTAAGTGGCTTTGAGATGTCTTTGGTTATCTCAGGTTTTCTGTTGGCCGTTTAATGCTGTAGATTCCCCAGTTAGCGGTAGGAAACTAAAACCACATCGTAACAGGCTTAGGACATCAAATATATGTTCAAAAAGTTATGAGGTAGCTCAGTAGTTTATTTTAAATGCTTTGTGGAATGTGAGGAGATTATTTCATATGATTATCTAATGATCTCTTATTTTTGCATTACCTTTTTGCAGAAGTCGACTACCGCAGTTAGTTGGATTTTTGGGTTTATCGTTAGTTGTTTGTAATATTATCTGTGCCTTCTCATTTCCTATTCACTTGCAACGTACAACTTTTGACGTCATCTATTGAACAATGCCTCGAATATCTATCAGATTCACTTTGTGATGGGTAACTTATAGATCGATCCCTCAGATTTCAGTCTTAACCAATGGCTTCTTGGATCTTAGTCTCGCTAACAACTTTCATTATACTTAATGTGATAATTTCATCAGCTAGACATTTCTCATTCATCGGTGAGGGGCTTTATGCATTTCATCTAGTCACTATCTACTTAATTGATCTGCGTTTTCAATATTTTTCTACTTCATCAAGCTCCTACTGCTGTGATTGAACCCACCAATGGAGCGCTTCAGACTTTGGATGGTCTAGCAGTGGATTGGATAGTAGGCAATCTCTACTGGTCCACAGGGGGGAATCGACAGATTTGGGTCTCTCGCCTAGACGGTGCCTGGCCACGTCTTCTTCTCACTCTGGAAGATTTTGATGCTGGAAGTGGCAGTTCAGCAAGTGGAGGTGGTGATAAGGAATCGGTAGATGTCATGGGAGATCCCTACGGTGAAGAGACCAACAAGCGCCGACCCACTGCTCTGGCTATTGATCCCATCAATCGGTATCTCTTCTTCAATGTATGGTCGGGAACGAGAGGGCGAATTGAACGAACTTGGCTTGATGGAACACACAGGTAAAACTCCTTAAATTTATATTTTTCAGCATTCATACTCTTTGTTCCATTTCTTCCTGTTTCCTTGTGGACCCACCGAAATTTAAAAAAATACTTCGAATGAATTCAATTTCCTTGTTCCCCTCCTACATATCATTGTTATATTGTGTGAATGCAATTAGGTAAATTAGGGTTTCTAAGGTTAATCCGTAATTTATTTAAAAAAAGAATTAGTTTTCTCGCAGCTGATTAATTCAAAATATGATTTGATACTATTGCGTGCTGAGCACCACCATGAATACCAATGTAGATTACCTTTTCAAGAGCTCCTAAATGTTAATAATGTTAAGGAGTTTTTTTCCTTATCAATGATTTTCCCCTCATTTTCTCTGTAAATTAGGTTTGGTAGTTCGAAAAAGATATTTTCATAACAGAACTACACTTTAGTCCGTCCTGTGTCTAAGGACTTTTGTAAGCTTTTCCAATACCTTATTCAGTTTTGTATTTTATTAAATTGTCCAGCAAAGCGAGGTAAGTGTTTCTTAACACCTAATTATCAAATATCAAACAAGTGTAAACAGCATAATGATTGAATATCTCCATATTCAGAGTGCACTACTGTTTCAGACATAAAAATAACTACTGTGCGTATACAGACAGTTGTATTTTGACCGTTTGCATTAATAAATGTCCTGGTCAAGTTAAAACACTTAGCTACCTCTTCTTTGTTAAGACTATAAGCTACTGAATATCGTATGAGATTATCTTGCCATCTCAATCATTGGAGGAAATGAACTGAAGTAGCAAGATAGATCCTTTATTAAAAACCGGCCAATAAACACCGAATATCGTATAAAAGCATTTGCTGCAATCTCGTCAACGAAAAATGCAATTTTAATTCTTGAAAGTGAGCTACCCATTCTGTAAATATTGTACAACTCAAATCCAAAAACCAAATGAAGTAAGAACCTTCGGTACTTTCGGTGTCGCTCTCTAATTCTTTTTGATCCCTTCCGCATTATTATTTTATTGGACCTTATTTTAACCGATTTCATTTGCTTTTCACAATTAAAAGTATTGTGGGTTATAGTAAAGAAATAAGAATATATGTCCTAGGAATCAAACAGAAAATCCTAGAAGTAGAATAATGGAAAGGTTTGTAAGCATAGAATTCTATTTAATATTCCTCAACTCCTTTCCATTCCGTATGGCGTAAATTTATGAAATCATTAGTGTAGTATCCCGAGTTTAAACCCTTAAAAGTCATTTTAATATTAATTTTATACCATTTCTCTAAGTTCTACTGAACGCCAATGTAAGCGACATGCTGAAACCGTATTTTAATTACACTTTTAGGGAAGTCATTGTTGACCATAATCACACTGTATGGCCCAATGGGATAGCACTGGACTTTGAAGCTCGTCATCTCTATTATGTGGATGCCTACTTGGGCGTTATAAGTCGGGTTGACTACAGTGGAGCTAATCCCAAGCAAATTGTTTCAGGTCATCTTCAACATCCATTTGGATTTGACCTCCTCGGTAAATATTTTCTACTCTTGCTATTTAATGTTAATTTGGCAGCATCTTGAGTTATGTTATTTAATTTAGGTGACAATCTCTATTGGAGTGATTGGCAAACTCTATCAATTTCTCAAATAAACAAACAGACGGGGGAAGATTTACGAGTTCTCAAGACTATCAGTGTTGATGAAGCCCTTATGGGAATTCGGGCTGTCGATCTCTCAGCTAAAAATACATGTAAGTCTATACTATCAACTTCCCTATTTATAATGCTTATGAAAATAGTCTAAGGTCTCATAAGTTCAAATTCGTATTCATTCTCATGGACGTATTCTTTCTATTTTACTATTTATCCCATCGGCCACCTCTAGTTTGAAATGTATATCCCTACGTTCTACTGACAATCTGGGCAATGCTGTGAGAGTCGGCAGTGTAGATTTTCAGCTTCCAGTGGGTCTAAACCCAAAAAAAATTTAGGAAAGAGACAGATAATGTAAGCACTTCTATTAGAAGTTCATAAGATGAAAATGTTTGTGAGTAGGAGTCGTAGGTAATAAAGCAAGGGAAGAGGAGGATAGCTAAATGTGAGTAATAGTATTTCTAATGTCATTTTCGTCTGCTTCCTTTTTAGATAAAGGAAATGTGTGTGGTGACAAGTCAAAGAGTGGTTGCTCTCACCTCTGTTTCATGCTGCCATCTCGGGAGAAGAGCGGACGCTCTTCTAACTCGTCCAATAAACTGGATGAGGTAGATGACCTCTACTATTGCAGCTGTCCGCCTGAATACGCCCTCGATTCTGACGGGAAGACTTGCATTGTACCCGACTCCATGCTCCTCTACTCACTTGATGGTACGGGAATTAGACGCATGAGTCTACCCAAATCTCGTCCAAAACAACCTCCTCGTGGACCGCTTATGCATCAGCCAGGAAATAACAGGTTAGTTTAAGATGTATGGCTATACTTAATCTTGAATACATCTTAACGCATGGCTTGTAATTTAGACGTCCGTCTGGAACGACAGGTGCTAAAGGCTATGGTCTGACAAACAATGATGTGGAATTGGCTGCTGCGGAAACGGCTGCAATGGCGTCGAATCAGATATTCAATCAAGTGCCTCTTCCCTTCTTGCATCGCGTCATTCGCTTTGATGTGCATATATCAGAAGAACGAATCTATTGGGTGGAGGACTCTGCACCACAAGTAAGATTTACTGTTTAGTTAGGAAAATACGAAATCTTAAAGCACTTAAGACTGGTGGTTAAAGTATCGATCCGGTTGGAAATTTTTCCTTCACACTCTGCCAGACTCGAAAATAGCAGCCTTGGACGAAAATAGCAAGTTCTTGTCGTTCTGAGATAATAACTTTTTGGGACTAAGACTAACAGCTTTCAGCTACGGTTGTTGCAAAGGCTTTCACAAACAATAGGCAACCACAGTTTTTAAATTAGAAAGCCAAGAGTTGAGAATAGACCAAATTCAATTGTGCAATGCCAATGGAAACTCGGGAGAAACGGGAAAATGAAAAGAGAGGGAAAAGCAATATGAGTAACAAGGGAGAACTTGGGAGTCGAGTGTTTTCACCACAAATCTTGTAACCGCCGTATCGTAAAATTTTTCAGACGAATTCTGAGTTATCGCGAAAGAAACGAGTGCAAATCGTTAACCATTATTCTACACTGAAACTTTTAAAGGCAGTTCAAGTAAACGCAGAAATGTAAACATGATTTTTTACCAAAACGAATTAAATTAATATTACTCAAAGGTACAGATTTTTTCGGGAATCCCTCAGATTAGTAAAGTCATTATTAGAGTCCGTACTTGACTCAAACATCACGAATTATGGGGTTTTAATGAATAGCAGAAACAATCGGTTAACACTACACAGTGCGCAGTTATTTCATCTTGATATGGAAAAATAATTCAATTTCAATTGTAAATATCTTAAAAAGATGCCGAATATTTTCAGGATTGAAGACAGATATTCCTTAGGTTAGTCTTCTTAAATATCACGTATAGAGATTCGTTTATCTCATTCAACAAAAACAATCGACAAATGGATTGCTTTCGTATCTCAAATGTGCCTAAAAACTACATTCCCTTTTATTTGTTTTAGTGCATATCAGTAGCGTTTCTAAACGGAACGGGAAAAGAGACACTTCTGTGTCTGTTCCACGATACTGGTATGCAAGAATCCTCCAATCGAACGGGAGAATCAGACACTTTCCAAACTCCTTCCTCGGGAAATCCTCTTCAGGCCCGGGATTCCATCGTTGGGCTGGCTTTAGATTGGCTCACCAATGCCCTTTACTTCTGTGTAGACGGTGAACGACCCAGACTAGAGGTGATTGACCTTAAGTACCGAAATTATCTCCCACCTCTATCTCCTATTCCTGATGGTTCTCCACTGTCTTTATACTCACCCCCGGTGCCGCCACAGCTTCCTTCGCAAAGAGGCTCACGACCTCGAAAAACCTCCACCACATCACGTAGTTGGGGCAGTTGGCATTCGATTTTACGTGTCCGGCGAAATATCGTTCCCTCGTGGTTTCTCCCCCCCAAAGGCGCCGACTCGACTGCAGATGACTACGATCTCTACTCGTATGATTTCAACCCCGTTACGGATCGATTAGCTAATAATGTGGATAATTATCGATTGGTTTTGCTGCATAATCTGTCTTCTCCACGGGATATTGTAGTACATCCAAAGAAACGGTAATATTTCCCTATTTTCAAAGTGCACAATATGATAGTCAAACCATCAGATGTATTGTTATTGTTTGGAATTCTATATCAACTATTATCTGTTGACTTTGGAGCTTATTTGTGATTAGTCGTCATGGTTTCTAAAATATTAGTTGAGCATATCATTCCTTGGTTAACCTTTGAGAGATATGCTGGACTTGATGTTGCGCCAGTGGCGAAGCGGTAACAAAAAGGTCTCAAGATCAAATTTCAGTGGGCATTATTCAATGAATAATATATTTACGCTGTCACTTGTCCGTGGTAAGTTTTGGAAAACTTTTTCCTTCAATGTGCGGTGGTCAACATAAGCGTCTGCTTAGTCCTAAATCATTGCCCATCGGTGCACATCCAGTGGTGTGGTTAACTCTTGTTAAAAATTGAAATGGTTTCAGGATTCTTTCCCTCTACCCAAATCAAGTGTTGTGAACACTTCTCCTAATGGACTTGGAAAGTTTTTCTTTCAAGGGGTTTAAATACAATTATATAAAGCTGAGTCACTGACGATGTAATTCAGAAAGGTCACATCTTTGTCACCCTCTTATTAAGAATTGAGGCATCCAGATATGGACCTTTCTTAGTGCTGAGTTTGCCCTCACACATTACAATGTTGAGGTATTTCTCTGATTTTCTCTTTATATTAATTGTCTCCTTTTTATTAACTAGGTATCTGTTCTGGTTGGATGGAACTCACAACGCACGATTCAACATATTTACCGCCGGTCTGGATGGTCGAAATCATCGATTGATTTGGAATGGAGTTGGAATGGTCATGAGTTTAGCCATTGACTATACCGGTACGTTTACACTACTTTCATACACTGAATAAGTGGAATGACTCATCCTTCCAATTGTACGTGCATTAAACTGTCGTCACCTCATTGTGCAGTAGCAGCGTTAGCGATCTCTTTTCTGAGTGGATTACTATCACATGTCTTACCGTTCTTCTCCCTTTTCTCTCGTTAATTTATAGCTGATCGCCTCTATTGGATGAATTGGGTGACCAAGTGCATTGAGTCTATAACTCTCAATGGTGAAGACTGGCTCTCTGTCAATCCTCAACTACCGTCAGATCATGGAACTTGGCGAAATTTTGGCGATATGTACGATGATGGTGTGCCTTCACCTTCCGCCTCGTCTTCGGATTTCCATCCTTATGCTATTGATGTCTTTCAAGGGGCCGTTCTTTTCTCGGAGGTTAGTTTGTAACCCTTGTCCTTTCTTGAATTTAAGGCTCTTCTACACTGTTGCAATGCTATGAAGTCTAGTTTCTGCCTCCATGATCTATGTGCCCGCTCGATGTCGCTAGGCTATAGTTGACTCAGACTCGAGGAGAGGGGTAAGACAGAAGTGTAGTTACTTCAAGGTCTGCTCTAATTAAACAAAAACTATATTTGAATACAAGTCGTTGTAGTAATGCTGATGTTTAAAGATCATTACATCGCCGGGTTAATAACATTTTTTCCTGAATAGCTATCAAGCTGTCAGGAGCTGCGTACTCCCGAATATTGATAAGAATGATGTACGACTTGGAGACTACCTCGGAACTTGTTCATGCCGGCATAAATGCCGGAGCTTTTAGCATTGTTTTGTCGACTTGCTATCGGTTTCCTTATGAGTGGGATGAGTTTTAGTATATCTCAATGTTAACCCTAGTGAAACAGATGCATTAAATAGATATGACCAAATATTGAATGAATGGTCACGTATAGTAACGAATCGGAGCAAGAATTTTCTAGAGCATATAAGTAGGAGGCTAATCGGAAATCGATGCTTGCGCACAATCGCATTAAGGGAAGCGTAGGGCGATCATATTTGTAAAATTCATTTGTTAGGGATTAACTGTCCTTTGCATACGTAGCCAATTTGATCTAAAGAAAACAATTAGTTAACGTAGAAATTAATGACTTTCAGTGTTACATTTAGCGACGGGGAAGGAAAGTGAAACCTGAGGATATCGATTTATAAAAAGCAATAATATTTTACCACCTCAAGAGGATTCGACTGAAAATACTGAAGTACAAAGCTGCCAATTTTATACGAATATTTCCTGAAAAGAAAGCAATGATTTCCCACTGTTGGAAGGCTCATTGTTCCTCAGGTGCGACGATCAACAAAGAGTAGGGTGGTTAAAATGCGACATATTAGAGTATCGTCAGCGTTGACATCAAATTCAACGTGAGTCTCTTTAAAATATCTTTTTAAAAGCAGCAGCACATATTCTGCCAAGCTGAAAAGAGAAGATTTCGGATCCAATGGACCAAATCTCTCTTCCCTTTCCCCAAATTATTTCTTCTTTGTTGTGGATATGCTTTTCTTTCCCGAATAGTATAATGTATATTGATTTTATAAATGTACGGACATATTACTGATATCTCTTGGGCTAGAGTTATCATTGATGTCCCTTTGTGGAATAATTATGGTCGTTAAGCTCAAATAGAACTTAGTTTTGGTGACAATAGGGTGACATTTACACTTAATGCTGATTTTCTTAATGAAAGTTCGCACTATTCTGTATTTTCCTCTTTATATTTTCACAAATTAATTTTGATTAACGTATTATTAGAAGACCTAAATCTGGAGCCGCACAAGCCTAACAGTTTGGGCGGTTGAAACACTCCCTTTCATATCTACAGGGGAGCACTAATAGTACAAATCAAGTTTATTATGCTAAACTGGGCTCACATCCGTTGCTGCCTTAACCACTGTAATATTAAATTTTCCTTTGTTTCCTACAGTTAACCACACAAAGTGTGTACCGGGTCCAAATCCCAAATACTCGTAACAAAGGAAATCAATTCAACGTGGCTGCAGATTTGCTTCTTCGCGGTGCGGCCTCCCCCTCGGGTCGACAAAACTTCCTCGTCCTGGGTCTCTTCGTTGCAGGATTCGATAGACAAGCAGCAGAGCCTGGTCATCGTTGTGCTCCACCCTCGTCAAATACTGCATTTTATCTCCAGGCTCCCGCCTGGAATTATCCCTATAATCTACAGAATCCCCCAAATCAACCTCAGCATCAACAGACGGGACCAATTTGTCAGGTAATGTCTAAATTCATCCGCTTAATGATGTGATTATTCTTCGATGTTGCCTGTATTTTGGTGTTTTTCGTGCCATCGCTTTGATTTTTATTCGCCTTCGATATATTTTTCAACACAGTTTTCTGCTTTCGTAATTGCTTTTTCGTATAAAATATGTGATCCGGTTCTATTTTCTCATCTTTAACTGTTGAACATAGTTTAGTAGTTCTGTTATCCTTCTGCTTAGTATTTTTTTGCAGATGACTTGTTGCTTAATATCAATATTAGATATTTTTTATATTACTCTATTATTTCTCACTAAAAATGGTACCGGGGAAAAGGTGGCGTCATATAAAAATCAATCTTTTCATTGTGGTGGTCCATTTTCTCCCTTACTTTTTTCGAGTCTGCGTTAATACCAGTGGACAAATATGCACAAATTTCCGATAACTAGACCTATTGCTACATGATTCTAGTTCAGTTAAAGCTTATGGGATAGACAAAGTAGGGTAACTTTTAGCTCTTCTGACTAATAATAAAGCATCACTGCACATATTTGAACAGTCACAAAGTCTTTTGACCATATTCGAAGAATTCTCATGAGATTATCACTATCTTCCTTTACCAATTATAGAAATTTTGGTAAGGGGCTTGCGGCGGTAACTGATTAACGCTTCGTAGACTAAAGGCCTATTGCTGAACGTTCTAACTATAAGTCTTGGAACATCCAGTTAAGAAATCAGATGAGGGATTAGGTCCACTCGGCGTATTTAGTGGATAACTTTGTTTTAATTGGTAAGGCGATAGCCACTCATGCCCAATGAATTCATTTTTTTCTGTGTTGTAGTGGTGAACTAATTGCCAGAATTATTTGATTCATTATTGCATTTGACCGAATAAGTTTCGTATAATAGCCTTCTACAAGACACATATCATTGTCAGTTTTTCTTTCAATCTTGAGTGTAACACGTTTAGTCTATTGTTTCTTCTTTAAACTGTAACTATTATTGGCTCAACCGAACTCCATAAACATCCCCTAAAATGTACATTCACGCATGTTGCATATTGAAATTAGAGGGTTTCAACTAGCAAGGATTTGCTTATATGGAATCGGATGCTAGGTAAATGATAAGTTGTGTAGTTGCATCAACAACAGCTTAAATGGTGGTTTATATACCCAGGTGTGCGCGTAGAAATTCAGTAATCGATGATCTAGTACAGCACGGAAATGGAACTTATAAATTTCGCTCAAACGCATCGAAAATATTTGATTTGGCCTCATAACAACCGCATTTTTGCGCTTGTTTATTTCCCCTGTGGCAAGTTTTGACCTCTTTTTTGGACACGCCTGAATGCAGGACCGATTCCCTTGAGGCAAATATGCATCTTACACACGGAATTTGATCGATTTAACCACCCCTTTTTGTTCATAATTAGGCCCTGTGTCTTGGTGCACCCTCACCGCATTCTGTGCTTGGAAGTCGTGGCAACGGTGGCACTCAACAATCGGTATTCAGAGGACGTGGTGGTGTCGGTGGCGGATATCCACCATCCCCCCTTGATGATCGATCGCCTCGGTTCACTTGTGCCTGTCCTACTCAATTCACGCTGGCTTCAGATGGATACAGCTGTCTAGGTTAGTTTATTTTATTCCAAAGCGTTTGAATTACCATTCCTTCACTCAATATCAATAGTTATACAGACATATTTTCTATTTGTATTAAAGAAGTGTTTTTCTTCTCTTGGGTAAAGAATCAGACTAATAGAAATAGATTAAAGGTGAAGAAAACCCATCATAGTGAAGAAAAAACGAAAATAGAATAAGTCTATTGCATGGTTAGCTGGGTCATCTTAACGGATTTTCAACTAATCTAAATATGTCATTGAGCACTGCTAAGTTAAAGAATTTAGCTATCCCAGCTCTGCTTAGTAACATGTAAGTCCGGTCTGTTGTGTCAACGTTTGAAAGTAAAAAATAAATTGAAGTGGCAAAATTGGTTGTCATGATTAAAAAGTCGGTCAATTAGCACTGGATATCGTGGGCAAGACTTTGCTCAGTAATTCGGATGACGAGTCATTAAATTTGAATTTTTGAGCGTGAAGTACCCATTTAGTAAATATTATACAAATCAAATCCAAAATTCAGATGAAGTAAGACTCTTTGATACCTTGGTGTCGCTCTCAGCATCTTTCCATCCCCTACTTGTCATTCACTGAACTTTCTGCTAACCGATGTCCAGTTGCTTACGCATGATAAAAAGTTGAATTATTTTTGCCTTGTTGATTATAATAATAATGTCATTTAATGAACATTGACAACTCATTAAAGTCAGGGCTGGCTTTCTAGATAGGTTCATCTTTCGCCAGGCTTAAGAACTTGTGCAGACTCGAAATTAATCATCTTACTTAATCTTTTTAATTTCAATGTAAGACGGAGAAAGTAAGTTTGTTAGAGATCATGAATACTGTTTTTGCTGATTGGGAAAGTTAAAGTTTTTCAAGAATTGTGCTTACTATGTTGACAATAGGAAAAGTCTCATATTGAGTTTTAAATTTTACAAACTTTAAATGAGTATTTGACGGCGTTTCACACTATAAGAAAAGATATTGTGGTTAGAATGGCGTCTTATATATAGAACCGCAGGAGAGTATTCAGTTATTTTCAGAACAAGAGATTTGTCAAAGAACAACAGATTGCTACCATAGGTAGGCTCTTTTTACCGCTTCATAAATGCTAAATCAAGACCGTATTTGATCGAGGAAAATGCAAAATTCTCATTCAGGTTTAGCCCCATAATTGGCGATTATGAGATTAAATTCTTATTTAAAATTTTAAATAAATAGAGAGGTATGTATATAGCGCCTGGCCATCACAAGCAAACGAGGTCTAGATTCGGCAAATTCCCTTATACAACCGGTCCGGCTGTTATCCCACGCGACATCCGCGAGATTATGGATTTATTCGACTGGGAGAGGCAGGGAGCAATAAGTCATCCCTGACATTTATTTGTGCGCTTTCATAAGTGCCTTCACACATGTTTACACACATACCGGTTGGGGTTAATGGCATTCCTGTCTATACTTCCGTTCGATATTCACATTTCTCTCACCTTCCCTTCTTTAGAACCTCACCGAAGTCTACTTATAATCACTAGGGATGGATCAATCACCCGTTACACACCCGATGACCAACCGGCAACCAACCTCCTCTCCCTCTCTCCCCTCACACTCCCCACTCACGATCAGCTTTCAACTGATGCTCCCCCTCCAACTTGGCAACTTGTTGAAAAAGTTACACCTCCTTATGTTGCTGCAGGCGGAAATGATCCGACGTTTAATGAAGGTGATCCAGATGCTGTAACTGACCCCTTGGTCTTTGCTCGACGATGGACAGCGCGTCATAGAATTGCTGCTACAGCACTGGAAGAGGTGACGAATGCGGGTCTGTTCTTTCTTCTTCAACCTGTTAAGAAAAGAGGTAGAGTGGCGTCATCGGCTACGCCTTTGAATTCACCTCGGGCTGGTGGGAGGAACTTTAGATACAGTCCCGAAGGTCTCAACGGTGGAAGAAATGGCGTGACTATTGATAATTCATTTACAGAAAGAGTTCGCTCGGGAGTGCCTTTTATGCGTCTGGGATTTCTGGAGTTTGCTACGGGAGAGGTTACGCTATGGGAAGGTGGTCCATGTAAGTTGAATTATTCTCTTTTCATATCGATTTAGTATGGATATCTGTCGCAAATTTTTAATAATTCATCGTAAGCTATCCATCTGTAGAGGTTATCCATGATGACATTTATTTGTTTGTTGTAAAAGTCCCACCATTGTCCTCTAGATTTGTCGTAAGTTTCTTCTCCAGTTTCTAGTGCTTCGCGGGTAACCATTCCTAATTTTCCTAAACCTAGTTCTTCCCAAATGTAGTAAACTTCAGTTCTGAAGTTTCTAACTCTTGGTTGGTTGAATCTTTTTTCTAATTTCTCCGTGTTGTTGCCCCATTTAAGATAAGCTCCGAGATATATCGTTATTACTTCATCAAGTGGTGTTCCTATTATTATCTTTGATGTCGCCATGTCGGACACGTCGCTGAGTTGTCTTCGTTTTGGCTCCGGTCGCAAATGCCATACTTCCCAGAAATTTGATTTTGAACAATAGTCTGTTTTATTGGTCATTCTGGATAGCAGCTTCGATATACATTCGTTCACCAAAGGCATTGCGGATTCTATTGAATCTCCACGGTTTTGAGGTGGACGAAACCTTGTAGGTTGGGTGTGAGACAGTGGATGATGCGACTTTTCATCCAATGTATGCGTATTGGATATGGGAAGCCAAATATAATACTCTATCTTCATCATCAGTTGCCCAGTTGTTGAGAGTGAGGCAGAATCGTCTGAGGGAACTTGGTGACCTAAAAATTATAATTACTATAACTCCCACTTACATTTTCGGCGCATTCACTATTTTTGTATTGTTCGCCCTTGTATAATTGACCAATCACGAATACTCACACGATATAGGTATTCTATTAGTATTACCCCGCGATGTGATCGGCTAATATTGACGTCATTGAGAGTAGCGGAGTATTGAGCACGCCTTTGGCTCGCGAGGTATAGGGTAAGGGGGAGGGGGTATATTAATGTGTAATTATTGGATCTTTGTGATTAATGACAATGGCATGTAGGCACATGACTGATTCATGGCATGCGTATAGGCGTCGTAGGGGGTACTATAAAGGGAAATTTCGTTGTGGGATGGTTCGTGTACCTAGCATACATAGAGTAAATGACTCGATATGTGTTAAGGATTATTGGTCGGGTAAGTGGCTTCCTGGTATGTCACTGGCGGATCCTAGAATTTTTCATACAATCAACCCGAGAATGGGAAATTTCTCTTATCTTGTGTATATGGTTCAGCCTTATGAGTATTATCATCCTTAGCTTTTTGTTGTTACAATTAAGCCAGAGATAAGTTCTAATATTAAGGATGTGGATCTCTCAATAATCTCATTTGTTCCTCTTTCTGTTCATCAATTGACGCAGTCAATATTCGTGCACGGATGGTGGGTTTCTAATCCATATCTCATATTTCTGCGGACATATTTATTATCGCTTCACAAATATATTATTTGCGGCATACTTTCACCTGGTAATAGATCTACGATTTGAAACTGAAACCGCATATCATTGATGTGATTTTGAGTGAAAATTTGCTAGCAGGAACTGTTGTCGCCCATTATTTGTGGTTTTGATCAAGTAACGGGACGTTTTATTCAGTCATGGATGGCTTTTAATTAGAACTGTTTACTTTTTATAAGCTTTTGTAAACAGACAATAGCTTTTGAAACAATTATTTGACAAGCTGTCAGTTTTAACCTACCCTTTACGCTCTTCTCTCTGTAGTGGTTCCGATGTCTGAAAGCGGATGGGATTCTTTTATCCCAAGCGGTAGTAGTAGCAACAGCGAACCAAGCACAAATTCCCAACAGTCCAACACGATTCCCTTTAATCGACCCCGATGGAGTCTTACATTCGATCCTGTCAATCAAATTGTGTTTTGGAGTGATGCTGTTACTAGTCTACTTGGTGCTGAGAACAGTAGATCGGGTCGATCAATCGGTTTGGTTGCTAATCTCACTGAGGTAATGTTTTAACTCTTCTTACGATATGGGCCATCATCCATCTTTAAGTAATATAAGACTTCTTTTTATTCAGAACTCTCGTACTATCCTTGAAATTGTTGTTGAACCCCGTTCTGGTCAGCTCTTTCAACTGACCTCCAAGCAACTTAAGTCTGGATCTCAGCCCACAGAATGTCGAATTGAAGTGACCTTCCTAGATGGAAGTGATCGTCGAATAGTCTACGACGCGTCTAAATCTTCCTCTTGTCCACATTCTCTCACCTACAACGCAAAACTCGCCCAACTCTTTTGGGTCGATCCCAGTAAGAAACGAATCTGTACAGTTAGTGTAGCTAGTGGTCTTGGAAGTGGGATTTTGCGGCCAGAAACTGTGGTTTTAGATGTCTCACCCATTCCAAAATCCCTGGTCATTTTGCCAGAAAGTGGTAGGGGATCGCCATCATCCAGTGACGTTCTCTGGTTAACCTGGTTGGAGCCTATTAACCATGGTATCAACTTTGGAAGTCAGAATCCTCCCATGAATCTCCTCTATGTACCACTGGATCCAGCTTTCTCGAACACGGCTCCTATTGCTGCGCACAAACCTCTAGTTCCACCCCCAGACCTCAATTCCTTTTTGTGGAACAGTGGAAGCCAGCTCTTCCTGGTTCCAGTAAGAGGCGGTGGTTTGGGGGATCTTTCCTGGCATCCCTGTGCTGGTCCATCACATGGAGAGTGTTCACAATTCTGTCTGCCAAAAGCAACTGCGTCATCACCTAGCCTACCTCTTTATCCAGGCCCTCTTACTCCCCATCCACCCCTATCATCTCCACAACCTCAGTCACTCTGGAGGACAGTTCGAAGATGTGCTTGCGCCCTCGGGTCCCAGCTCCTTAACACTGGCTCTCAGAGTGATGAGGGTAATGTGTGCAGTCGAATACCTTACTGCTTACCACCGAATATGCTTTGTCGAGCCGGTCTCACGACAAGAGGCAAGAAAACTCGAGGTGGGAATTATTTCCTCGTAGGGGAACCATTTCCTCAAAGGGGAGATTGCATTCCAGCTCATAAAGTCTGCGATGGTGTGAATGACTGTTTGGATGGAAGTGACGAGGTGAATTGTCCACAAATTTGTCCGGAATATGAGTGTGACAATGGACTCTGTTTGCCTTTCTCTTCGCGTTGTAATGACGTTATTGAATGTGATTCTGACGAGTCGTGTTGTGGTAAGGATCAGTTTGAGTGCAGACGCCCGCGACATTCGCTGTTGTTATATCAGCAATACCCTGGGGCACCCTCCAGTCGTTGCTTACCCTCTACTCTCGTCTGTAATGGACGACCTGATTGTCCCGATGGTTGGGATGAAGCTTCTTGTGATGAACATGAGCTGTCAAAATCATCTGTTGGTGAACTTGACGTGAAAAATGGGGATTCATCTAGCGGGAACTTAACAGCTGGAACCGATTCGGCTTTTGTGGAAGGCTCGAGCAAGTCGTCAAGCGGAGAATTCCCCTACATTTACATTATCTTCATAGTATCTGCCATCGTCGTGGTGCTGATTATAGTCAGTATTGTCGCCTATCTTTGCTCCAAAAAGTAATCTTTCTTTACTATCTAATCTTAAATATTAATGGGATTTCGACATTAGCTGATGAGTGTGCTTATATTTATTACATTGCAGTTGGTCCAAATCCTTGTATACAGTCCACACGGATGTCCTCTTAATTCCCACGGGTAAGAGGGGAAAAGGGAGACTTAGTGGAGACGGTAATGGTGCCAAATGTGCTGACAACAGTATGAAGGGACGCGGGGAATGTCAGGAGCCATTGGTTGGTGGGAAGACAACAATAAAATCCAGTGCCACTCTCACGGAACACACATCGACCACAAACTCACGTAGCCGCAGGTACATTGGTGGCAGCAGTCGAAGGATAACCTCGAAAGTAACGGTATTACCGTCTCCTCCTGTTAATGACGCCTCGATTTGGTACTGCCCTTCGTGTTCTTCAAAAGGTGGGGCAGGTGGTTTTAGTGTACAGTCACCTTCAGTCTCGAGGACCTATTGCAGTCGGTGCCAGAAACACAGTCGTCATCATTCTCGAAATTTAAGTAAGTCGAGACTTCATTGATGTCTTACTTATTTGTCATTATCAGGAAGTAATCCTACTGAATCGAATTGGGGGTAGGCTTCTCCTGTGAGAATATATATATATATATTGTTGATTGCTGCGTCTGAAGAATAGTGATCTTGTCGATAGTTCAAAAGTAGTACTTGCTTTTCTGCAAACATTCGCATATACTTTTGAACCTTTCACTTGGCCGTTTTTGTACGAATTCCTTTGAAGTTCGGATTAACGACTTTAGAAATAAGAAATAACTTTGTCAGCTGTTTGATCTTGACTGCCTAGCCCTCTTTATTGATTTGTCTTAGCCATGACTTTGTATATTAATATAATCAATTCACTAATCTATTAAAGTTCATATCGTAAAGGATTAAGCAGACGTCTTGTAGCAGTCCTAATGCGAAGCCTTCTTTGTTGGGCACTAACTAAAGGATCGTTTAAGTTGGTCATTTAAATAATTTTTCACACATCATGACTGCAAGAGCGCAGTCTTAATTTGACTCTTCTCTTGACGTTTAATCGATTTGTTTTGGAATTGTTTTGCTAAGTATAAATAGTGAGCTCGTCTATCACTGAAAGCATTTTAGGTCTTGTGAAAGAAGTCAGAGTTCTATTGGTAGTAGTTAAGATTTATACCACTTTTAATTAAGTCTACGACCAAGGGAATTATGGTGTATTGGTAGAGCATTATCAACAGTGGGGTTCCAAGCGCGATTTAGGGGAAAGTCGATTGATTTGGTTGGACGTGGTCGAATTCATTACTATTTTGTCACTACAAGTTATTTACTTAAAACTTTGCAGAGTCAAGTCGCACTCGTTCATCATGTCAATGTGGATCAAGAGTCAGCGATGTTGGGGACAACAACTCCTCAGTTTACTGGAGTTCACGGGGTCCCTCGAAATGTCCTCCCGCACCACCACCCTCTTCTCTTCCATCACCTCCCCCCTCACCCACGACGACAAGTTGTCTCTTTGACAACGGACCGGCCTCTAACACATGCCACCCCCCTCCCGCACCTCCTCCCTCTAAACTCCATGCAGATGATGATGACGTAGATGAGTACGGAGAAGAGCTGGCTGGAAGCAGTTCCACAACCCCTTCCTGCGAATTGAGTGATTCTTCCAGTCTCACTGCGTCACCACTTCGTTGTCGACATTCCCATCATCGTAGACGACGCCATCGACCAAGTCGGCACCATCATAGACGCCCACCTCAACGTCATGAACCTTCAGTGTCCTCCGTTACTTCTGTAGATCACAGTGCCTATCAATATCCAGCTACTACCAGTCATCGACGGTCGCGGCATAGAGCTGGAAGTAGTAGACGCTTGAGACGCAGGAAAGTGAGTTTCAGGTCAGATTTGGATGAGTGTGCAGCTCAATGTCCACAATGTGGGTCGAGACAGCAACACCACTCACAGCAGAGCTCTAGTTCGCGTAAGCATATTATGAGGAGGAACACGTTTGCTACTACTGCAACTGCGGCTGTCCAGCAGCATACTTTAGTGGCGACCTATAGTAGTAGGGTGGAACCGGCAACTAATACTATTGGAAGCAGTACGTCCTCATCTGGGTGTCATAAAACAAACTCGAACCATTCTTCTGAGTTCTATCCTAGGGTAAGTAGTATCTTAATGCCATTATTTTTGTCAATTTTCTATAACGGAAACCGAAAACAAATTACACTTTATGGTCATAGCGAAATATCCGACAATAAAGTATCATAAAGCCTGTTGAAATGGATGTGTTTGTGTTCTTGCTATTAAAAAATGAGTGCGCTGAACTAAATTAGTATTGAAGTATAAAAATTTTCTTCAAGAAGAGGTAGGCTCCGTTATCTAAATATCACAAATTTGATGTTTCACAATCGAATATTGATCTACTACTCTGTGGGATGTAAACTGAATGATAAGTATATATAAGTATACACATGTATATATCCAAATGTAGTATAACGATTTTTAACTGCCGACGTACTGATATTGGTCATCATTGGATACTATGGCCTTCAGTTCTTAAAATCCTGCATGAAGATGACAGAACCTGTAGCTCAAACCGTTGCTTCCTTTTTTTGAAAGTATAAAAACCTATATATGGCTTTGGGTATGAGAGACTGGTTAGCCTCCTAGTTGGCCGGTGATGCAATAGCAATGAAATTTCATTCCCAGACTTGAGTATGAAAGAGTAGTAATAATTCCCAAACTCATTTAAAGAAACTTTTCTCGAAGCTCATCTTGGATATAGAGCCCTCCCGGTGTGAGACTCAAATATTGTCACTCTCTATATTAGCCGAATTTAACCAGTGTGATAGCTAATCGGCTCACCTGGTGTGATCCGTGACTTCTGACGTGGCCGATAA
Organism: Hymenolepis diminuta; assembly: GCA_900708905.1. NCBI lineage: Eukaryota > Metazoa > Platyhelminthes > Cestoda > Cyclophyllidea > Hymenolepididae > Hymenolepis > Hymenolepis diminuta. Next base: position 373,905 of record CAADRB010000046.1, on the reverse strand, counting down.
GCCGAATTTTGTTTGGGATACCGAAAAATATTCGAGTCTGCTACTTATCAAAATTTGAACATCTTTCTTTGGAAAATAGGCACTCGAGGACCTTAAAGCTAAGCTCCAACTGATTTCAATTGCCCCATATAAATAGCCTAAAATACAAGAGAGATCGATTTTTGACTTGTCAAGTAATGAGTTTGTGCAATTCCCTAACTTTAAAGATTGAGGCATTCCAAGCAGTATCGACATTAGCATTTATAAGAATTTTAAATGCTTCCCTTCTCATCTTCTTCTTAAACTTCTCAACTTTAAAATCTATGTTTTGCTTTAGGAAACGGTAAATCCACCGCCCAGTCCAATAACTGAGTCGACCTACGCATCTCTCCCACTTGCTGTTTTAAAACACTCTGAAATGATGTCACAGAATGCGAGCCTGTCCAACTCTTCTGGTTCGAATGGAGTCGTCTGTAATGATGGTGTGAATTCCTTGTCGTTTGAAACGCTCGGTAATGACAAGGAACATGATAGAAGGCTCATTGCGACAGGTAAATTTTGCAATATGGTTCCATTGTGGAGACGAAATTGTTCAGATGTTCAATCTTTTATTTCTTCCTCTCTTAAAATTTTATTTATGTCTGTTATGAGTGTGCATAAGAAGTATTAGGATTAGCATCTGCTCGGTTGATACCTTACTTAGTTGTTATTAAAATTGACTAAACTATCTGCTCATGATGATGGAAGGATCTTCCATTTGTTATTAGCATATGCCTTCACTCTCTTTTTGTTTAATTTCAGTTGGAAATCTCGGCAGATCAAGTGTTGGTGCGTCAGCTCCACCATTCTACTGCCCGCCCGGCGAGGATTCCTTCGGTATTCCTAGACAACTTCAAATGCCTTCCTCCGCAGTAGAAAGCCTAGCAACAGCCTCCTCACCCAGCGCATGCCTCCCCACTTCTCATCGGTATAATCACAAGTACCTTGGTGGCAGCGGTGTCAGTGACCTAAATACCACTTTAACTGCTGTTACAGCATCCACCGCAGCCAAAACAACCACAACAACAACAACGATTCAGAATGTCCACGTGGTCATAGTGACGTCAAACAAGGAGCAACAGATGCATCATCATGAATGTTGTGACTGTTGTTCAGATTTCTCCCTGTCTTCTTGCTCCTCGGAGAGTGAAGGACCTTCTGTTGAGGCTGCTCCGCAGCAATTTCCGACTTTAATGATGGCAGCTGGTGACCTCACCTCAGTGATACCAGAGGAACCGAGAGAGCAAGCGGAGGGAGCTGAAGCTGATGAGGAGATTAATCCTCCGTACAGAGCTCCGTTTGCTCAGTTCTCTTCGAAAAATGCATGAATTCCCTTCTGCCTACTTATAGCGCCTTTTCTCTTGATGAATGATGAATAAGCATTTCCATTTAGCATGCAAAACAATCTAACATGACACGTATATGCCTGTGTACATGTGTACATTTTACTCAATCAGTTTTATTTAATTTGAAGTAATTCTTTAGTATTGTTGTTTGTATAATAATATATAGTGTATATTTCTTTTTTTCCACTTTTAAATCTGAATCCAAACCACTCGTTTATTGCTGGGGTAAGTTTAATTGAAGGTCATATTAGAAATTTGAGTCATCAGGAAAAATCAGCTTTTGTTTACGTTGTTCGTTCATTAAAATTTCTTCCTAGAAAAAGTTATAAAGATAAGTATTCTATCTTACCCTTCAACAACTTCAGTTTGCTTTGTAAAATCTTCAGTTGAGGATATTCTATTTATAGCATCGTTGTGCTTTAGAGGCATTTCTGGAGATATCCTTTGTTAATATTCGTAAAATGGATATTATTCGAATAATTTGAAATTTTGAAAGTTAGTCATTATGTCGTTTTCCTTCAGATTTATTTACTTATGATTTTGCAATTCTGATTATTTATAAGAAATTTTGCATTTTATTATTGATAAGAATATTCTGTTTTCATAATATATGCAGTTATTATTTCCGTATTATTTATTTGAGTTGGTATCAATTAAATGTTCCAAGTGTTTCAGAGCAGGGTAATATTCTGTGTGACTAATGAACTAAGATTTATATTTCGTAGAAAACTGTTCATTTTATAAACCGTACCCATGTGCAATTTGACGATATGTAGGCTGATAAATCAATTTATACTTATGTTTTATTCAGTAGCGAGGATAACCTAAATAATAAAGGGTTGATGTATGATATACAAGAAAACTGTGAAAGTTATTTTTTAATTATCAGACGGTGAAGACCTATTATAAGCTATGCCGGTTGGCAGTTGCCTAATAAAGAGGTGAGTAAGTAATTTGGTGATTTTGAGTATCCCAATTGACCTAGATTTCCATGCTAAAGCTTTAACGTGAAGTTCGCATCTATTTGATTTATGTCGTAAAGTATTCATCAGTAATGAACCGAATTTCCTTAAAAATTCTTTCAATACATCACAAATTCGTTCACTGTTTTGTCTACTCGAATCAGATATTTGTTTAAACTTTGCATATTTTTTTTCATTATCAATGTCATTGCATACATGAACCATACAGATATGGTTCATAAAAGTCGGGTTGAAATCGAAATATCAAATCTCACAATAGTGGGTCACTTATTTAAAAGAAGGATGATTGAAGCCACAGAAAAGACTCTTTTTGTCATATCTGATGTTATTACTGCTAAAACAGACAAGTCAAAGTTCCTAGTTTCGATCTATAAGGTGATCTTATTTCTATTTCGGCAATTTTAACTTATTTGACCTGTTATTTAACTAGCATTCTAGATGCTCATCAGGTACTCATAATCCCATCACTAAAATCGAAATGGTAACGACTATTTTTTTCCTTTATCCCAAATTTAATCATTCACAAATGTTTTTAGATAGCGAATATTTCTTATTGATAATTGGTTCGAAAATAAAGGTACATTCCTATTAACTCAATGCTGAAGAAAGATTTTACTTTTGAAATGCAATATTTCTCCTAATTTGGTTTAGGTAAATGCAGTTATTAAAATGAGTTTGACAGGCCTTTATCGCAGGGGTTAGTTTATTTGTGTTTAATTGAGAAGAAATGGGAGGAGGCGGGGAAGGGGGAGAGTTGGCAAGCATTTAGTTGATTTTACTATCGTTAGCGGCATATAATCTATTCGTTTTTACATGCGAAAGTCCATTGTATACCCATATAAAGCGTACTATCTCGTCAGTTGAATTTCATATGAACCGTGATTATTTTCATTTTGCCTTTTGGTTCACCACCATATCAACTATTCATTAACATTAGCTACCTCATTTTAATTGTGCTAAGATGACAAAATGTAAGCTCACTTAATAGATGTAGACGTCTTATTCAGTACGGACTTATGATCTCCATTATTTTGCGATTTACCTATCGCCTGTTAATAATCTCCAACTATCCTGAGAAGTGTTCATAAAGATTTTTCTGGCCGATCCTTTGATAAATCTGAGAAAACTCACAAAATTGGAGTTAATTCGATTTCTTGAAGTGGAAAAGAAATGAATCTGTTGATCAACAGCATGTTTAATATATTTCAAAGACAAACACACAAACATTAAAATGCACGCTAAAACGACTACTTTTAATGATTTGATGGCAGAACTAGTTGTATAGCAAGAAATATAAGAAGCATCATATTTTACTTTCATTTTTATGCTTCACTACATTCTAATTCCCAGTTACAAAATCTGAACAAGTTTTAGTCAAGTTGTTATGATAAATTCTTTACGAAAATAGTGTTCATTGCCCCCTTTTTATTGATATCAGTTGATCAGCACAACGTGATATAACACTAAAACAAGCTAGATATTTTAAATAAAAAACAGTGACTGTGTTCTTACATACTACGCTTTGCTGATTAACTTGCTTCCACATTATTTTGATAGATGTGTATAATGTTTGGTATATGATATTCTTCAAAACGTTTCTCTCAGATTTATAGTAACTTTGCTTTCATACCTTCAGTAAATGATTAAATAGCTAATGTGGCGTCTTAAACTTGAATTCACCCTGACATCAAAATCCTTCCCATTAAAATGTCTTATCTCAAAAGAATTTCCTTTACTACAAAAAAGTGAAAATCAGAATCATGACGGTCAGTAACCCGATCATTTAGAGTTTAGATGAAATTTACTTACATGAAACATACCTTCCAAAATTAGACATTTTAGAAGAAAGAACTTGATTTAAATTCGAGAATGTTATTAATTCCTTCGAGTTCTTTGTAAATCCTTGATCGGGCACTCATTTTCGTATAAAATCGATTGAGTGGATTTTTTCTTGATGAAGATTCGTATTTTGGTGTGCATTTCCTTTAACAAAGATATTTTCCTAACACCGTTTCCGTTAATAATGGCAGCTTCCGAATATGTATGATATAAGATGAAAAATTCATTTACATTTCCCATTATAGAGTAATATATTTTGGTCATATTTCTATTCCTGACGGCTTAAAGAAAATTTATTAGAACAGGCTAAATTTAAGTAATATTTTTTAATTTGGTTTTACTGACAATACTTTGACAGAAAATGAAGCAATTCAAATTCCATGTTTCATTGTATTATCGTGGTTACAATAGAGAAAATATTTCCATTATACGAAAACCCGCTTAGCATTATATTAAGTTATAGGTAAAACAGAAATAAACAAAGTATGGCTATTTCTTAAAACAAGATAACAATTTTCAACAAAAAATTTTCCAGTAGTTTAGTAAACTTAGCAAATAAGATTCCGGGCGGTTTTCTGACTGTCATTGGCGCGCAGAGTGAGCCTATTTTGAATGAACCGGGCGACTTCCTCTGGTTTTGTTTGAATCCTCTGCACGCAACCTCTGGCGCCGTACCCAGTGCTCAGATATCCAAACTCGAATGGGAGAAAACGCGATATTGAAGCATTATAAGAAAAGTATTCCTCTCCCTCTCTGAAATGATAATGAATATGGTTTTCACTTGCGACTTTTCTTCGTAGTAAAAATTTAATTTATTCGTTTTATTTTTAATGAAAAGAAATTTGGTGCATGGAAAGGGACACTGTGAATCAATCTGGAATTCAGTCAAAATTTATAAAACTGTATGCTTCGTAAAAATCTTCTATTTAGGAGAAAGCGGCTGTTCTCTAAATATTTTTATTTAACTTTTTCATAGTTTCCAAAAGGCACAACATTGGCAGTAATCAGCAAGTTTTATATCTTCAACACTCGGTCTATATGTGGTAGCCAAAGAGGCTATCTAAAATAAAGGTAAGAGTGAATTATTTCCAAAAATTATTTCCATACACATTTTGAAAGTGAGATATGGCAATGAAAGTGTTTACAATATTAAAGTTATGCATAGCAGAAATCCTAGAACACAAAACACTTGTTATTTGCTAAAAAGTTTTTGAAATTCCCAAATAAATAACCAAAAAGACAATGAAATACATTCTTAATTTGCAAAAGAAAAAATTTGAACCGTCAATAAGTGGGACTTTTAATAAAGACATGTAAAAGTACAAAAAAGGTACATCACAGAGATCATAGTTTTTGCGCTCGATGTCGAAACCGAAGATATTTCAAAGATTTCACTCCATATCGAGCCGCGAGATCCTTTATGTACCTGACTTTTAACTCTTCTAAACATTGCCTGAGAACAGAAAAAACATAACTGATTGAGAATACAAAAATTGAAATATTTATAATTGTCCCTTTTGTATACATGAAGCTATTCTGACTAGCGGGTGAATACTTTTTGGATATTACAGATGAGGAGAGAGTAGGGGAGTGTTGCCCATGTAATTTGGCGTTTTACTTGTTCGTTACTCAACTCAGATGGTAGAATATTTACTGCCATTTTTCTCCTCTTTAGGGAATTCTGTACGTTTATCAACCTAGAATATGTAGCACTCAGAAAATCTTACTAGGGTATACTGGATTTACACTTGCTGTTAATTAGGCAAAAATTGCAATGAATACTTGCCGAAAAATTATTTTTTTACAAAAAAGGGCGAATATAACACTCATCCACCAATTAGTTAACGATATGTTTTCGCTGTTTTAAAATTATATCAATATATTTAGGTTTGCTGTGCTCTGAACTATAAGTATCTGATACAGGAACTCAGAACCAGATCTGATTAGCAAGAATTGGATTTTCCAAACCTATTAAGAAAGTTGCTCATACCATTTGACTTGAATGGTACTCTCATGAGAACCTCTGGTTGACCGGAGTTATTACAGTCACTGAGTGAAAACAAAGCTTCCCAAATCCATTATTATTTCGTTTATTCAACATTGCTTGAGCGCTCTACCACCTCACTTATTCATCAGTGTGAGTGACCACACACAATACGTAGTGGACAATCTTATACTCGCTTTTAATATCAAAATATTAACACATCTATTCCTAATGGATCAGCCTTATAAATGTATTTGACTAATACACTTCTGGACAACCACCTGACACAGAGTAATTCCCACTGCCATCTTATTTAATATAAATCTTTTTGAATTAGGTATTTTCTTTACCTTATGTGTCCATAATAAAGTTCCTTAGTAATTTCGTCTCACGCAACGTGACTAATCAAAATTTGATGGACTAACCTGAGAGTAATAGAATGTCGAAATCGGTTGGATTCAACGCTTGGCGCATGAGGGAAATGTATTATGAAGACATCGGGCATGACCATAAATTTGAAATCCAAAGCATCAAGCAGCATAAAGAATGATACTTTATTCCAGCCGAATCCAACAAAGTTTTCATCGAATTGGCCAAACTCTCTATTGATCAGTACATATGGCTCAAAGTCTGCATCCCACGTCACCTGAAAATTTTAAAGTTACTTATAAATGGTGTAGACAATCATTAATGAACAAACTGACGTAAGGGCCTGAAAAAGTGCCCATTAACTGAATTTTACTTGTCACATAAAATTAATTAATAACATATTTTGAAAACGACTCTATGAAGTTTTGTGGAGTAATAGTAAGAAATAGGGCAAAATGAAAACAACAGATAAAGCCTGGAGCCAGTTGTCAACTTGAACACTATGAGTGCTATTTATTCAAAATTTCTAATTTAAAGATGCTTACAATATAACAAATGATATTTGCAATAAACTGGGAAAAAATTCTGAAGGCTAAACAAATTAATGGAATAATAGGTGACATAAATATCGTATTATTATTTCCATAAGATTTATTAAAGTAAATTGTATCGTTTATTAAAAAAACATAACCGAATGCGAAATTGTAAAATTGCCTCTTGAACAATTGTACCTACACTATAAGTAGTATTTGCTGAATACCAGTGAGAATAGTTGGTTGCTAGGTGACCAGCCTGCCAGACGTCTATTCGAAATGGTTTAACCGCCTCAGATGCAATTTGTTGCAACAATTCCTCCTTTGTGCTGGGAAAATCAAGCTGGGTATTAAATGTCTCAAATGCTGGTACTATGTAAGCCACCTTAGTTGTATTTTCAAGGATCTGAAAGCGAAAATAAATTAAAAAATAAATTAATAATTATTTATGTCTTGAAATGGTACAATCGAGGCAGTGGGAATGGTCGGAATGTTTTATAAATGGTGGCTAAATCTAGATGAAGTAATGAACATCAAAAACAATCAAAGTGTGGCTATTGTGATCTAAAATAAAGTAAAATTCTCTCAATTCTTGAAAAGACAACAGAAGCAATTTGAACAATCCGGAAATTGTAAACCCACGTTATAGTCATCCAAAATTCAAGGACCGGAAACACTCGAAATTGTGTTCTGATCGCATAAGGTAAAATTAGGCTTCTGAAAAGTAAAGACGTGCTTTCGCAATATATTTCCACTGAAATTTTAGAATCGGAACACTTTAGATTTTATAGAATAGCTCTCTTATATGTGCTTCATTGCTCGTGATTTAAATATTCCTATTTTTGATTAGCTGTTTTTCTCAAAATGGATTTTTAATCTTAAATTTGTGAAATTATAATTATTTGAGCTTACTATTAGACTTAAAGCTGCATTGCAAATATATATTTTAAATACTTATAATTTATTAATAACGATTTTAGAATCAATTTAAACATAATAATCACGAAGAAGTGAAAAATTTTAGACAAACCCCACACTTACTGATGATAACAAATCAAGAAAATTTGCATAAAGTCCTGGCTTTGGAATGAAATCGAAATCGATGACGAAAATGTACTTTGTTCCTGAATATCGAATAGCAATGTTTCGAAGAGCGTTAATTGGATAATAATTCTAGAATGAGTAGAAAGTACATTAGATTGAAATAAAGATGTAATAGTTATTCTAAATGATTTCTTCAGATTCAAATTTGAACAAAATGTGCTGTGGAAACCAAAGATTGAGATCTAACTCCCCAGTTTGAATTCACATAATAAAGTAATGAAGCATTGTTCTATAAGACTGAAACAGGAAGATGTCTTAGTATGACAGTTCATTTTTAAAAAAGTGATTTCGATGTGATAATTTACTCTTTCACCAATAGTTACTTAAACTTCTCGGGACTCCATCAAATAGCATGTAGTCATGAGTCTTACATGGCCATATTTGCATCGATCTGAGTAGATAATTCAGTAATGATCTGATCTTTGAATTTTATAGCGTGCTGATAACCTAATACGCTCTAATTAATTAATTTCTTTTCACTTCCACTTCACTTAAAAATAGTTAGCAACGGCTGTCCTTGGAGGGAAATGAATATTATTTTATGAGAAAACAAAACTAACGATTTTAAATATTTTATATATAGTGCAATTCCAGATAACAACCCAAAATGTTACCCGGGAAGATGAGAAATTTCAAGATTCCGATACTTCATATTTTAATTAGCAGAAAAAATGAAATGTACAAGTTCGAATGAACAATTTGGCAATAAAACGTTATTTTCAAAATAAAAGGGAAGAAAAACATAAAATAACGTTATTTTCATCAAGGAAAAAATTTTTTACAAATTTTCACACGTTAAATTTCTCCTTAACGCCTCCCTTTATAAGCTGTTATAGCTTCGAGCTCGTCTGAAGCCTTCTGGGCTTTCGACGAGTCCATTTTGAGCAGTGTTTCTGTTTTTATGACGTTCTTTAACGGGCCTTATCCGATTTATTTGCTGGAGGTTTAAAAGTGTCCGACAAGAGATAAAGTGGAATTGACTTAATTCCCACAATACGTGTCCTCAATCAGTTTCTATGACTGATTAAAATAACATCATTAACCCGGACCTCATAGATGACTTTTCGCCGTTGTTTGACAACAACTACAGCCGTCCAGGAGTGTCATAATCGGAAATCATGAACAAACAGGAAGCCACCAACAGTGAGCACACCTCTTTCATGACTTTTGATGGTCGACTTGTCTTGTTCCCCAGTATCATGAAATTTCGATCGTTCTGTAGGCCAGTATGAATTTTGGAATAACTTTATCCGTCGCTTTCTCTTCTTTTGAATGAGTCGACGATCGCTCGGCCTGGGGTTTATGGATTTCGTTAACAGTTCTTTGTCGACAGTGTTCTTCAAATTGCAAAGAACAGAACTGTTCTGTTGTCTGACACTAGAGCTTATGGGAAACAGTGCGTCGGGAAGATGCAGTCGAGGGCGCTGAAAATTGTTGCAGTATTTTTTGACGGAGTCGATATCACTTCCAGGCACTTGGATTGGAAAAACAAAATCATCATGTACCCTATTCAGTGGTGTCTTAGTTGGGAACCAGGGCAGTGGTTTTGAAATTTGAGAGAGACTTCGACAAGTAGGTCTATGTCTTTGTCCATTCTCGGACAGTATGTGCATCTTCCTCAATTTCTAACCTCTCTATTCCTGGATGACTAGAGTGAAATTGTTGAGGAACTCTTTGTTTGAATGCATCCGGTACCATACCTCTTGCATTAAACAGGAGTAGACAATAGATAATGCCCTACGACGATGAAATAGATCCAAAAAGTCTTCTGCTAAAGCGTGCCTTATTTCTGGCCTCGTGACAGTAACGTTCTGAATAAAGTCAGCCAGAATGCAGTATACATACTTCTCCAGAGATATGCTTGCCATGACGTATTCTTCCATAGGTGTTTGTTGATTTGCAATTAGCCGTGATAATCCGTTAGCCTGTCCAAACTCAGTAGTCTTCTGATATCTGATTTCGATATCATACCCTATCAAAATTATTGCCCTATGATGAAGACGATTCGGTGTATATGTTGGAGTGCCTTTTTAGATCTGAAAATTGATAACAACGTTTTGTGGCGTGTCAGAAGAGTAATATGATGAAAGTAGACAAATATTATGGAACTTATTAATGACAACAACGGAAAGTGCTTCTTTCGCAATCTGTCAATAGCCCTTTACTGGTGGTGTCGGCGAGCAATAGTGTTCCCCGAGGTATCAAGAAAAATATGAGAAATCGCTGTTTCTGCATCGTAAGTGGAAGCATCTGTTGTGATGACTATTGGCAATCCTGGATTATAATAAGTAAGAAGCGTATCTGATTGCAGCAAGGATTTCAGCTTCTCAAACACTCTTTGGTAGTCAGCAGACCAGTGCCAAGCAGTGCTTTTCTGGAGGAGATGATTCAATGATCCACGAACTTCTTGTAAGAAAGATAGAAAACTACTGTAATAACTAGTTAATCCCAGGAATGAAGGAAGATTTTTGAACGTCGGTTGGAGATGGCATGTTCATAATAGGTTAAAATCATTAGGATTAGGATGGTGACCTTCCCAGTCAGAAAAATTTTTATAGGTTTCAAGAAGAGACCACGCTTCTCTGGTCTCAGATAGAAAAGGTAACAGGTAACGTGTTTAAGCAGATATTCATTTTGCTGCTTGAGTTCTTTCTCCACTTGCTCAATCACTATGATGTCGCCCAGAATTGTAGCTGTGCCTTTCATTCACTAATCATATTTTTCACTGCGAATTGGAAGATAGCAGGAGGGGCTTTCACCCCGAACAGAAGGCTAGTAAATTGATATAGACCCCAATGTGTGTTGATGGTCAGATATATTCCCGTTTGACTTCGACTTGCAGATAGGCATCTGAAAAATTCAACTTCGCAGAGCATGTGCTATCGTTGAGAGTTAAAAATATATCTTCAGCGACAGGAAGAAGATGATGGTTATTTTTAAGGGTTTCACTCTGACTAGTGGAATAAGTATAAACGAACGCTGCAATTTTGACGAAAAACGTTTGATCACGTCCCAATCCCCGGAATGAACAATACCTTTCTCTTCAGGGATGTCAGTCAGGTATTTACCTAACTCATCAGTTCTTAAAAATAGCACTCCCTTCTGGTAAAACAAGACTCTTGGGGTACACTTTAAGGATAGAATTTTCAGAGCTTTCGGAGTTCCGATTCGGATGCTTTGTAAACTGTTCCATCTGTGTCATAAAGTTCTTTGCTGTTTTTTTCAAGATTTTTTCGAGTTTACCTGTCTTCGAGGACATTTCCTGCATTGGTTTAGAAAATAATGAGGTGTTTTTCAACACCGCATCACCAAATAATGTAACTCCAGCCAGCTACCCGAAAATATCCACAAAATAATGGCGGAAAATAAAGAAGAAGACAAATTTCAAAATCCCGATACTTTATAATTAATTCATACGAAAATACAACGTACGAGTTTATTCATTAGTTTAAATGAACAATTTAGTAATAAAACATCATTTTCAATATAAAAGGGAAGGAGAGCATAAAATTAAATGTTGATTTCGTGGAGGAAAAAAATATTTGGCAATTTTCCTACATTCATTTTCTTCTTGACAATATATGTTATTGTTAATTGTTTACAAAAATCACATAATTATTCGTATGGACTAAGTGAATATTTGTATAAATATGACGTCGTCTCCCAGTTGGTGAATTGGCATTTGGCAAAAAGGCATCCATAGTTGATGAAGTCTCTTTATCGAGTTAATTGCTATTCATTGAGGTAATACGATTTAACGATAACTTCATTTATGTTTCCCCTTCTGAAGAAACTTATATGCTATCAAAATTGAAAGCTGAACTTGAAAATTTGTGCAACTTTATGCGGATTATTATATCAACTCATAGAATCTGGTAAAGATATACGCCGTATGTAAAAATTGATTACCGTTCTGTCTAAAAACATGAGTGTTCTGTTTTATAAAGTACTCTACACTGGAAATACAAGAGCATACAAACTGTCCATGAGAACTGATGTCCAATGTATTTTTCCCTCATCAGAGTTTAAAATTAAACTCCAATTAATGGTAATACTATTAGATATCTTTATTTATGAGGGCTAAAGGAAACAGTAAATTCTTCTTTTAAAACTGTACGTTGCCTTACCCAAAACGTAGACCCTTAAATGCTCACTTTTATCAGATTGATCCAACAGAAGAAGTGGTTCATTTTATTTACTTACACCTTCTTGGAAGACCAAATGAATACAGATATTGTTTCTCGAAATGAGAAAGGACGAGGATTCAAGGTATTCTGCGAGAATTCCAGCTTCTCTGTCTGTGATATAGACGGCTAGACTCATTGGACCTTCCCAATGAGCTGCTATTTCCTCCAGGCGATGTAGCCTAGAAATGATTTTACTCAATTAATTTGAAATAATTCAATTTCACCTTACTAAGAAAAATAAAACAATGTAAACAATATTAATACGTGATTTTTTTCATTTTATGTTATTCAGTCAAAATTTATTTTCGGTTGATTATAAGAAAATTTCGTTAGCGTGAGGTTTCATTCGTTTTTATAAACATGCAAATGAATAATTCATCAAATACCTATCTAAGGTAAGTTGACTGACAAGTGAAACGTCTCCAGTGATGTTGGCATTGCTTCCGAAAAAGAAGGGGAATATGCGTCTCTTGAATTTCAATTCCAATCGAAGGAGGGAGCAGAATTTCATGATTCCGCTTTCGTATGTGGTTGTTTTAAAGTTGTCCTATAATAGGTTCAAATCAGTAATGTAACTGTGAAAAGACAAACTCTTTTGTAAATGAATACATTAAACTACAAATTTGTCGGACAAATCGACTTTTAAAGTTTATTTTCAATGTACCGACCTGAAGCAAAAGGAGTCGTTACATACATTCATTTGAATAGTGGAAAATTATTTCTGCTATTGAGCTCGGATACTTTGAGTAACTTTAACTGATGATATTTGCCTTTTGCCTGAAGTGTGAATGTCTTTGGAAGATAAAGTATTCCGGATAATCAGTCTTAGTGTAGATTACAATTAATGTATTCTATTTCATATATCTTATTTGTATCTGCTTTAGTCTCCACTCGGTCGCTAATTAAAATTTACCAGATGAAAGGAAAATAATTTTCAAATTGAATTTAGTTAATGCTTTAATATATTCAATATTAACCTTTAACTCTAAAATTGAAAGCATGGAAGCGGAAATGGAAGTTTATATGATAATATTTATTTTTAAGTGTTATTAGGTCGAAATTACTCACTCCATAATTTCAGGTGCAGGTAACTATAGAATTATTTCCTCAATTTTATGGGTACTCGAAAAAACATAATTGTTATTGTTGATTAAAAAGGCAGTTAAAAGTGATATTATAAACAGTTGAACAGGGTCTTGTAACCTACCCATAAAGTGGTATTTCGTTTGAACAGACTTCCATCAAGATTTGACAGTTGCTCCATTTTAAGGGCGAACTGTAGCCGCAAACTTGCAGCTAAAACACAATTGCAATAAAATTCACATTGTACTACAAGAAAAATTACGCGTCATGGATTCATGTTTCATCTTATCTGATTCCTTTTGTGTTTCCGTATCCAAACCCAATCCGGTCTTAATGGAGGAAATTGACTTTGATGGGCTATTCCAGTGTAATATCTGCAAGCCCTTTGTTTCTAACCTTAGAAAAGTAATGTTCTGATTAATAGCAGTTACCAGATACTGTTGACTTTATCAATGAATAAACAATGCGTGTAATTCGCATTTTCGCCAAGTTGTAAGTTCCATAAACAGGGAAGTCTATGTACTATGTTGCCATTAAAGTAGATAGCTGTATTCATTATGTCCTGGAAAAGAATAGCATAAAATTAAATTACTATTGTAAAAAGAATATTTAATAAAATTAAATTAACATGATAAATAAAAATCATAAATTAATCCAAAAGTTCAATCCTGAAAAATAAAACATAATAAATAAGTTTTAAATATGTTTTTAACCAACAAAGTGAACATACTTTTTAAAGAATAAAAATATTTCAATGGATAAAATAACGTTAAAAGGAAGATTTTTCATTAAGATTTATGCATTATTATACCTGATCTGCCAGAGCTGTATGAGACGCATTCTTCAAGTGCAATTGGGTAACGTTCTTCCAATATTGGTTCCAACCCATTTTACGCATCTTCTTCAGGTCGATCAGCATAACCCCTGTGTTAAATCCATGGCCCTACAGAAATTCTATCAATATATTTGACTCTGCGAAATAGAGCATTGTTATAGAAATACCATTGACTAAACTTACAAGAGCTGGCCATAAAGATTTTCCACGTTCTGAAAGGTACCATTCGCTCTGATTTTCAACCAGACCTATTATCTGTAAAACAGGGCAGTAAAAGATATTCTAAATGAAAAATTTTTTTGAAAGCAATATTATTATCTATTAAATACGTACGAGATATCAGTTATTAAATTGTTCTACCGTCTTAAAAACTGTGACATTGAGGTGGGTTGAAATAATCTTTAAATATGATCGTAGATGACTGGTAAGTTCGATTCCGATCCAACAAAACTATCAGATATTTTGATATTTTCAAAATTTACCACAAAGAAATAAATAAAACAGGACTTTTTCGATGCGATGTTATTTTAAAATGAAAAAAAGTGTTTTTATTTGAGATGCGTCAGTGGTGCTGTGGTCAGAGTGCTCATCTATTAAATCAAAGGTTATGAAATCTATGATTATTGATGGGCATCGAGTGGTGTGGATGGCCAACCTCACCGGCTGATTCTGGTCAGCATTAGGGGTGACAGAATGCAAATTTCTCATAAGAATGAATCCAGGATACCTTTTCTCCTCCCAAGTTACATGCGGCTAACTTTTTTCATAACAGCCTTGAGAAGTTGTTCTTTTAATGGAGATGTCTCACTTGGAAATTGTAATAGGGAATGCTTCAAAGTTCTAACACTCAGTACAAAAATACCGTAATATCATTTGAAACCTTAAAAATTTCATTCCGCCCATCTTTGGGAGTAGCAAACTAAGAATGGGAATTTTAACTGGAAATCACATTTGGAATTTGATGTCTGGCGATTGACATGGTAATATATAGAAGGTGAGTGAAAAATTCTAAGAACATCGGTCTCCCAGAGTAAGCTGGAATGTTTATTGCCTGACGTAGTTCAAGATATTTCAATAACTAAGATTTTAAATGAATGGAAATGAAAACGGGATGAAGAGGAATTACAAAAACGAGTGCCCTAAAATAAAAGAAGTTTATTTCTTCTTAATTTGTTTATGTGGAGACAAAATTATTCAAACAAACAATTTCATTGCAAATTATTTTAAATTAAATCTGAGCAATCTTACCTCATCACTTTCAAACCGTCCAGCAGCATCCCAAAGATTTATTAGATTCCCGTCTACTAGCGTATCCAAATCTAATACAATAGTCTGCGTTCAAAAATAGGGAAATGTTAATATATTCTCATAAAAGCATAGGGTAATTAAGGTAATAAAAACTGGAAGAAAGCGAAGACTACTCACAAAAAACTCACTTGGTTAATGCTGAGAGGAAGTATTTCCGAGATAGCTAGTTTTATTAGACCATAGTGACCAGAATAATGTGTATTCGGAATCCAATTTACAAGAGACTAAAATAAGATTGGCAAATCAAAGTAAAAGGAATTAAAATAAAATGTAAACCAATTCATTACATTTATAAGAAAACTAATGTTAATAAATTATGACTAACCAATAGTGAAAATAAACTTCACAAAAATAAGCAAATTAACTTGCTTAGTTAAAATATTTTTTGACAATTCTAAATTATTGAATCAATGGAAAATTATAATTTAATTATTTTAACAATTAATACTAAATGGGAAAACTTAACATTGAACAAATTTATCGCAACAGGTATTTTATAGGTGGCAGTGCAAATTTTTACCTCATACTTAGCTATGTCGTAGAAATGAACTTTGATTAGACCGGCCACTTTCCAAGTATCAAATAGCACAGAAAGACTTTTGCAAGTATTATCAGAACAGATGATATGAAAGCGAAAATTAGGACGAGGTTGCCTACAGTTTTGGCTGAAAAGACGATGGTAGAATATGCTTTTCACAAGGACTGGCACTTGTCGTGCTGCGTTCTCTCCGCCTGCTACCAGGGCGACGTCAATCAGTTTCAGAGGAGTCTTGATTCCGGGGCTAATAGTATGCTGTCTTTCAACCTGAGAAGAGAGAGAGAGAGGAAAAAGCGGTCAATTTCGAATAGCCTTCCTCCATTTTCTTATATATCACATAATTATAGATTTAGACATTTCAGTAATTAGGGTAACTGCGCATTTTTAGGGAATTTCCGTGCCTTCATATTAAGTATATAATAGCAAACGCGCCTCTTTTTTATATTTATTTACCCATATAAATATTTACCCATTCTTTTAATTGAGGGAGGATATTTAGGAAGCCCTTGCTTTCTGCAAACTCTTCTCAAAATATTGTTTACCAATGCGGTCGGTTATTTCATTCACAGGATGTGCACCGATGAGCGAACCTTATGAATGATTAAAATATAACTCAAATCTTTAAATATTTAAGAACATGCCCGTTTTTCGGCAAGTGGTAAATTTCGGAAAGCACTAGTTCGGATGCAAAGATGGTAATGGATCTTTATAGAGGTACGTCTTAGATCGATGTTAAGTCCGTCAAAAACTTTCATCCGAATCTAAAGTCCATAGTCTCGTACGATTTAAAACCCATAATTTAAATTTCAAACAAAATCTCAGATTACTTGTATTCTTCTCCTTTCCAATCTTATTAAGGTGATTAACAATTAAACGTTTATATTATTAAATAGAAAGAAACTTCCAAATCATACTCCGTACCCAATTCGTAGGAATTCATAAGTTCGAAATATTATGCCTCATTAATCTATAATTTAAGTAAGAAAATTCTTGTAGTGGTTCTCTGTTATATTTTTAGTATTCGCCTTAATCTAAGATCTAGTTTTCAAATTCCCAAAATATTTAAATCTCAAATATATGAATCCTGTTTTTTTCTACCATTATCTCCGTCGGCGTGATAGGATTAATAATTAATTACCATGTTGGAAAAAGGTTCTATAAGATCTGAAATTGAACATGACGCTGCTTATAATTCAATTTAAATTGAAAGAATTTTTAATTTAATCCGTTATAGGCCTTAACAAATAAATAGAATACAAGAAATTTATATTATTGCATTATTTAAATATATGGCCAAATTATTCATGACTCTATTGTTTATTTATAATTATGTAATTTAATATTTTGGGAAAAATTTTATTAATCAAAATAAGGCGTACATAATTTATCTTCTTGAATTGTCCAAAAACAGAAAATTTAATTCTGTCTGAAGGATTTTGATTCAGAATTTTAATAAAAGTTTATTTATTGACTTACCATTAATTTTTTTATATGAGGACAATCTGATATACATGTATTTGTGATCAAATTGGCATGTATCCAAATACCGATTATGGTAACACTTAGGAGTAAACAGAAGGAGGTCACAAACAAGAGGATTAACACCCGGCTCATGCGTTTTGAGCGCACAACAGAACTCCTTTTAATTGCCTGGGAGTGAATTAACGGTTGAAATGCTGAAGATCTTCGATATCGCACTTCAGACGATAATTTCAGCATTCTTCTCCAGAGAGTTGTTCGAATGAGACGGCAGAGTCCCATGGGGAACTGATTACTGAAATGAATAGTCTTTATTTAATAGGAAAGCTTTTTATGACCCATGAGCATGAACTAGGTGAAAAGTGAATGAAAGTGAGGATACAAGTAGGACAAAAGTAGGGCCCGGTTAATTTTCATAAGAATACGTTGTCTTGACAACGGAGCCATTTCCATTGTTCCATTTTGCAAAAGCAAGCAAAATTCCTCCCTATCTCTTTTATTCAAAATGAGAATAAAAATAGTTCGTTCTTCACTATTGTTTGTATCAACCCGGATAATTCAATGGTAATATAAACGGTTAGCCACTTTTCGACCATTGTATCATCAAAGATTCAATTTTTTTGCAGCAATGCAATTTGTCCTATGTTTATAAACCTACAATTCTTCCTAATTATCTGCAGAGATAGGTAATGCATAAATCTAATTCCCTGATCAAGGCTAATGATTCCTTTAAAACGAACAAAATCTCTATAGCGATGAGGGAGTGAGAAGTAAATTAGGAAGGACTTTAAACACTTCTTCTAGCTAGGCATTACACTAAAATTATAGCTGCAGATTACGCGTTTAATATTTATTCAAAATATGTTCAGCGGGGACCTTATGACTGAAATGATTAGTCAGGGTGTTAAATACTGATTGCGAATGGTGAATCATTTGGTAGATTTTTACTCAGATAGCCACCATATAACCGTGTGTTTAGTTGTAAGTTTGTGTTTTGTGCGATCGGAAACTTCATTTATATAAAACTGGAAGTGTAATATGAATTCGGATTAGCCCAATAACTGTATTTTGAAAAAAATTGAAAGCTCCTTAGTGTCTGAATAATTATATTTTTATGACCCAGAGGATGGCAAGAAGTCTTACAGTCTTTCACTCTGAGAAACCAACTGAAATTGGTTAGCGTTAAGTTTAATAAATAATAAAGGAGAAGAGATCAAAAATATATAGAAAGCACAGTTAAGGTATCGAAGAGCTTTACGTCGTTTTATTTTTGGATTGGGGGTGTTCATTATTTACTTATAGGATAATTTGCGTTCCAATATTCAAGTTTCATGATTCGTCACCTGGAGTACTGAACGAATTCTTGTTCATGAGATCCGGTGCTTTCTAATTGACTGTTTTATTAATATTATGAGTATTGCCACTTCAATCCATCTTTTCTTTTCAAAGGTTGAGCACACAGATTGAAATTAAGCATGTTGAATGACTTAACTTGATAGAGCTGAGATAGGTAAATAGTTTTGGAACTTATTAATAAATGGCTAATTACTATTATACATTATCGGTGTGAATCCAAGGACAACCATTAGCGCCCTTACTGCTGAATTACCATCAATAGAGGATTTGCTAAATGGTCCTTTTTCAGTTAGATAATCGGTACATTATCAGTACATCAAATGAAAGAATAATAGAATTTCCTCTAGTAATAATTTGCACATACATGCATATTATTCATTTGAATGTGATAGAATTATGTGACCGTTGAAGTATATACCCAGTAATATAAAATACAAATTAGTAACATCTATTAGTAATCACAATTCTTCAAGATGATCAATGATAAACATGGGTAATTTACATAAGAACATTTATTATACTTACGGCTGAATAACAATTGAGCAGAGCAGTTATCCCTGATTGAGAGCTTTCTTCTTCTAACTTAGTCACTTTCTAGAAAACTTTTGTGCATTGAAAGAACTGTATGTAAGACAGAACCTCTTGCTAGTGAGCAGGGGAAGGTTAAAAGGGAGGAGGGAGAGGAAGGGGGAGTACAGAAGAGGAAAGTGGCACGCTGTCCCAGCCAATCAGGAGGCACCGCCTGTGCTCACTTTCTTGGGCAAGGGAAGGAAAGTGGGGAGGTGAAGAGGAAGTGTATTAAAAAGGCTTCAATTGAAATTTTACAACTGTGATGTCTAAATTGAGTTGAGGTAAATGTGTGGTAGAATTGTTTGCCTTTTTGTGTCATGGAGAAATGATGGCTTAATGGAGACGATAAGTAAATGACGCGCAATACGGCTGGGAGATAATTTTAGTAGATAAGCTGACTGATGTGATTCAGGTAGATCCGAGAAAAATAATCAGCCGTAGTTCTGATTGACGCTAACACGGAAAGGTAACACTGAATTGAACTTATGTCAGCTTATTTCAACGAAATTTTCTTACTTCCTCTAAATATGTTTGCCAAATAAAAATTAGTGAATTTGAAGTGTTAATATGAGAGGTGATAATTTTCATAGTTTGCATACAGGAACAGCAAAAAATGAATAAATAATGAGGTAATTTTACTTATTTGATTTTTAATACATTACCTGAACAATAAAACGCACAATTTTTCAAGTTATTTTTCAACTTTGTCGTTTAAGAGAAGAAAGTATCCATTGAACATCTGTACCCATATATCCATGCGTTTGAGTTTCAGGCATTTTTAAATAACTAAAATCCGCATGGAAAGTTCGCCTTATTGTGGCTTTCTCGCAATTTTATGAATTACTTCAAATGATGTGAACCTACATTCACTATTATTATTATTCTATTTTTAATACCCATGAAAAGGCAAGAATTAACAATTTTCGTCATGGAAAACCAACTGAAGTATAGACCGATAAAATAAAGTTACAGTAAAATCTGATACGGAATAAAGCAGGGAGGTGAGTGGGTCGAAAAGATGTTGAGAAAAAAAGTTGGAGTATCAAATGTATCTTTAATTTACTTATTTCTTTTGAAAGCATATTATACAATTTCGCTGAATGGTTTTCCATTCACAATCTAAAATCCGATTTTCATAAATCGATCCCTGAATTTCTAAGTAAATGTTCTGACAGATTGATTACTTATGATAGGATAAATAGAAACCTATTTATTTTTCTTCCAGAGATCGAGTAGGTAGGACGGGACTACTTTACAAGATTTAACATATTCATGCTATCTTACAACCAGATAGAACATATTGATGGGACTAAAAACGACATTTTAGGCTTTGTGTAGTGTATACATACACCTTGCATTTGTATACTCGACTCCTAAGAGAATTTATTCTAATAAGAAGATTGCCAAATGTGAATATATGTCAGTGGGTCAAATTTTTTTTAACGAAAATTTATATTGGTATTCAAAGCTGCTCACCTTTGGTCTTAAAATAGTGCTAATGCGTGTTAATCATTCATTTTATCCAGCTTGGTTCCCCCTTTATTACATCTGTTTGGAGAAAAACCCCAAGATGTAAAGTTATCATAAATAAGTTAACAATTATTTCCATATTCGTTTAATAAATATACATGCAACTGTAGCTACAGTCAAGACTATGGAAGAATTCTAATTTAAATGTAAGTCATCTTAACGATTAAAATATTTGTAGAAGTCTAATCCGAATATTCAATTAGACGGATATATGCAGAAGCATTACTACGTGGTGAAGGCATAAACAAGTAGCTGGAGAGGGATATCCAACTCCCTATTTTCCTTGGGGAAGGGTAATATTAACTCAAATTTAATGAGCCGAGCAGATATCAATGGCGCCACTTTAATGGATTTTGCTGCGCCTGTTAGTGAAATAAGACAAATGCCTCCACCCCATTAGAGTTGATATATTTAACTTTAATCCAACTTAATTATCTGGCGACCCCTTTTTGATATCTTCTTCCTCGCCGCAGCTGTGAGAGAGAAATAAGAAGTTTTAATGCGTTTCGTATAAAACCACTTAGGTACCTTTTTGTATCTTAGTTCTAAGTAGGCATAAAAATAAACGACTTATAAATTTGAATCATGGCAGTAGCAGACAGTTATTCTTGCTTCAAGAGAAAAGGCATTGCCGGAAACACAAGTATGTTGGCGGGTTTTATGTTAGCTCTTATTTTTATGAATTGATCATCAGCTGAGATAAGAGTGGTCTAAAGTTGCTAACGCAGGTGTTTTCTGTGGTAATACTCTTGTTTATGGGAAGGCTAGTAGGAAATTAAGATATTTTGTTGGAATATTTAGGACCACTTATATAAAGATATATAATATCCAATCGCCTATCAGAAATGAGATCTGAATACATATTAATACCGAGAGAGATTAATCATTTACCATATTTTCTTATTACTTCTTGTTCGAAATTAATTTTAAACATTGATAACGTCATCTAATAGCCAATTATCGCATGTTTCTGTTTAAATAATGCATTTAAGGTCCAATTGATCTTAAAACTGATCAAAGTTTGGACGAGAAACTACATAGCTCCCAGCGCCAGAATTATTGTAAAAAGAAGAGTAAAATCAAGAAATCCTTCTCCTGGTTACATTCGCATGAATAGACAAACTGAATGAATTTTACTGCAAATAAAGCTCAGTCATACACAATTCGTGATGTTCGAGAATATATCATATGGTTGGACTCTAGGGGTCCGGATATTGATGCGTTGACGTGGTTTGCTTAAAAAGCTGCGTCATGCTTTTCCCAATTTAAATGTTCGTATAATAACAGCGCAAGATCGCCTAAATGTATTGGAGATTTACTGAGAACAGAAGAAGTTCAGAATATGGACTTTAGTTTGGTATAGATGGAGGTAAATATAGTAGGCATTATCATTATTATGCACAGTAGTAATAATGGACGGAGGTAGATGAGAAAAATTTGACTACACACATACATATACAAGAAAGAAAAAAGAAGAGTAGGGTATAAGTGTGAGTGATGGTCGCGATAGAGCATGAGATTAGCCATATCGTTCAAACGCACTTCTCCAGTAGCATGCCGTACATCCGTGATGTAATTTCCTATTCGCTTCAACAAGACTATTTCATCTCAAGGTAAAATTGAGCATTGCTAATGATTATTACTATTCGACATTAACTAATGAACTATTTAAACAGACTGACTAGACTTCAAAATTCAATGATAGATTCAAGAGCCTCAAACAACGAGAACGGTTCAATGATGATACACAATGCTACTGATAATTTACCAGTAGAAAAATTCCATTATATTTAAATAGACCAGGTATTGGCTGGTTAAATATCGCCCAAATAGAGGAAAAGATCAAATAGACTTGAATAACAAATCTCTTAATGAAATAATAAATGCACAGATTAACGAACAATATACATTCAAGGTCAAATCTCATTCAGTAATGGTAGGACATCGTCTCGCCAAATGGTTCTGGCCATCATTCTCCCTGGCAGGCAGGAAGAAGCAAAACGGAAAGATGGGGAGACATGTGAGGGAACTAGATTAGGTGAAATATTCGAGTAAGCCCAGTAAGAAATCAGGTCAATTTCATCCACCATACTTCCTGTCAGCTGCATGAAGGCGTCGGTAACTTGTTGAAAGGAGAAGACATAACATGACTGACATTCAATTCTCGCAGTTAGAAGGCTGGAGAGTGATTCACACAGGGAAAATATTTTGAAGGCCGTTGAACGGAAGAGTTCGAGAGACTCGGAGACTCGTTCAGCAGCTTTGGCAATAGAGAGAGCAAAACTTGTGTTCATGCTTTCTAGCAAATCTAGATCAACAAAGTAATTACTAGAATAACTAGAAGGTAGTTTTGAATCAGAAAACATGCAGTAATGATTAATCTTCTCTTCTCTTCGACGAAGAGAAGCCAAGTTGGAACACTGTTCGCGAATCTTTACATAAATTTCGTCCATCCGAGAAAGTGTGGAGTTGATTTCCTCTACTATTTGAGATTTGGATTCTTGCGTCATAATTCCTGTAACAAAATTAAATAGAAAACGCAGACTTATGGCTGAATAGAAATAAAGCATGAGTACTCACAGCTTGTAAAATAGTAAAATTAAAACATTTATTCAATGAATAAATCGCATTCAATCAATTTAGTTTATCAATATCAATTTAAAATGAACTATCAGCACTATAAAAAGATGATTTACAAGACAAAGTTTACAATTGATAAATGTAACGCTCGTTAACATAACACGTAGCCAGTCGATGAGTAGCCTCCAATAAATAAAGGTGATAATGAATCACAATGTCTTTAAGTGTATTCCATTAATGCGTCAAAGAACCAAATAAATACGACAAGTTTCATAAGCCATACCATCTAAACACGAAGAACTAATCCGAAAACCGAGAGAGCATTCCAATCAAACTATATTCCTCAAATCATACGCGTTCAAACCGAATTTAATGGATACAAAACGAAACAAATATATCTAAAGATATTTATGTATTTTAATTTGTTATTTTTAATATTAAATGGTTTTAAAATATAAAAATGGATTAATTGCGAATCATTTGTGAGGGTTCGAGTTTAAGTTAATCCTGTTTCAAGCATCAAAAGTTTTATTCTCATTTGCGTAACTTTCAGTTCAGTCCAACTCTACAGATATTGTTCTTGTTAGAATGTAAGTTGGACGGAAAGGTAGAGGGATCTAAAACCACACTAGGAGAAATAAGGTAAAATGTGACGCTTATGATTAGTGTACCTTTATCCTTTATGGCTAAAGAATGATTAAGTTAATTAAGATTGGAAGTTGATTTTCTTCACGGCTGTGTTGTCACTTTTGACGTTTCCGAACATTTGCAGCTAGTTTTATTTGATGGTCACATTTCACAAAAGAATTCTAACTTGTTTGAAGAAATCGTACATAAGTTTGGATGGTTGTAAAACACTAATTTTCATAACTGAAGACCGTTAAGCATATATGAAATGAGATTTGCAGCTTAAGAGAAAATTTTTAAGACTTAACATAGAACTTTGCCTATAAATGTTTTCATTTCCTGTAATTTCAAATAATATAATACTTGAGGGTGTAAGAGTTGTGTAATATATTTCTTCGAAACTAACCTGGAGATTTCCATTGTTGATTTAATGCAACCTTCCCTAAAATTTGTTAAGAAATTGTATTCATGAGGTGATAGATATAATAGAATCAAATTATATTAAAAATTTGATACTAGATTTGTTGTGAAGCCTTGCGTTTTTGCGTCAACCATTCAAGGAAGAGACAATGTAGTGATAGTGTTCAAAAATTATGACTAAGAAAAAAGCTTCATCAGAAATATGGGTAGCTCAGAAGAACTTACTGTTAGTATGAGTGTATAAGACCCAACCCGTATATTTTCATTTAGGTAGAATGCGCTGTTAACCAGAATTAAGAAATTAAATGTCGGTTATGGCAAACAGAATGTATGGATGACATTCACATCCGGCCATAATTTTGAGGTCATATATCTCATATACAGGCTTGCAGAAAGATCAGCAATCCACATTTTTTGATATTATTATTTCATTTTCGATTACGAATAAAGGTACAATTAAAAAGTAAAATGAAACATATGAAGTTAAGTTACTTTCGATTTCTCGTTACAGCTATCCTGTGTTTTGAAAGATTATCTTCTTTACCAAAATAATTCACATTGTTAAACCAGGAACGATATCAAATGTTCTAAAAACCGTAATTGAAAACATTGGGCTGAACAATTTTATCGTTTGTCATCTCATAAAACAGTGTATTATAACTAACTGATGTACAATAACATATATAATATATATAGAACTGAGTAACAATACACGCGATCATTTACTGTCAAAATAGATAATCAATTGTCATTTACAAGTTAAAAAAATCATATTAAAAAATAAACTTATTTTTATCTGAATTACATACTTAGACTTGTAGTATTTTACTAATGTTTCTTACGTAAAAATTTTTCTTTAAGCCTATCAACTGAAATGCATTTCAACCAATGCGTAATTAAAATATTCTGCGCAGATGCGAATATCCTTAGTATTTGATATGTAGTGCTCTTTTGTGACAATAGTCAAGCCATTCACGATGATGCAAAGTTCGTCTTCAAGCGATGACGACTCTACGAGCTTTGATGAGCCCAGTTTAAGTCGAAGGGGTGGATATGGAGCGGATTTTCAAGATTTGAAGTAAATAAACCATTAATTTTTTCAAGTTTTCCCAGAATATGAACTGGACAAATGAAATTGTTTTTTTGTAATTCATTTATGCATCTCATTTGGTAGCATTTTAGTTTTAAACCTTTATGAATTAATTTTTATCGTATACATTGAGTTGAATTTATATGTTCAAGTAGCAAACCCTTTTGTTTAGGCTTCGCACAGGTGGCTAACATTGGAAAATAATTTTTAGGTATCGGATGATATCTCGTTCGCAATATCCAGACGAGACAGATTCAATTGCAAGCAACCGCTCTCGACGAACGGCAGTACTTTCAAAGGTCAATGAAGCCGAGGCTCTTTCCCGACGGTCAGGATTCGAGTCTCAGCAATCGATACCTCGAGCGAACCTTCTCTCAACACGAACTTCCAGTATGAAAGTTCATCGACCAATGCCAACCTCGTCTTCCGCTTCCATCTACTCTTTCGCCGACGATAATCGATCACCACATCATGTAGTCACCCTCCAAACGCCCGTCCTTTCTGCTGAAGATCGAAGTTCTTCGGATCAGAGCAACCAATGGTCCTCTTCCGATCTCTCTTCCATTCGGTCTTGTAGTGCTATCTCCGTCCCTGTGACGAGTTATGACAAAGCGAAGCCTTATCAGGGTTCTGTTATCTTTGGAACCTCTGTTTCAAGTTATGCAACTGGTGGAATAGGCCCCAGTGGTGAGCCTCTCGGCTCTAGTAGATATCCCAGCCCTGGAGGGAGACGAGGAACTGAAGAAAGCAATCAAAGTCGAAGTGAAACGACCGGAACATCGAATGCGTCACTTTCTACGGGCCCCTCAACTTCCGCTGATGCTGCTGAAGAACTTCACAGGCTTCGGCTGCAACTGTAAGTTCTGGGTGATTATTTATGATGACTGCGACATTATTGAAGCGATATACAGAGATAACTTAGTGTTAGGGGTTGTAAAGTTTGTTTAAACTATCACTTTTCTTGCCTATTACGGTCTTAGCCAGAGCCGAAAAAAGAGAGAGAAGACACTGCGATGACGAGCGATGCTTATTGAAAACCGTAGAAGAGGTAAATTGAAAATGGGCATATTCAGAATCTAATAAGCAAGGTTGAGGAAGAAGTCGTAGATCATGAAACAAGAACTTGTTATGTTTATGAATATGGTCGATTAAGAACATATGTACTTTAGAGGGCTAGCTGGAGTCTGGAGTTTCAGGCTCACTCTGAAGGAGCATTGCTGACTATTAAAATTCATCTGTGTGGTAAATACCTTAGTGAAATATATGAGTTGCATGTAAAGATAACAGGTGAAAATTCAGTAACGTCTCTTAAATAATATTGAAGACATTTAATTGAAATGATCATTTCAAAAAATATGCTCTTAACAAGGAAATTTATTACATTTTTCCATGGAGTAATCTTGAACTGACACCGATGCAGCTAAGAGAACGTGATCAAGGGGACTTTTTAGTCTGATTTTTTGTAGATGTAGCTAGTGATTTTCCGCAGTTCCTTATTTCTTCTTAATTAATCTCTTTTTTTGATATTGCTATTGGCTTACAGCAGTAACTTAGCAGTCAACAGGACAAGTCAGTGATGCATCATCACTGTAATAGATGCTGCAATATATATGAAAGGTTGGGTAATTAATATCGTGATCATTCAATCACATAGAATAGGGCTTAAGAATTGCTGGTCTTCAAGTGATCTTACATACTAAGCAACTAGTCCGTTCCAGATTTTGTTTGTTTGCCTTGATAGCACCAATATATGTGTTTTCTTTGTTATTGATATGAAACGCGGTCGCTTAGAAGCTTGTTTAAACTCTATTCTACGTCAGAGTCGTTGTGCCAAAAACCGTATTATCTACTGAGATATTAAAATGAAGATTACAGTGGTCTCATTATTTCATTGACCAAACAGAAATCTTAGACTCGTTTTAAATACACGAGTCGGTAGACGAACAACTTTCCCACTCAGTCACATTGATGGAGTCTGGGGGACCGGAGGATTTTTCTTGTGTTTTTCAATTATCTCTCTAATTTGAGTTACTTATACTGAAGTTATTGATGGTGTGGCCTTAAGTTCTTATAATTCCCAGAATTATTTAGGGAAGGGTTTACCAACGCTAATCTTGGATAGAGAGGTAGCATCCATGGTGAAAAATTTGAATCCTATCACCCTTTATTAATCAAACTTAATCAGTGTGGTTGAGCACTTAACTGATTGATGAGCAACGAAATCGTGACCTCTGACTTCACCTACGAGCATATTAAGATCTTATCCGTCTGAAATGATCATGTACTCGTTCTTTCGAATAGGAACTCGCAGTGGGGATCCACTTTCACTAAATACGTATTTACTTGCTTAAACTGTCGTTCGTTGTACATTCAGCAAACAAAGTTTGTGACTATTCACAAATGAACCATGGTCTATAAGAATGGATTGCAACGTATATAATTTCTACTACGGCTAGTTGGTACAATTCATTAGTTTTATTTTATTTCCAAGCATAATACTTATTCTCTTTCACATGTACTTTTTAGTGTTATTGAAGGCACATAAAGATAATGTAGTAAGGCATTATTGTTGTTTCCTATTGAAGACATAATATTCCTAGAATTCTGGTTACTGATTTTGTCACTTTCATTAACTATGCGAGGTAACGTATTATAAAGATTGTAAAATGAATGGTCTACTTTTAGGCAGCATCTAAGCAGACGCTCAAAACAATTGAACTTTTTTGTCGATCCTCTCTTTTGATTTTTCTGTTTGTTTCGAACTAAAACGAAGGTGGATGAAGCTAATGTCAACTTCTTCCTCCGTCAGAAAAAAACTATTTCTAAGGTTTTTGGATGTATTGAGCTATTTGTCTATTTGGCATTAATTTTAGGCCAATGAACTTCTACAGCCAGGTATATGAGAACAATGGGACTAAAGAATTTTACTTTTACTCTGCACTTGAGCACAAAAAGTATATGAAAATTATTTTATGTAGTATCAGGTTATTTGCATATTTTGGTAAATTCATTTACTCTGTGGGATAACACGCTATAGAAAGGTTAATTAGCAGTCTATTAAAAGCCTATGGTATCTCTGGCCTGCATTTTAATAAACCTTTGTTTAGCATTTAATCAGACGCTTGAAATGACTGGTTTGAATTTTTTTTCTTCTCTGAGTAAATCTCTGTTTTTTTCCCAATTTTTCTGAACTGAAACGCAATTGTAAGGTGCTTACATACATTTTCTCCTACTTCAAAAACTATATCTTAAACTCGAAATTCATTGGTTTAACCCTTTGCCTGTCTGGAAATAACTGAGAAAATGGCCTTTTGAAGTTAAGTATATGAGCCCAGTGAAGTTAAGAAATTTTGTAATTGCATTTGACGCCAGTTATTATTTCTAAACTTACACTTTCTTCACTAGGCATCATGTATTCCACAAGTTTATTTTAGTATAATTTAAAGCAGAAAGTATACATGCGAGTACCGGTTTATGAGGATAAATTGGAGCACCTGTCATCTGTATTTTAGTTATTTGATATAAATTTGTTTCCTCCTATAACAAACACACCTTTAGTATGTTTATACAAGCAGTACCTGAAAGCTATTTTATATATTGAAGCATCATGTCTCATATTGGGGATATCAGGTAAGTTGGAGATTTTGTTACATCCATTCATCCTAAAGGATAATATGCAATAAAGAGGCGTAATAGAAACCAATTAAAAGTCCGTAACATCACTGGTCTATATACGCAAACTTGTATTCAGCATTTTTTGTCTATCCTCTCAGAGGGCATCCCTGTTTGTTTTTTTTCTATTTGTTTATAATATTATATCCAATTTTGGGAACCAACCTCAGGGTCTAGTGCTGAAGAGAAGTTGAGCTTATTATTTGCTTAATTTTGAGCACAAATTTTTGCATAGATTTTGATTTGCCCCTGGGGCTTGCAGTGCACTTCAATCTGCCTCCCTCTTGTACAAGCTATCATATGACCTTGAACTTATCGAGAGAGCAGTAGTAGCAGTTTATCGACCATCGCGTTTTAGGTCACATCGGTTTTCTTTACTGCATAGGGAAGCGCACTTTCCTCTCGCTAAATCACATGAATACCGCTCTCCTTCAAGCGCTTGGTGTTTCTTTTTTTTCGCTTTTGTTCGGCTATACTGTAGGAGTAAATGAATCATAATTTAGTATAAAATATTTAATATGGAGAGAAAATATAGAGATAGATATTCAGATGATTGGTATTAACTGATTCGAACTAAGTTAAGACGATTTGCTCTTGCTGTAGTAAATATAAAGATCAGCCAAGCTTTAAGACTTTGTTGAATTCAAGTGTCGGATGAAGTAAAAGGGGTTTGGGAAATGTGGAATTAAAAAAAATGAATTGATGAAATGAATGAAAAAAATGAAAGTGGGTACGCTCACTTTTAGAAATTAGCATCAATTGCAACTGGGCTTGTATAGAGGTCTTTGGTTTCAGCACCACAACTCTTCAAATTTCATTCTCCTCTTCGTTTAGTGAATGTTATACTGTAAGCCACATATCTCTCTGTCTCATTGCTGATAATTGACAAAATGATTACCCTATTGGAAAGTCATCCTTATAATATTCATTAGAATTTATTTAGCATTAACAGGAGGAGGCTCTTGTAAGGATTATGTTAAAGACCTGAATTAGGTAAATAAACGATTTATGTAAGCATTGAAATATTCGCGAAGAATTGCCTGTGAAGTGAAATGATTGCACTCATGGATATGCTGGTTTTCACTTTAGCTTCAATCGATTTTGCAGAGATAATGTCGAACATAGAGAGACACCTTCGAGTATACCTTTCCCCAATCAATGATGTATTTTGAGATTGTATGTATCTAGAAGCATATTCACATTTTGAATTGTAGTTAATAACTTCTAGCTCTTCCACATTGTCTAAGAACTATTTGTTCATCAGATTTGCATTTATTCTGTTATGAGGAAATGGCATATTGATATTGCTCTATACGGCTGTCGGTTTCTACGCCAGTACTTTTTAACAAATGGATTTTAAGAATGCTTTATTTTGTGTTGCGATATTATAATTAGCTAATATTACTGGAACAGTTCGTAAATTATTGCTGTACACCATGTTTCCGGTTCTGCCATTCTCTGAAACACGTATGACTAGTTATTATTTAAGCTTGCTTATTAAATTTAATTTTGCCCGATACGTATATCTTTAATTATTGTTTATACTTACAATATTATAATATAACTTTTGATGCAATGATAGAATACAAGGACTAAAACATAATCTTAAAGTACGCCATGAAGTAGCCGTGAAAATGGGAGGTTTAATCATTCCAGATGCACTCTTTCTTTTATCATCAAACGAATTATACTGAATTTGGAAATTTGCAAGTAGAAAATATATCAGGAAAATGTGAATCTTCTTTTGTGAAGATCGATATCTAATTCGGTTTTCATCCAATGTTTTCAAACCGCGTAGATCAGACTTTGACAAGGAAAAACTTAGCGAAAAAGAGACACTAATAGCAGTTTGAGTTCTTTGCTTTTTACCTCCTAGTTAACTCGTATCTAGGTGGAAATATTTACTTCTTATTTTCGCTTGTTCACGTGGATTAAATAAATGAAATGCCTTAGCTTTGCGCTGACTTTGAGGAAATGAGCATGACATTCATTTGTCTTTGTTTTCTTTCTGCCCATTTTGGGTGGTGTTTCAACTTCACTTGGATAAACTTCATTAAATATTTTTGATGTTCTGGATGAAAGGCACGTTGACAGGTTAAATTAAATGCATTTTCTTTCGCATCTGGTGATTTGACAACTCAACATCCCCAATGAGTTCTAAACTTCCAAGAGTCTTTCTTCCTCGTTAGGGAAATGAAAATAAAAGTTTTCCTAGAAACATCTACTAACAACCGTAAGTTATATACCATAAACTTGGATTTACCTGAACCAAGGCTATTATGGGATAATAATTTTCAAGCCATTGTCGAAGCGTCTTTTTGTAATTATGCAAATTCTTGATGGGCTTTTATTATGCGTTTACGTGTTCGTGTTTCCATAGTCTCACTACCGGTCTATAAAATTCTCTCTTTCACATCATATTACACTTTGTCACCATCCATATTTGAAGAACTGAAATATTAACATTACCATTCGCATAACCACAGTGTTGTTCCACTACATTATACATTCGTATGCATATTCCACGCTTTGTCGATTATTAAAACTTATGCATTTTGTTCCAATTTTTCACTAATACGTTAAGTACCTAGTGAATTATCTTGATTGCAGCATGAAAAAGTCATCTCACAGCTTCTCTTATCAAGAAAATTTTCTACCGTCTCTTCACAACTGTGATAGTTCATAAATTTTGTGTCTTCGTTATTTGTTGTTACAGGCGTAATAGACATAATTACACGTTGATTGTATTTCATACCTACTTTTTTCAGAACTTTTTTAGATTCCCATGTTTTAGTTAGATGAAGTAGGAATTATTAACTAAACTCTGAACTCAACTAGTTTATTTTCAATTAATTCAATCCTGAATATTTGAAGCTTTTTCGTTCATGTTGTAGTCTGCGGTGGTCAGTAAGGTTAATTTTTGTTTGACTACCGAATATTTTATAGTGTGTAAATATCCCATTGAGCTTTATATATGCACATTCGGTGTATTGGTTGTGTCAGGTGATATGGGATCGAGATCAGTTAGTATATAAGTTTAAGTTGCTGAATAATTTACGTTGACAGGGAATAAATCAATTAGATGGCATTGGTAGAACACTTCGGTTACGAATGGGAAGCTACGTTAATAAATTGATATAGTTTAAAGAACATGTGTAAATGTGTATTCATCAAGCACTTCGCACTTAAATTTCTTATTGCGACACCACGTGAAGGTTGGCTATTTGAGTTTTTGTTGAAGCTCGGCACCTTTGGTTTAATTAGCGTCATTTTTGTTTTGTTATGAATCATAGGTTACAGGTATGGTAATTCGCAGTGCACATAGTTAGAAGAATAGCCAACTGCATCGGTTAAATCTGACTGAGAAATATGATTGCAGAATTTGAGTGTTTAACCAGAGGAGGTTCTGTAATAGAAACAAAAATTGCCAAGAATAAATAAGAAATGTAAATTTAATGAAAGGGTTAAATGCCAAAACGTAATAAGTCAGGAACGCGTCAGAGCGGACAGAATTAAAATCAGATATAAAATTTAAACTTTACAAGTAGGATAGTACAAATCATGGAAATTAAAAGTCTTAGCAAAAGTAGAAATGTTAAATTGATAAAATATGGTCTGATCAATCGGATTGTTGAATGATCACTGCAGCTCCGTGATGTTACTTCTCTCTCCGAGATGAGTGTATGAAATGCTTATCTAAATGGACTTGGGAGTTATGCGCTGATTAATGACCATCAATGGATAAGAATTCGAATGAGCTTGCAAATTTTCTGTGTAGATGTGGGTAGTGCAATCACCCAATCTTTAAAATGATATCTATGCTTATTTTGATATCAAATAAATTAGATAGTGAAAATAAGACTTCGTTTGTGAAAAACAACGTTGAGTTTCGCCAATCGCCCCGAAAACTAATCTCTAATCGGAATTAATTTCTTGAGTATTCTGAAGCTGTAAATGACAGTTAGGCTCTATAAGAAATCTGCAAGTTTCAAGAAAGAAATCGTCACAGTATACCTTCCTCGGTCGCTTTTGCAAAAGTTATACTGAAAGTTCTACATATGCCAGTTTAAATCATTATTTCAATAAGAACAATATTAGACTATTTTGAACTAACTATAATTCTAATACTTCTGAATTAAATCATGGTATTTTAATTTCCCAAAGAAAGTTCGAGGAAACTTTCATTTTGACATACTATTATGGAGGTTTTACGCACAATGTAATGTCTGCAACCATTGAACACATATATTTTTATACTGTTCCCACTGCCTCAATAAGCTCCATTCTATTGTGTTCTCACGGTAGACGGACCTGTATATTCAGCTTTCCAGGAATTTGTCTAGTTTCAATTATGGCTTGGCTTAAAATTATGTTAATCTTGGGAAGAGAAGAAACCAGGACACCTAGTGTATGTTGATCCATCATCATGATCCAGTTAAGTGCCCTGTAAACAGAATTTTATTAGTCTCCCTCTCTTCCCCCCTCTTGAAAACTGAATTTGAGACTGTAAATTGTTAAGCCGTTCCCACTGGCTATTTTGTGACAGTCATAAATTGTGTAGTTATTTGATTACGCTTTGAGAAAAATTTTACATGTTGCTGCATAAGCGGGAGAAAATGGAACTGGTTTTCAAATGATGACTGGAAGTCTTTATGGAGTTGTTTCGTCTTAAATTTTTAATCGTTCTTAACTCCCAAATTGAGTAGTTTCTTACAAAAATTTGGTGGTTTTTCAATTTGCTGGACTTGAAGAAGGTTAGAAAAATAAAGCATGAAGTTAAGTTGCCCATTAAAAAATAATTATTTTAGGTCTTATTTCTCTAAGGTTTGGCAATTTTGTTTTTGGCGACAAACGCTTTCTCCCTATCAATTGTTGTCAACGAGATCATGAGTTTTGATGAGATCTCAAAGTGAGAACTCTTACGGTAGGAAAGTATTAATTGGCCCTAATTGTTTTCCCGATTAATATAAATTTTCCAATCCATGGGTAGGAATCATTAAAAATACATGCTACATTTACATTCCATTCTGCAAGTACGTTGCAAGCAATTTAGTAAAATATTACTTGATATAAAGTTAGCTTCATATATAACGTCTATGAAGGATTTTTAAATGTCATTATTACCTTGTCAAAGTTCAAGATAACTAAAGTTGTTGAGTTGGAAGAATTATTTTATTTAACGGTCTCCTATTTTAAACTTGAAAAATACCTGACTTGTATATATCATCATAATCATCCCTTTTTTATATAATCCATATAGTTCATGGAACGAAGTGACTTGTTAGTCTGTGGTAGTCAAACTGCCACATCTTCTCATCTTGCTCCCACGTGCAAAGTTATTAACAAGGAATATTCACATGGGCCAGTTCCTTTTGTATCCTCCTAATTGTTATTCAAAAATGGGAGCTATCTATCTTTTCCTCCTACCACATGTGTTGCACCTGCATCAGACATCTTTTTGTGAAAATGGTTTTAGAATTCTTTCATTTCTATTGGTACAATGTCCATTCTAGTTTGGCTACTATTAGAGATTTAGTCTCTGTTTTAGTAGTTGTGGCGCAAGATTTCTTTATCTGAAGCACTCTCATGCTAAATTTTTATGAAAAAATCAATAAACGATGAATTTGGTCAGCAATTGTAATAAGTCAATTTATTAAAAGATCGTATCGAATATACAAATGGGATAAAAGGATGCATGACTTACAAAATCTGGTAGATTGAAGCGAGAGCTCTTTGAGGCCTTATAACAACTTGTTTTGTTTTGTTATTCTTTTCCAGATTTGACTTGTAACGTCTAGTTTTGAAGGTTACATTCACGAAAATACTTTTTCTTCACTTCGTTAAGCAGCATTTAATTTGGAATAATTTTATGAGATTACACATTCAGCAGCTCAAAAAAATGAGGGGTTGTTACATGACCGATTTCTTCTTTACACGCTTGGTTCAAACGAGGAAATTTAATCGATGATCTTAGTATTACTAATGGTGTTATTCTGATTTGTGTCAATTTCCATTATGTTTGGTAAGCCTGATTATAAGTTTACATAAGCTGCATAATCCTTAAATTTTTATCAAAATTATATTCCAATCTTGTGAATTATTGACCCTTTAAATGATGCATGGTCAATTTTTCTCATTTTCGATCTTATCAATGGGATTTTCCCTTGTTTTTAGTGTCCTACAAGTACTTGATTTGTCTATTTTTATTCCAAATGTAAATCATCTAACAGTAGAGCTCTGGCCCATTATTTTTTCCTTTATTCGAAAACATTATTTCCAAAAAATCTAACTAGGCGGTTTTTTAAATCTTTTACCCTTCAAAGAAGAGAAAATTTTTTAATTATCTAATGTGGTTAGTGGTTAACAAACACCTATCTCTACATACTTACCTCAGTATTTAGCGCCTCTCTGACATGTTTTTTGCAAGTACTAATTAAAGCCTCCTTTTGCTTGTTGATTTATTCATCTTCCTTTTCTATTTACATTAGGAGTAAACTAGAAAAAGGGAGGATTAAATTCGAACATTTTATAATCTACTGAACGGTTGAATCGTTCGTAGACCAAGCAATTACGAAAGCAAATATGAGTTCAGACCTTTGTTCATGAAAAATCGACGTCTTGTACAAATTTCCACTTATTAGTTCGAACACGCTTAAAAGTCAGAGAGTTCTCTAGTTAACAATGTTTCAGTGATAGTATTCAATTACTATCCGATTTCAAGAAGATTCCCTCCATTTTCGATCCTAAATTTCCACATTTTACTCTCATCTTACCCAATCAATACGTTATTGACTGAAATGCATTCTTATATTCAAAAATTATTTTTAAATCAAGGTTTAACCTATTTTTTAGCGGGCAGATTTTGATACCTTCACAACTAACTAACTAACAATACCGTTTAATCAAATTTAAAACATGGGTGGTCATTTCTCGCTCTATTCATTTTGAGTTTATTAATATTTGACCTAGATAAACGATTTTTGGTGTTAACGATTGGTAAATTTAATCTCTAGTCAGTCTCAATTGGTTAAGAAATGCATTTAATAAGAATAAAAAAAATTCAGTTGGTATTTGTGTTTATCTTTAATTAGAATTCGTATGTCATAGACCTCGGTTGGTTTGACAGTATCACGAAAGTAGCAATCCCTAGGACACTAGGCTGATTTGTTTCTAAAAGTATAGCTGGTGTGTTCAATGCCCTACCAACTTTATAGTGTATAAGTGATGACCCGAGTCGATAAGAAACTTATCTTTAATTTCTGCTTAGGTACGTGTTTGTCCTCCGATGTATTGCCTACCCTTTCACAGTGCCTCTTCCTCAGGATCCTGTTCGCCGATATCTAAAAGTCACTCGCGAGTATCTCAATGTTCTTCGGGAGCGCTTCACTGTATGTCCACCTTTTTCATGATTTATCCCTTT
Organism: Hymenolepis diminuta; assembly: GCA_900708905.1. Classification (NCBI taxonomy): domain Eukaryota; kingdom Metazoa; phylum Platyhelminthes; class Cestoda; order Cyclophyllidea; family Hymenolepididae; genus Hymenolepis; species Hymenolepis diminuta. The sequence goes on along the minus strand of CAADRB010000046.1, from coordinate 337,034 downwards.
TCATAATATACTCTGTTCCCTTTAACGAACTTAAACATTGATTAACTACTAGCAGTCTTTTGCAGTAGCATTTTTTTATTGCTTGTGATTCCAGTGAGTTCACACTAACTTATGACTAGCTGTCCGTTTTTATAATCCATGTAACTAAATTCTGAAATTTATTCAACGTAGTGCCATTTGCAAAGTTAAGTAATAAAACACTGGTTGTGTGAAATATGTAATTAGAAACATTCAACTTCTCAGACTTAAACTCCAGCCCAAATTGAATTACCTCAAATAATGAAGGACTTGTTGAAAAGGCACAAATTGCAGTTCGAGCTATTAAAATCTGTTTTAAATACGGAAGTATTCGCGTTCACCCTCTTTATTTATATGAAAGTGTATACAACTATGGTTAAACTTCGGTTAAAATTGCTCAGATCCAGTGTAAAGAAAAGAAAACCATCAGCAGCATAAACAATAGTTTTAAAAATGCATTTAGACTTTGATGAGTGGGAAATTATAGGTTTCCTGATTAGCCAATCGTTTCAGCAGTGGTGAACTTTCTTAAAAAGGCACTAGCTTGGGAATTCAATAATCGACATTTCAGAGCATGTTTGATGAAGTCTGTTAACCTCGAACTGGCGTATCGATAATACTCGATACGGCCTCTTAACACTCTTCCCTTCAATGAATGTTACGTTTTTTACAGTTATAAATAGCCCTAACAAACTCACATTGTTGATGTATTAATTGATCTTTCTTTTTGACCAAATGGGCTTACCAATCAACTTGCAACACCGGTTGCCTTCCGCTCCAGATTATTTATTAGATTACTCATTTTTCTTCCTACTGTCTAGGTTATATTATATTCCTACTGCCATATTCTTATATTATTTTGACCCATATGACATAATCGCTGCTTGTATCTGGATTACCAAAGAGCCAACGCATCTATCACTCCAACTTGAACATCACCTTTTGTGCGCTTGCAGTGAATCTTGCCCTCGAATCTTTTGTGCATGACTTTAAGATTCATAGTTTACTGATTCTCTCCCTTGTGGGTTAACTGATATTTTCCTTCCCCTTCTACAGGCCTTTCTGAATAAGGAGCTGCAAATAGTGTGCGATGAAGCCTTCTTTAATGCTGCACAGCATTTTGACGAAATCTATCTCAGGAATGAGTCCGTGGAACGAGCTGTGATTGCCGGTGGCTTTTCAATGAATGATATTCGAGAAGTTTTTGTTCGCAGTATTGAGCAGAGGGTGAGTTGAATTAACTGTTATTCAATCATTAGAGATGGGAGGTGGGGTGTAATGTACGTACATTCTTTCCTCGCCATATGTCGCAAGTTGATGTGGGGCGGCTTGGTAATTTCATGGCCCTATTTCCTTTCTGACTCACTCACTCTTACGCTGTAGAAGTGGTAGGTAGCCAAGACTCTATTTTCTATTAATCTTCACTAAGGGAGACAAATAAAGGGAAGGTAGTGGTAACACGCATGGTTTTTATTGTTAGAAACCTTAGAGACGAGAGTTGAGAATATGGCGAAATGAAGCGACAAAAATTGCACGTTAGATGTGCACCGGTGGCGCAGTGATTAATGAGTTCGAACTTATTGATGCATACACAATGGGTGGAATGGTCAACCGTATTGCTTAAGTATGGGGTGGCAGAGTTCGAGCTTTTTTTTCGAGGATTTCATGATACTGCTTCTCTATCCCAAGATGAGTGTCGTGAAATGATTTTCTGAATGGACTTGGGAGTCATTATTATTATATGATTTATAAACTGTTAGGTAGGCCAAATCTTTGTACGAACTAAGATGGACTTTACATAATCTATGACCACTATATACAGAGATCACTTTGGTTCTAGCTAATTGTCTATGTTGATGTTTGACGATGAAAATAACATAGGATGAAGAATCCGACCACTTCGTTTTTATTTACAAAGGAAATAAGCTATATAGAACTGAAGTAACGGGGCTTATGCTAATAACTGGTTTGAAGCATACGCTGCTACTTTCAATCCGTTTGGTGGTGATAAATGTATCCTCAGCACTATTTTTAGGATTGGAGCTTAAGAGAACTGGATAATGCGGGTTAGTTTTATATTAGGACGCAGTAGATCAGATTTGTGAAAGTCTGAGTCCACATATACTTTCAGATAGTATCAGAGAACCAAACGTTCTGGGTGTGAATTTTACGTTCTACAAACCGATATCCCAGTCCAAAGAAAGAAAGACACAAGTTCTCGTTGTTTTAGAGAAAACTTACAGCTAAGTTCGAACTATCTACAGGGTAGCTTAATTCAAATTAGTTCACATAAAGAGTTTGAGGAATGAACGTTATTTCCATTTATAATGGGAAAAAAGTAGAGAATAAATATTGATTCCGCCAAGAGAAGATATTTAGCAATTTTACACAGTTTTGTTTTCTTGCAATGAATAATCGAAACGGGGATATTCACAAATCTCCTTGAGAAACGTAGCAGCATACACTTTCGGGTCATTCCAGGTGGGAAAAACAGGCTATGGCAAGAAATTCTTCATTAGAAAGTGTAATTAAGTCTCTCTGATTTCACATATTCTAGCTCCATAGATTTGAGGAAATTGATGGTCTCCCCAAGCAGACTGTAATTGGAGCTTGGAAGGTGAAATTTGACCAAATATGTCGGGGTGGCGAGGGTCCATGTCCTATTGCCAATCGCCTCGGTTCTCCCCAACTCGAGCTGACCAATCCGACCAAAGAACAACTTTATGATCTCTTTATGCGAATCCTCTCAATCAAGAAGTATGAACATCAGATTCTGTATAATGCTTGTCAGGTAAGTTGTTACGTTTTCATTTTCACTTAATGAAAATAAATTATTTTTTTTCACTATTAAATAATTGTAAATGGCGATTCTTACATTAGAGGAAAAAAATACTTTCCTTTTCCCCTCTTTTATTCTTTTCATTACCCTGGAATTGCCTTAGGGTGAAACTGGAATTGCAATATTATATAGATAGGTATTTTATTTGGCAAACCAATATCTTCAATGATGAAAATTTCGTATGTATCCTTATATACGAATTATTATTAATTTAAGAAAAACGACCATACGATTTCTACTCTATCTTGTAAAGGACTACATCTCCTTCCCGAGATATAACTCCATTCCCTCTAAATTCAGATCTTATAAAGTATATTTTCAATTGACCTAACAACATTATTGATTTAACGGCTTTTGGGGACTAGATATACAAGTTGCTAATAATCTTTGTGTTACGTTCATTATTGATTAAGATTTACATTAATAATTCATATATATTCTCGTGTCTATGACCACTTATGTTATTCATTTAACTTACTCTCTCGGTGTTATATGCATCTGTAGCATTTGAATACATACTAAACACTGAGCTGGTTGAAAAAAAAACAATCCAATCAGCCATAGATCTCGACAGAAGACCTACTAATAATATGATGAATAAACTGGGTCCAAGGTATGCTAATATCATTTACTTTGATTCGCCAGTATTATGAACCTTGAGTGTCTTAGTAGTTTTGTAAATCTAGTCCTAAGGCGAGAGAGTCAGGAAAAAGAATTCAATTCAGTAGCGAACGACCTGTAATTATGAATTCGAAATAACGTAACATATGTAACCATATAAAAGGGAAATGGTGTCACACATCAGGTCAGTTCAGTTCTGGACCGCAGAAAGCGTAAAGAATATATTTGTATACATGCACTAAAAATCTGCGTAGAGGATGTGCGGAGAGTGAACAATAATTGAAATTCGATGCAAGCATAGACGCATTTACTGATAAAGCAAATTAGTTCTAGTCCAACATAAAAGCTACTTTAGGAGCTATACCAAGTTAGGCTAAATATACCCTTTTAGAACTTATGGTCTTGATAAGGCTGACAGGGTAAAGGAGCCTTTCTAGAGTGAGTTAAGTAAGACGGCGTGTTTTTTGGACGATTGTGAATGAAAGAGAGAGGAAAGGAGGAGGTAGTAGGAGGAATTGAGATGAAGGAGGGGGCGTCAGTACTTAGCGAGAGCAACCCGGCGGAACGGGGTATAATAAAGGCAGTGGACCGATTTTGCGTTCTTAGTTCATTGACAGTAGGAGTAAAGATGCCAATCAGTAAGCGCGCAACACTGACTGAATAGGCCTATGAATCAGCTGGCACGGGTACCACATAAATTCAGGCCGTCTTTCTAGGGGGATTAATTAAAATTAACCTAAAATAGTATGATGAATAAGTTTAAAATTTGATCAAGACTTTGCATCACTACAGTTTATTATTTAAAATGTCCTTAATTTATGATTATTAAAGAAACAAAATCATTACATTGACCGACTACATCAATTGCCTTGTCCGCATGGAGTGTGAAGGCTTTAAGAGATGAACAACTTTTTTCAGGTCACTCTTCCAGTGTGTTCTCAAAAGTCTTTTGGACATGTCCGTCCACTTTCTCATTAATCAAGACCTGTCGCCAACTACCCCAAGCTTTATATCTCCCTCTCTTAAGAGAGAAATAAATAATTAAATAACATATAAATTGGTATTTTATATCCCCATTTCCAATGAATCAATTTAATCCATCAAAACGACCTTCCCTTTGGTTGCTTGTTAGCTTGGTTGGATTGATTTTTTATCTAACCTCCCATCACAGCAGTAGGAAAAAACAACACTGAGGGAGAAGGCACGATAACTGCGTGTCGTGTGTGTCTATTAGTACGTAATAGGGCCAGTTGTGTACTCTTTATTATCTTTCTCTAGCTGAGTGATTTATTTTCTATTTGTAGTTAGACAATGTGGACGAACAGGCTGCACAGATTCGACGAGAGCTGGCTGATCGAAAGACATACCTGGAGGAGATTGCCATTGTAAGTGGCCGATCATCAAAAACCAAGCAAGAACTGATTTGTTTATTGATAATCAGTGCAGAATTTTATGAAAATGTTGTAATTTCTTTATCATTGACTGATAAGCCTCAGAGTAACCAGCATACTTATTTTTTAAGTCGGAGGTCATTGGCGGAAATCTAATGATGTACACTAATTCTGTTCGCCTAGGGGGATGGTAAAATATGGGTTTCTCATAAGAGCGGTCCCAGAATACCTTCCGTCTACTTCCCCATTTCTCTTAATTGGTTTGGAAAGTTCGATTGATTGATAAATTATGCTGTATGTGAAGTCCCCTGTCGGAAATAGTCAATAACAGAGGTATTGCTTTTAATTAATTTTTAATGAGGAAATGGAAAAGATCTCCAGTTTATTTTGGTGTATCTTTGTCCTAAGGACCTTGACTTGATATATTCCGGATCTTGTATGTCGTCCGAAGCTCAGTTTTAAAGTAGACCGAGTGACAATTTCTCTAGACGTAGGTTATCATAGACGAAGATTTACATTCAATTGCATTTTGACAGCAGCGCCTTTCGTAAATATTCTGATTTTGTCTAAGTAGAAAAACTCTAATCAGAAATTACCAAATTTTTGGAGAGAGCGGCGTCGCCGCTCTTATCATCAAAAGGCACAAATTCAGGGTTTATACGGCCAGATTTGAGGATAATATAAATCTAGTTTTGCAAAACTTATGGATGAATTTCTTTGATTGTTTCCCAAATCAAGGACCTTCAATCTAAAATAAACACTTCTGTAAGGTATGCCTCGTCTATGCTGCTGCAGTGTTAGGATGTCTAGTTTCTTTGACATCTGCCCACTAGATATCACCTGATTACAGTTGCGTCAGACGGGAGAGAGAAGTTTAAGATAGAAGGCATTTAATCCGAGATATATAGGTAATCTAACAAAGGCATTTTTATAAGAATACACGTTGTTTTCATGTTGTTGATGTTGGGAGATTAAAACATCGTCGGACTGATAACACTTTTAATCCGAAATAACTGTCAAGCTGTCGGGAGCGATGTGCACCCGCATCTTCATAAGGAAGGTGGCGGCAACCGGCGGGAATTGATTATCTTGTGACAAAAAATAAAGGCAGTAACTTCGATCTTTGATTTGTCAATTTCCTATCAAAAATATTGAAAATTAATCGGGGTCATTAAGTCATATGATCAGACTGGATGTGTCTTATCACCAAAAGTAAAAGCAATTTAATGAAACCGGAATAAGTATAATTCTAAATGGACATGTTGAAGCATGCAGAACTGCCTAAAGTAATGATATAAAAACGATAAAATAGTCGGGTGGACCTTTATTAAATAGCACTTTAGACAGAGCCAGAGGGGAGAGGTAATGAGAACAGGTTAATTGGGTTATCGGGGATTCTTATTTATTAGAGGGGTGTCGAAAGTTACTAGTCATTTAATTGCATGCAGCTGTAGGAATGCAAACCTGTTGGTTCATGCTGGCGCAGTGGTCAGTCAATTAGATTTCTCCCGGCCCAAGTGGTCAATTATACTTCGTTGTAACTTATTGCCTTTTGGGTTCAAACTGTGCCGGGGTATTTCACAGTAAACAGATGACAGGTGAGATTGATAAAATGCATTCTTCGTCGTCTTTGATTATTATCGCTTTAAGAAATCAATATGAAGATGGAAACAAATATTCCAAGAGCTGATTCACAAGATGTCGCAAGCTTTTTCTTACATATATCCGTTAACTAATAATGATGATCTACGTCACGCTACTTGGACAAGAGGATGCATAGCTTTAGTTGTGAGAAAATTAGTTGGTAAGTGGGGAGATTTGGTCCAAGAGATTTCTTCCTTTATGAATTATTTTAAACTCATTTCTCGATCTCGGATAAGATCATTTGTCAGTCAATATTCTTTTTGTTAAGAATCTGTAAGATACAGACTCATTATAATCTCTCGCATTTTACTTTAATTGTTTAAGATTTGTCATTAGGCAGCTCTGTTGTAAGCCCTAGCTTTCGGTTACAAGTTTAATTATGTCGGCCTTCTATTTTGTGCTATTTGATATTTGATTGGGACATTCTCATTTGAATGTCTCTCACCGTGATAGAATCAGCCAAAGTGTTCCAGACTATATTTTAATTTTGATATTACTACACGTATAGTGGTGGCATGTGGGGTTAAAACAGTAAACGTGTCAACCTTTTCTCCTATTCTCAGTCCCTTCAAGCGATCTGAGATTATGCAATTCTAGCTGTCAATGACTTTTCCAGTATTTTTTACATTTTAAATATTCTTAGATGAAATTGAGATTGATTAAGATGTTGCATTCAACCCTGTTACAGCCATTGTTCATTATATTTTTACTTAAGAAATATGTGGAAACACAAAATATGTTAATGTTATTCTCTTTACAATATAGAATCGACGGTATCCCAAGATGGTGCACAAAGAGATGGAGGTTCAGTACGTGGAGGAACAAATCAAGAATCTCAATCAATTGATGCTACAACTTGACACTGTTCCAGTTGGAAAATCCCACGGCTATTCTGCTGGTGCTGGCTCTGGCGCAGTTGGCGTTGTGGTTCAGCTTCAACGACGACTCAAGAAGTACTCCGCTCATCCACAGCAACAATCAGGATCACAAAATCCGTCTCCTCTTTCCGCACCCTCGAACATGGGCTTACTGCCCATTCAACAGAATGGTGATCTAGATCTTCGTAGAGGTGCCATTTCCGGTCTGTCTCCTGTTCATCGAACGTCTGTTATGCCTTGGGTGACAGGAGATGATGGCCAGCAGCACCAGCTGCTGACGGATGGATCCAGTGTGCAATTGCGGTCTTCCATTAATCATGTTGGAGGAAATATCTCCAAAATGAACATCCAGCTATCTTTCAATCTTCAGGTATGTATCCTTTAAAACCCCTCTGATGGCGGGAGGATTTGGAAACTGATGTTATCTCCCTTACTTACCCTCCTTTTTGCACTGTGTTTGATTTTAAGTTTTACTGCTTTATCTAGATTATGATATGCCAGCTGCGACCACTAAGACATCTCTCCGGCAACAAGCAAGTGTTTTGCACTATTGAAGTTGAGGGATGTCCGGAACGACAGCGGACAGCTTCTGTTAAAGCCGCCAAGCCAATGTGAGTCATCATATTCTGTTATTAACATCATCATCAATATAAATTTATTAGAATAGAGTGCATTGAAATATGAAGTGTATTTTAAAATGACAATTGAGAACGACCTTGCATCAGTCGGATAGCGATAGCGTGCCTGATTGTCTTGTCCGCTAACAGAAATTTTTTCCCGAAAGAAAAATGTATCAAAAGATCATTCATACTGGTTAATACTTTTTGCGCTGTTGTGTCGAAATAACCTTTATGACCATAAAATCAAATTATTCACCAAAGTGGTATGAACGATCTTTCGATTTAATCAACTTGTTAACAAGCTCTTAAGATCTCTTTAATGAACTCTTAGTCCGGACCTTAGGGGTCAAATTATGAGATTTAACCTAGGGAATAATATTACATAAAACGGTAATATGGAGATAGCCTGACTGATTTATAATTCAAATGGTGTTAGTTTCTTGAGGTGTCGTAACTTTTTTTCCCTTATTTCCATTCGAGCTGCCACTCCCCTTCAACCTTTACCATCATGTATTGGGCCATTCTACTGTTTCTTTCTTGGGAAATTAATTAAAATCTTGAAATTTAAGAATCTTGATATAGTTTTTTTCTGACTAACTTCCGTATTAGACGATACTGATTGGCTTTTGGCTTATATTATTCTGATTAGAGAAATAGATACCAAAATTTAGACATCTTGTGCCTAATCTCCGTTATTTTCAGGAATTTCCTTGTTTTATTTAAAAAAACTTCATTTTTCTTGCATTATTTTTTCCAGTGTGACTCAGCGTTTTGCATTATTTGAGTGACTTGGAGTAACTTAAACTGTTTATGTATGGCTGATGAGTCATCTAGTAGAAGTAAGATATTTTCTTACTTTCCAGTCCTTGATTACGTTTACATTTAAAGTATTAGGTATCGAAGATATGGTTAATACCATATGGTGTGACTGTAATAGTAGCCGATGTAACTCTGAGACTGCCTATTTTCGATTATGAAAAGGTTTAGTTAAATTCGAAGCTTATTTACCTTAAAATCCCTACATATTCAGCTAGACGAATTTGACTATCTCTGTGGATCAATTAGTGTTAGTCGGTGTATGAGACTCAAAAGCTTGACCGATAAATGGGTTCCACACAACAAATGGTGTGGTTTGATTTGTCCTTATATAGTGAGATGGACTTAATAAATTAAGAACTACCGTAATAACTCAGCAAGGTTATGATTTAATTGGTACTCTTGTGTAGTTAGATATCCGTTCATCGTCTTTTTTTCTAGATGGGATACTCTGGCTGAGTTTGAGACCTCTCATCCTCTTCCCTCCGTAAAAGTGAAACTCATGAAGGAGAGTACGGGAGCACTTTCACTTGATCACAAAGAACTTGGCCGAGTAAGTACTGCCCCTACAAGCCAGTATACCCATCTCTCTAATCTTTTCCCCTTTAATTAAGTCACCTTGTGGATTTAGATCATATTGCTGCCAAATCCATCTACCTCTCATCTGCCCACCTGGTATAAACTGCAATCGACCAAACGATGCAATGATGTAATTGAGCTGCAAGTAACTGTGAGACAGGAGCGACCATCAAATCTGAAGCACTGTGGCTTCTGTTGGGTCCAAGGTCGTTCCACCTTCAAGAAATGGAAGATTCGGTATATCTGTCTAATTCAAGTACGGTTTAAGTGTTCTAATTTAACTATGGAATTTTTTCAAAGCAATTTCTATGGGTATTGTAATTTAACTTTATAATATAACGAGGTGAATCCTCAAACAAACATGGGAATGTTGTACAAGTTTTGCTTATATTTCTGCCTGGCTCTGAATATTACTAACCATCTTTTGTGGTTGGCTGATTTCTCTTAAGTCAACTATTAGTTTTCGATGCTAGTTTTGTACTCATTAACATGGGTATTTTACGAATAATGATTTTGATGAAATAATGACCAAAACCAGTTGATTAATTCTCGTTATTGAAATCCATGCATTTATTTTTTCGACATTTTCAGAGTGTCTTAACATCAATCGATGTAAAAATTATTGATATTATCTGCAATATCTTGTTCATATCTATACGATCTACTTCGTATTCACTCTATTTCTGAAGGCTGTAGGATGGAGAACCAGTTACAGATTTAAGAGAATGTATACTTAAAAGGACATTTTTCGTCATTTTGGATAAAGCTTTTACGCATTTTAGCATCATGGGATCGCACAATTCTTATGAATTGGGAATAGTTGAACTCGGAAGTTCACGATTTTAAAGTATCGTTCGATCGATCTCGACGACGGGATCATTATGCAGACGGTATTGCAATTGAAAATCTTACGATTTTACTCTAAAATGTCCAGGAAAAGGAATAATAATAATAATTTACTACCATAATAACAAGTTGAGCCGTGAATGAAAAAATGATCCATTATTAAGGAACCTTTTCATTTGCAAATAGCAATGAAAAACTTTTCTTCAAACATGACATCATTAATGTTATTCTCTTTGTATTGTTCTTAACACTGTCTAGACACGTACTCTGTCTGGTAAACTGATATATTTCTCTTATCTAGGGAATATGTATCTTGAGCAGTTTGGAATTTGGCTTGTCTAGTCAAGTTTTCCCTTAAATATTTGTCATCTATTTTATTTTTCATTATTAATATTACTTGGTACTCATAATCGGAAGCATCGTATCAGGGATATCGAGACGGATACCTTTCAAAGTATCAATTAGTTATTGGTGGGGAAATCAAAATAAGATAGCTGAGTTGCAATTGGTGCTTCATTTACGTTGTTCCTCATGAATTTGTATATTTGTGAAGTTTATTTTCGAATGGAGCTTATCTTTGAAGGTGAAAGTTGCAGGTTCTTTTAATATTTTGACCACCCTTAGTATCAGTGCAGCACTAGAGGCGAGGAAGTGTGCATCTGGGCTCCTCCAGTCAATTTCTATTATGAAATACTACGTCGTGCATCAAATATTTTATCATTGGGATGACTAAGCAGGGGTCACTAGTTCAAATAGGGAAATTGAAGACAAACGAATGTGGAAAATAACGTGACGAATTAATTAGAATTAGGACGTCACAGTAGTACCTAAGTCGAAACAATCATAAGCCGTGTTGACTGCACTGTGAATTAAATAAAGTTAAATACAATGACAAAGTGAATGAGAGCATGTGAAAATACAGCCATTCAGTAATGCACCAGTGCGTAATAGTCAATGTGTACACTTACCTATTTAGAGATCACGAGATCGATACTCATTGTCGCCCAGTGATGCTATGACAAACCTCAATGGTTAAATCTAGTCCACATGAGAGGTGACAGAATGCGAGTTTCTCTTTTGATTGGTTCTGTCTAGGTCAAATCAGATAAACAATTCCCACAACGGTTTACTTAATTTGGTGCTTTTGTTTTTCAGGTTTCCCAATATACTTTTATAATGGCTGCTTTTAAGGAAGCAAAGAGTGTTGCCTACGAAAGTATGGTTATTGAGGGTTATACAGTGGACTACTGCGAAGCTAATCAAGGTACGCATTTCCTCAATTATCTCCCCTACTTTTTCATCAGAATGCTTCAAGAAATTTGGAGCAATATTTTTGCGTTCTCTCCCTTGGCTTTCGTTATATTTACTTTTTAAGTTTATTCAATATGACAATGCCATCTACGAGAGGCGAACAGATTTGCTATTGTCTCTCCCCCCATTTTCTATTTTGGCCAATGGTGTATTTTTTTAAAATCTACATCGATGTTCTATAAGCACACTTTCAATTTTCTTTATCTCAATTCGAAGCACGCTCTCAGCCGTACCAAAATGTTGCCTGTGATGTTCAGTTAGTATAAAATTCGGAATTTATGCTTTATCATTACATTTAGGTAGTCATGCTGGGAAGAAATACAAGTGACTTCTATTATGAATGAAAATTGGCTGGCTAGATTGAGAATTACCATCTATGAGGTTATGAATGAGAGGATAGTTTTTTAAACCACATCTCTCTCGTTGCATATGACCATTGCGTTCTGTTGCTAACTGAATGTCCAAAATAGTAAGCTATTAATCGTAAATCTTAGGAAGACTAAATCCTTATCCCAGAACCTCTAAATTCCGACCTCCAGTGTGCTCAAAGATGAGAAGATAAGATAAAGAATAACTGGACAATTTTGTTGGGTGAAGGGGGATGTTTTGATTGCAAAAAAGTGTCTACAATTAACCATTTTCGATCAAGGTCAGCCAATGAGTCCAAAGTTGACGACATTAGTAGGCAATGATTGTCGATTAAAGAAGTCGTTGTTCGGATCACTAATATCTCCTTGTAATATTACACTTAAATCTCATCACCTCGATAATCCATTTTTTAATCGGGCGAATCCTTTGCAAAGATATGTTCATTTTGAATAAACGCAACTGAATAACACTGAATTAGGTAAATTTTTTAGTGACTTAAAAGAGTAAAATCATAAACTTAGAATAAAATTTGTCAAAATAATTGTAATCCAATATTTATTTAATCTTAACTAATTCATTACTAAATGATTGAACTTTTAGGGACAGATGCACAAAAATTGCCATTGCAATATGGGAAAGGCCACATTTTTTTATTTTGTCCTAATCTTATTATCGACCTGTTTACACACCCACCTTTCATCAGTAACATTATTTTGTGGTATACTAGTGTTCTAATAAGATTCCTAGAATCATTGCAATTTGTCTTTTACTAGGACCCGTTATAAACATTTTAAATGGGTTAAACTTTTTCCAAATTTTAAATGAAATAAGTCATCTCTGTTTCGCCTTAATAAATATGGAATTTTTCCTTCAGAGCTAATATCAGTAGCCAAAGCCGAGCTGGCAACAGAGTCCGGAGGGCTTCTCTCTTCTTCAATGCCCTCCTTGAATAAAGTGAAGAGTGGTGGCTCGGGCAGTTTTTCCAGTGCATTCAGCGGCATCAACGGATCCAAGAATCCCTCCGTTGTGATGGTACCCACATCCCGTGAAGTGGCCTCTCTGCAGGTTAATGAAGACCCCAATAGTAGTGGGGGTGGTACTGGCGGTGGGGACCCCACCTTTGGCGGGACCAGTATCTCCGTGAGTCATCGTCTCCCTCGCTTTTTCTTCAACCTCGTCAAGGAGGGGGATACACTCACCTTCGCAGTGTTTGAAGAGACCGAATTGCATGCTTGGGTACAGGCTATCCATCGAGCCACAGGTCAATCTCACAAACCCGTGCCAACCACTCGCGTAATCTCAAAGACACACTTCAGGAAAGGTGGTAGGTCGACGCCCACTCCGTGTCTCTAGATCCCTTTTAGCTCCATTCACCTCACCCACTATCTCTATCTGCCTCTAAAATTTATTTAATAACTTAGAAGTGTTATAATTTGGCTTAGAAACTTTGACGTGGTCCACTTTGATACATTGCCATTGAGTGAGTGTTGAGAGACCGAATCTGTGAGTTGCTAATCACGTTGTTCGTCGGGATGTTTTTGCATCTTTAGATTAAAAGGAAAATAAACAATAAGGTAGACTTGTTTTGTAAACAAAACTGATGGACTTATAAAGTTTGTTGAACAGTTAATTAACTTGAGTTGTTGGTTACGCCATTTTGTATCTTCTTACAGCTATGAGTTTGCAGATGAGGTTACAAAAGATATTTTAAATATAGCTGAGCTCATTTGAGTTGGCTTAATGTAATATTTAATTCGTAGAGGCTACTTCTAAGGCTGATAGCAGACAGTTAAAGAATTGTGAATAGGCAGCAATCGCAATTTGGAGGATAGAGAAGAATGAAAATCAGCAGAAAAAGAGAGAAGAACGAGCAAGAATGAGAGTGTGAGAGTCGAGAGACGCATCGCGTGTCTTTAAATCGGTATATGTGCAGTAACACAGGCGTGAATATAATTCGATAATCTATACTCTGCAGTTGTGTTTTCAACTTGATCTAGATCGAGACAGTGCTCATCACCTCGGTGTCAGTTCTCTGGTCGCAGTGAGGCCCTTCGAAGTTGATCATTTGCCCCTGCTCAAGGAACTCTTTGTTCTAATGTTGGACTACCGACTCAAGGTGCTCATTATTTTCAGACTAGACCACATTCCACGAGATTTCTCTGATTTAATCATTCATTTCTTTTTCAGGATCCATTCGTATCACTTGGTTGGTTAAGTCCATCACAAAGTCTGGTGCTAGATGAGTATTGTAATAGGTACAGTATTCGCGAGTGTCAGCGACATCTCCTCTTTCTTGATGAATTGCTCAACTTGGGTGAACAAGACCTGATGGTTGATATTGAACTGATCTTCCAGTCATATATCCTCTGTGCTGACCATGTGCAAGGAAAAACGTTAGTCTGTCCTTGAAGATTTTGCTAAACGGGCCATCGTTTAAGTATTTTTTAAACAATTGATGTTGATTTGGTCCAAATTCACTACTTTTAGACTTATAATATGGATATCGTCAAAGGGAGAAAAGGACTGAAAATAAATCACTATTTGTTTATTTATGCCATGTGCATTCACAATATACATCTTAGCTTGCTTATCAGTGAGTTGGATAAATTAAATTGAATAGGATGAAAACGAAATTTTATATGTCTAAGACACGAGGGTACCGCTAAATAGATAGTTCTTTCGCATACTGTAGAACTGGTATGAACGATCATTTACTATTATTTGACTGTTTTAGGTCTAAAGGATCTACGAGGATTTAACTATACCTGTATTACGCTTATATAAAGGTGCTTTATAAAGCTACAACTACTCAGACCCCAGGTAGATGACAGGAGAATAGCTCAAACGATGGCCTTTTGTTGAAAAATTAAAGAATTTGGTATGTGGCAAATGATTGCCTATCTGGTTAGCCAATAATTGCAGCAATAGTTGCTTCACCGGTGTTCCTAAATGTCCTGATGCTAGTGTAGAAGTACAATAGCCGATAAATTGCAGCACTCGGAATGAAGCTTATGTGTTTTGCTCAAGTGCATCGAAAGTTTCTGATTCGACTTCTTAACAGAAATATATTTACTTCAATGAAGTAATGATACGAGAAAATCTGTGCAAAGTTAATGAATCCCCTGTAATGTATTGGGGAACTGCCAATTACACTAAACCGTCTGAATTATTTCACCGTCTAAGCATGCATAAAATAGATGATAGTTCATCAAGGAAAGGATTTCATATACGTATTGAGTACTCCATCATATCAACATATCATATGATTTTGTAATTTGTTCTTCAACATAAACTGGATTCATAATCATTACCAACTGAGGTAAACAAGGGCAAATAGATATGCTACTGTAGTCACATTATCGAACGTGATTCATTTACCTCTCTCCTTTCATTCATGCTTTTGGCTCCTGTGTGTTGGTATTTTTTCGCCTTGAAATATTAATGCATTTCTATTTCCTTCATCCTTACCATTACAGTCAAGAAAAGGGTATAAATACGGTACTCAACGTTGAGATGGATGATTTCCAGAGGCTTCGAACACGCCTGCTTGTCTTCCTCGAGAAACGGCTCACTGGGTTCCGATTTCACTTTCCTTTCAATCGACCTGAAGGAGGATTAGAAAAGTTGCTTGCTCTATTGGATCGGGTAAGAACTAATTTTTGATTGACTGTATTGTTAAAGGTATTTAAACATAAAAGGTATCTAATGAAAGAACTTCAGTATGATTAATGCAATCGATATTGAGTCGTCCTTTGATCTAAGTGTTACTAGATAGGAAATGTGCAAAACTACTGGTTGAAAACATGTCCGGAGGTCTAATCTGAAGCTCATTAGCGATGTCTTGTTTATTTTTAGCATCTTGTCTATAAATTGAATCCGTACGGAATTTTCTTTTTGAGGAAATAAATTATATTCCATGAAAATAGGAATTATTGGGTTCATTTAATCAAAAGAACTATTGGTAATATCTAATTTCGAGTTGGATAGAGGGACATCTAACCGGTAGCATTAAATTTAATGAAGGAAAAAATGAAATTTAAGAACTTGGTCTGAATAACTGAAGGCCTCCGGTTGCAATTATTATCTCTTTGTCCTTGAAACTTTCCCCATTTGAAATATTGTATGTTTGCATGCTAACATTCTCCTTAGCAATACTTCTCGCGGTACATCTTTAAGTTTATTTACTCTATTTTGATAGATTTCCTTCAGAGTATTTGTCAGAAATAGTTTAATTTACATTTAAAATGATTGGAAAGACTGTTGCATCATGAATTTATTGCAAAGTCAGCGTTCTTAAAATTTCTATCAGGTAAATAGAAATGGTAATTAAATGAATTAAACACACTTGTATGAAAAGGTAAGACCTAATGTTTGTGTTGTTAAGGCCGAATTTCTGTCCAACGACATGCTTTGTGTATAGACCACCTTCAATGACAATTCTGAGTGGATGATAAGATAAAGATTAACAGAATAGGAAAAAAAGTGTTGAGAGTTTGTCTGATATGAGTTCAACACTATCTAAATGAGTAAGTGTGCTATTGTTATTATTAATGCTAAAGAAAAATAATGCTAATGTATTACCACATTCTGTTACAGATGTTATAACATTCCCTGTTTAATCTTGAGAAACATCTGTATATGAGGACCGTAAGAGAAGGCGGAAAAATTAGGAGATACAGTTCGATCTTGTTCGATCTATATTAATCATTTTTTCGGTCTCTCATTCAATAGACTAGGCTCAATTATTCAAAATTGTCAGTAAAACATCTGAATTGAGAGATCTGATTGTAAAATTGAGAACGAGAAGTTGATTGTGTTGCAGGACCAACACCACTCGCTACAATCCAAGACTAAAAAAAGATTTTTCCAATTTATCACTTATTGAAGGTGCGCAAGGCTGTTGACTAAACTAAGCCTCTCTTAGATAAACCAAAAACCCAAAGACGGAGACCAGGCGTTTAGACGGCCCTTAATAGGTTGGACCTATAGTTTACTAAATAATTGAAAAGCATGAGGATGTTTTTGGTCAAATTTAGGATAATTGAGTTCAAAGCGTACCATTACGAAGTTAATGAAAAATTTTAACTCTAATTTATCCTCACATATTTGGTCTGGCCCATTTATAGGACACGATTTAAAGAAAAGATAGACTAATGTTATATGCTAGGTAAATTATCGCTTAAATTTCGGCCACAACTCAGAAATGGTAGCGGAGCCAAAGTGAATCTAGCGGTCAGAACAGTTTATAATTAAATGTTATGTTTAAAATCTACATTGGTCTTCTTTTTTATTTTCATTAAATACATTTCATTTAATTTCTCCATAATATATCGTGCTTGTATGTTCCCAAAAGTTCAATGGAAGCATTACCAGAAGATAATTCTTGCTGTATTCGTCTATTTACTCAGACCAATGCAAAATATGATTCCTCTTTTTATGCCCCTTGATCATATGAAGATATTATATTCTCTCGGACGCTAATGATTTTGATATAGCTGAGAATTTTGGCTCATTTTGCAAGCCAAATTATGGTTTATTTCTAAACCGGAAGCAATGTCCCTAAACTGATTATCTAATTCTCGTTTTATCTAAGATATTGTTCTAATATGAAGTATTATAAGAGTTATTAAATTTCTTCTTGAAATCTAGAGTGCAATACATATTTTTACCGATCTGAATTTTGGCTTATATTCGCAGAAATATGGCTAAGTTCTAATAATGTGGTATGGAAAAATAGAATTTAATGGTTCCACATACTTGCGTTCATCAAATGCGATTTCTCATATCTGGTTAGTGGCGTTTTCAAATAAAGATTGACCGCTGCAGAACTTGATTTATATCTCGTGACATTCCAGGTAATATGCACTTCGTATCAATGACGTATACCTTATATAAAAAATTACAATGATTTATTTTGAGTTTCTGCATACAATACTCATTTACATTACTTCAGTTAGCATCAAATTCAATTTATAATACCTTGTTTTATTAGTTTGGGCACTAGTTTTTGTTTCATATATGATTATTCGCATTTTGAGAGTAAGAATGTGATCCTGTTCATGGAAGGCCAGCCAAGAACTGATGGAAGAAAGATTGGGTTCAAACTAGATCATTTAACATTAAGGCTATAAATAGTAGGAAATATAATTTCGTATGAGATATACGGTTCCCTTTACCATCAAATGAATTAGGACTGGGTTGCAAAATGCGAGCTTAAGACAATTTTAATAAATAAACCTTTCGTTCATGAATTTGGCTTTCGCAAATATCTAAAGTCAGTCAAATCTTGAGTTCTAAATACATTTCAGGGACTAATTTTTCATTTCATTTCCTTTCTCTCTCATATTCGCTCATATCCTTGGTACAGACTTTAACCGATCTAGTTCTGACTTATTATCAAATAACACAGCTCTACTCAATAAGCAAATCAGCATTGCATTTTTTTAATTTTTAAATTCTAAGGTGATAACATATTCCAATGAAGGAAGTGCATCGGCTGAAGCAGTACGGTCCATGGTACGAGTGTGTCTTCGAAACGCCGCCGTTCTAAATTATGAAAAGATCTCTGATTTGGCCCAACAAGAAGGTAAGCGTTGATTTGATGGGAATTTTTTCTTGATTTTGCTGTTAATTTTCTTCCCCCTTCACATTTAACACGTCCCCTGAGCATCTTCCGCAAATTTGCCAATGTTTTTATGAATTTTTTTTCTAAATTTACAGCAAAGAAAAATGAAGATCCCAGTGATGGTATGTCGTATTTTAATCACATTCAACCCATTTTTTCTCCTCTTCCTGGGTCAAAATTGATCACAAAATAAGCCTGCTTAATTATTATTTAATCCAGTAGCATTAGAAAAACTCTAATGCTATGAGCTCTTATTTTTTAACTGAGGCGATGACTTGATGTGTGGTTCCAAAAAACTAATAATTTTTGTCACATCTCAAGTTGAATTTGGTAGATAAGAAGGACATTTTTGTAAATATTAGCCAAATGCCAAATAATTAATTCGGTTCCTGGTAAAGGTACATATCTGATCTTGCCATTAATGAAAGAGATCTGTTTTACTGTTATTATCCTGAGGTAAAAGAAAACTTTATTTTGTTTTTTTCGCCAGACGAAAATATCCTTTATCTAATATCTAATCAAAATCTTACATCTAGTCTTTAGGATAAGGTTTTTCTAAAGTTTTCTTTTATAATGATTTAACGTTCATATTTCTTTGCAGTTGTAGTTAATCTTCCAGTTAATTTGAAATATGAAAACAGTAGCTACAGTATTATTACCGTATGTATCAAGATAGATATTCCAAGAATTCACTGCGTGACTGAAGCAATAAGAATGCAAGTGGTTGAGGTCTATTAATTGTGAAAATTGTAATAAGGCATATTTTTGCCACAAGTACCATGCATAATTTATCAAAAATATCGAATTGCCCTTGTCATTGTGATATTCGAACATTGCCTTTTTGCCCTCCTTTGACCCTCAGTGATAATTTTCCTCATCCAATCACGTACCATGTTAAATATACCTAAAATGCAACAAAGGAAGTTGACAATTCTTGAGCTTTTATTTGACAACCCTTTGTGCATATATTCACTCCTTAAATTTTATATAAGTACATTAAACTTACCAAAACGCTGTTTTAGTAAAAACATTTCCTTTTAAGGAGGAAGTTTATCTTACTATACATTTCCTCCTCTCCTAAATTATTTAATAATTGTTTTGCAAGGAATAGGCGTTACCATTTTTACATTTATTGAAATAATTTAGTTAATAATAGAGGTGTTCGGTTTTCGTTTAAAATTTCATGATTTTATCTCCTTATTTATTTGGTCTTTCACTAGCTGGTCTAGATACCCACGGTAAACGTCTGCGCGATCTTCTACGACTTTCGGAAATCTGCATAGATACCCTGCAACAAAATGACGATTATTTCGCTAAGGTTGGTACTCTTATTTTATGATTGGTAGTGCCTCTTGGAAGTTTTTTGCTAAAGCTATTAGTTGATGGAGTAGAGGATGAATAATAGGGATAATTATCCAAAGCACGTTTTTAGTATGTATAATTTCCATCTTGCGGCACGTGAGGAATATGCTATTTAAAAAATCTGAGTTAATTGCACTAAATTTCAATTTGCTTGTCATAATACTTATGTGGTGGATTTAGTAGTATAGGGCAATCACTCCAACGTAAAATGTATACTTTAGGTGAACAAAATGAAGTTTTTATGAAAAACTCTGTTGCAACATGCCAGATTTATCAAGTTTGTCAGCTACTTATCAGCCTTTTAAGTAGTATGCCACAACTGATGGACTGAACGAAACTATTTACAAATCCTGTCAAATTTTTTCTCCAGTCATTTATATGGTATGGTGACTTGTTTGTGGAACACTCGGAGAACTTTCTGTCGCTGTTTCAAATGGATATGTCTGACGTTTTGGACAATATACCAGCTGACAACTGGGCAGTTTTCCAGGTATTTCAATTTCTCAACGGATGCCTTCTCAATTCAGGTAAGCTACTTTTATAGAGCTTAAACCTACTGTGCTTTTTAAGAAAAACTCCAAATTGAACACAGCCTTCATAAAGAATGTATAGACGAGTAGGAACCTTACTTTGGCCAGCTACATGCAAGGATCTTCATTTAGGAAACTAGTTAGTACGTAGCTAAGGTGTGACAATTGCAAGCGTACGGAAACAAAAGTCTATTAGAATGCAGATTAAAATTACTCAAGATTACCGAGTTCTTGCCGCATTTTGTATAGACGACAAACAGTCTGATGTCTTCCATGTGCGTGTGTCGTTCTTATCAGTTGCATAAAGCTTAAGAGTGAATTATACTCTTTGCTGTTAATCTAGACAGAATAAATGAAAAAAAATTTATCAGCAGTCATGCAAACAGACTTTTATCACTGGTCTTTGTTATGTTAATAAATTGACTTTGTCACTAGCATTCTTCTACTGAAACTGATTAGACCGCAGCATTAGCAACGTTTAAATCACATTTTTATGTTGCACTGGTGGTGTGCTTCATATTAAGTGTCCAGTAAGGTAAAGCGTTTGTCGGGTTTAGTTATATTTTCTAACACGTACATTAGCAATAGCATAGACATCAGAACATAACAAGCATGTAGCAATCATCATACATTAGCGTTTGTCTTATTTACCAAATGGTTATGTACTCTAATTATGAATTAAAGGGCTAAGAAAGAGTAAAGGGTACTTGAGGAGTCAATAAGTAATCAAATTGGACGAGATTAATATGCAAAAGCAGTAGCATTTGTTGCACAAGTGAATATGAAAAACATTTCGAATGGACAGTTCTTAGTCATTTGAATTTAATTTTTTTAATATCCATAGAATGGATATTTGATAAATCATCATGCACTTCCGTTCCTAGTTTTCTAAAATTAGCCAAAATAATTAAACTATTGTGCTCGCCACTGCATTTCTTTTCTTAAAAATTGCATAAGTAAAAGCGTTTTACTTATTATTAGGACGTATTAAATCTAACGCATTGGTTCTGTTTAAGGCAATTTGCTTTCGCTCTGCTCATATTTAAAGGCATTTTTGTTTAATTAGTATGTTGTAGTATTTCTGTATGCAGTCTAGGCAGCTACTTAATTGCATTTCAGTAGTGCCGGATGGGGGGGTATTATTAAGAATATTTTATCTTCTTTAGAAACCCTTGCAAATGGACAATTTCACTGTGCTTTGTTGGATCGCTTCGCACCAATAGTGGAGAGTTACCTCAGCCTCATGGAGACATCTATTACCAAATTTCTAGTCACAGGAATTGAGAAGGAAACCTGGATACCAATGTCCGATGAAGGAGCTCAAGCAGGTGAGCTTCCGGTATTTATTTCTTAGATGTTATTCTCCATTCTACTTTTCCTGTACAATTTTCCCTGAGTAATCATGTCCTGTGCTATCGCGTGTACTCTTTTTGAAGTACATATGGGCGTCTCTCATATTTCCAAATATCCCATTGCTTAATTAACCAAATTTAGACTATATTTTTGTTTGTTTAGTGCTGGTTTCTAAATAAATGTGGAAGATACATTATTTACTTGACTACATGTGTCTTTTAGTGCACAGACAGATTTTTGTGTGGTCTTGCTGTCTGATACGTGCATCTGTTAAGATGGATTTGCACTTGGTTGCATTAAATAAATAGAATTTAATTTTTTATTATAGAAATTATGCAGTATTAAAGTAAATTTGAATGCATACCTCTTCATTCAGACATCAAAGCTAGAGATATTACTGTATATTTTATACATTTGGTAAGTAATTGAAGTTAGTAATATTTATCGTTCACCATGAGTAAACTCCAGGGAACTCGGCAATGTATAAGCTAATGCCGTCCTACAATCATGGCCATTAAAAGACGAAAATATTTTGAAATGGTATGATAAACCATCCAAATTAATTAATCAGTCAGTTAGCTATGAACTCCCCGCTTTAGTAAGTCGTGTATAACCGCGATCCAAAGCTAGATGAAATTAGATTTTTGCGGTACTGACATTATCCCCGAAGTCGACTTGGCTATCTCGCCTTATTGGATTAATTTGCTGTTATTTGAGTACAGATGCTTACTCAAGATAAAAATGCTCACAATTTTTGAAATTAGGTCCTTGGACAAATTATTTGCGTGTTCATTTAAGTAAATAGAGATGTGATGTGACGATTTGGAATTTATGATTGCTCCTGATTACGGATATACTAGTCATTTGGTATAGTATTTGAGGTGAATAGAACTCGTGTTTCGATTTTTCCGTTTGATTATTTCTGCTGTAGATTTTAAATGGTTCATTAACCTCATTTGCTTTTTCAATATTATTATTCATAATAAAATAAACTTTTAAGCAGTATTATTTAGCGTTAATTTATGATTTGGAAAGGTTGATGAAATTTCGCGATCTTAGTCTTGATCATGTTCCCAAGCTCGTTAAGGAAAGCAATTTAAACATTTGACTTTGGTAAATGGACGGTATCCTAGAGCCGTTCTGATAACAAAATCACATTTAACAACCCCTATTATTGACTAGAAATAATGCGGTTGGTTATCAACACTACTGAATGTGCAACATTGACCATTGATAACTTAGTAGATTTAAGCATTGACCTTCTTACAACTCAGGAAAGTGTATCACTGATTTAAATTATAAACGAATAAGCAATTTTGCCTTAGATATAGCTAACCTAACAGCTGAAAAAACTTACAATGGTTTCTTAACAAACCAAATTTCCATTCTCAAATTATTTTGCATGTTTTTAGGTTTCTCTTTCAGTAAATTCTTAAATAAGAAGCTCCCTACTTTAACTACCTTTACACCGCTTATTATTATGCCTGCAGCAAGGCAAAATATTTCCTATTTTTTCATTGCGAGAAAGCAACTGAAATCAGAAAGTCCCCGAAATGATGAGGGAAGGAGATTGTAAAGGTGTCGAAAGTAAACTCAAACTATAATGGCGCCGTACTTAATTTGGAGTATAACGTTTATTTAATGGGTAGGTTAGGTTCTAAAATTCAATTGTAATGATTCCTAACCTAAATTACTTTCAAAATTCTTTTCCGCGATATCCCGATTGTATAATCATTACGATCGGTCTTGTCATTTCGAAATTCATTTATTCCAAGATTGAGATCTTGCTCTTTACATATTGTTTATATGGCAGGTATGTGATACCTAAACTTCTTAAGGATACTTTTTTAATCTTATTAGTCTTCAAAATAGCCACAACTCTTCCTAATTAAATAATAACACGGGACTTAGTAAATTTCCACAATTTACTCAAAATTCGTAAAAAATTAATAATAAAATTAGTAAACATATGAAAATGTTACCTTAATTTCTTTTGGATAAAATATTCCATTTTATCCAACACCTCCATGAAAAGTTCTTCCATCATAACTTCTTAATGTTCGATCCACCTGGACTGTTCCGAACGATTCTGTTGATTGCTGGGTTGAGTTTCCAGAGTTCTATTATCCCAAAGCTGTGGGAAGCCAAAAACATCGAAGATGATGTCTAGAGGACCGTTTTCCAGTTTCAATGGTTTTGCTGCGTTCCAGGAATGAAAAGGATTCGATGACGTTTCAAAGTTTGGCCATCGAAGTCCAACTTATAACCCATATTACCTCGTTGAGCTCTGGTGATACCTTCCCTGCACATGCCGATTATTACACTTGTTAACAGCCCTGTCGGTTGCAAGAACCTTCTTGGTGCAGGAAGATAGACTGGAGGAGGTTGA
Source organism: Hymenolepis diminuta (assembly GCA_900708905.1). Lineage (NCBI taxonomy): Eukaryota > Metazoa > Platyhelminthes > Cestoda > Cyclophyllidea > Hymenolepididae > Hymenolepis > Hymenolepis diminuta. Next base: position 312,843 of record CAADRB010000046.1, on the reverse strand, counting down.
GTCCTTTTGAAGTAAGGCGTTGTGGATCATCCTGGGTTTTCGCCTCCATAAGAGTTTTAGCAAGAACTACGGTTATTCAACGCTGGACCCTGCTTCATGCCATAAATTAAGGGGAACTCGTCGAGAATCTACACTGTTTCTCCTCTCCATGTGATATCTGCGGTGCCCGCTCCAAGGTGTCGACGAATCGCTCTGCCTGACTCTCGGATCGAGGATGATATGGTTGAGAGTAAACGTGGGTGATTTTATAACTTCGGCAACAGTCATAAACAGGGTTAAAGAGAATTGGCTACCATTGTCGGTCAAAATGGACACTGGTAGTCCATTAGTTGGAAATATATGGTGAAGACTACTGATCAACACGGTTTTTGTGATGGACTTTAATGAAATTAATTCGGGCCACTTTGAGTGCGAATTCACTACGACAAGATGTGAGAGACCATTGACAAGTCCAGTAAAATTCAAATGTATGCGGGACCATGGAGCTGCAGTTTTAGGTTAGGAAATAGGTTCATTGTATAAAGGAAGCTTAGCCGCTTGCTAACATTTAGAACGTCTTTGAACAACTGTTTCGATATCCTTGTCCATTCTTGGTTAGTATGCAAAAGTTCCTGCAATAGATTTCATGCTCCTAACGCCCGGGCAACTACTATGTAATTGTTGCAATACAGCTCGTTTGGGTGCTGAATGAATGACGACACGATGTGCAAACATTAAGCATGAATTAACCACAAACAGATTATCACGTCGTCTATAAAGTCGTAGGGGATCGTTTCTTTCGTTCGATTTTGGCCATCCTGTGGTGAAGTATTTCAGTGCTTTCTTCATCACTGAATCCTTAGCTGTCGTACTTTGTATACCGCTTGTAGCTATTGGAAGTTTGTGTACAGCGTCGAATAACAGGCGTTACGTATCGTATTCCATAATCTTACATGCTTTCCCAGTCATTGCATTTCTAGTTATAGATGAAACGTGAACAATAATCAACTTGTTCGATTTCTGTTCCTTCCGATATTCTATATCGGAATCTTAGCCGAGAAAGATGACTGACTAACGCTAAATTCGGCTTGCAGTGTAAACTTAAATATTCTTTTTGAATTTGAAGATGGAGAGAAGTTGTTTATGATACATTGTAGGGTGAAGTGCCAACCGTAGAGGAATTTATGAAATATTTTTACAGCGAAAATGATGGCCAAAGACTCCTTTACAATCTGGCTTTAGTTCTTCTCAGCTATAGTAAGATTTCGAAAAGCATGGGCAACGACTTTTCTGAATCACCACTGAAGACATGAAAGCTAACCGCAACAATGGGATAGTTCGAAGCGTTTGCAGCCCCTGTGATTGGTAGATTCGGATTTTAAAGAAAAAGCTGTGCATCAGATTTGAGTATGCTATTTAGCTTCGCGAAAGCCTTCTTACATTTGGGAGTCCAGTTCTATTTAGTAACTTTTCTCAGCAACTCACTATGCAATGTTGGCAGCTGATGAGACATAGAAAGGAGCGTAATATGGTAACGTCCGCAAGCCGTGGCATTTTTTGTAATTGCTCGAAGTCTTTCTGGATCCAGAAGATGGCCATTTTCATCAAAGATACATCCTAGGTACCAAAAAGAGGGTAGGATAATGCACATTTCTTAGCTCGAAGACGAATGCCATACTCCTGAACACTCTGAAGATTTGCAATGACACGTTTTTGAAGTGTCCTACAATAATTATGTCGTCTAAATATGCAGAGAGGTCTGATATCATGGCATCCACTCTTTGTTGGAAAATAGCCAGTGTTGTCTTGACACCGAATGGAAGGCTGGCATATTGGGATGGGCCACGAAGCGTATTGACAATCAATACCTCTCGTGACTCTCATGAAACTTCGATTAGCAAATAAGCCCCTGCTAAATCAAACTTTGCAAAACATTTACCACCATCCAGTATCGAGATGTCATCAAAAACTGGTGGTAGGTAACTATTGGACCGGTAGTATAGTCAGCGTAAAATCGGATAGTTCCATTTGCTTTCCGAACAACAACAGCAGGTGTAGCCTATTTTGAATAAGAAATAAGTTTTAGACCCCCTTTTTGTTCCAGAGGTTTTCGTTCCTCGTCCAACATGGGCGCCTCTACTAGTGAAACTGGCTGCTTAGGATGGAAAACTGGCTGAACATTCGGCATCAGTTTTAATGTCGCCCTTGTATAGTTACATAGGTCAAGGCCTTCTTACAATACCTCAGGGAAACGCTGAACCGTTATCTCTGTTGTAAAAGAAGTGAAGGATATAGCAGAATGTTTACAATTGCAATTGGTATTTATAGGCAGATATAAAAGACCAAATTGACCGAACCAGTCGAGACCTATCAGACTAAGTTGAGAGTCTGCTACGTAAGCTGTTTCTGAGATGCTGATGTTTTCGGTAGGTCACGTTACACCTTAGTTTGCTCTCTGTTTGACAAACCCGCCGGAGACACTAGGTGAAAATAGTGAGACTGGTTCTGGACTTGTGCGACTCAGTGATTTCCGCAGTTTCCTTTAGATTGTGGTTATATCTGAAACGGTATTTAGTTGAAGATGAACCTGAATCCCGTTGATCCGTGAGTTCACATATTTCCGGCTTTGCTTTGTGTCGATACGGAGAGTAGCCAAGAGACCGTTCGATCAGAGGTATTCCGATTTAGGTTTATAGCAATGATTCCTTTTATGGAGAGTTGGCAGATTTTGTCCTTAACTAGACTTGATCATGTTGTTAGTGGGGGGCTCGGGCCTTCTATCAAAGGCCTGTGAGCAACAACCTTTTTATGTCCAACCTTGCGGAACTTTTACACTGATGCTAATTGTAAGGACATTGTTGAGAGAAATTCCAACTTCGACAGCTTAGGCAAGGTGAAGGCGGTTTCTATTCGACAAAAGGATTAGGCTGTTCCACAATTTGTGTCGATTGGGACATAGATGCAGAAATTTTGTCCACCAGACGCGCGGGCATTGCGTTAGAATTAATGATAGCTGAACCACGCACGAGATTTGCAATCGTGACTCCTTCCCTGGCCATGTTTAACGGCTTCATATTGCGGTTTTCTTCCATTACTTTTAACAAACGAGTTCTTAGTTGTAATCAAGGCTTCGTTTGAACTTCAGAGATGAAAATAAGATATTTGAATTACTCTTTTGCTACGGAGGCGAAATTAAATTTATCTCAAATTTCACCTTTGTAGAGTCCTATATATCCTCATGCTCGATCACAAGTTTGAGGCAGTTAAAGCGAGTGTTGAATAGAAAGAAGTTCTGGCCATGAACTCAGTGTAACCGAATTCATAGAATTTTCTGGACAGAACGAACTTTTAGATATTTTCATATTCGAAAGGACCTACCTTTCTAACGAACTATTACTTTCGCATCCCGTTTGGCAAGATTCATCGTGAACACATATTCGCGTTTATTATGCCACGATTCAAAGGATTCGTCTGCTTTAAAATTTAAGTGTTCTCCCCGCTTGTTATAGCCTTATTAGTCACCCAAAATACTCACAGTTCCCCGAACTCGAGAATAACACGGGATTAAGTAACCTTCTGTAACTTACTCAAAGTTTTACCAAGCAACGGTCCACATGCGCATATTTACATTTTAAGTTAAAAATTTTAAGACTTCATTCACATTGCATTTTGCACCATTAAAACTATTACCATGAACTTTTTCGGCGGTTTAGGTCATCAAATGATTTTTTTTTCCCTATATTAAAAGAGTAATAAGATTTGTTCTGAAAATGAGATGAATAAATGCCTGAAGAGCTTTTTTTAAGCATAAACGTAATGACTTACTTCCTCCACTTTTTTCTGCAGAATCAAGTGACCTTATTGTGGGTTCATCGGTGAGTTCTCAGACCCATCCCGAGACAGATACTGAGAGCTCCCGCTTTCGGCGTAATCGTTCACTGCGCCGTGTTCCAACAAATGACGGTACTGGAACAGGTTCAGGTGGGAATGACAGCTCATCTCCTCCACCGCCACCTCGACAAACTCCTTCATCCCGCCCTCCGCTAGCTAACACTTACAATGGCCTGAAATCTTATTCAGGTTACTCTCTTTGGTTATAAGGCAACACGAGCTCGATTGATTTATGCTTAGAAATCTCATTAAAAAGCAAATGATCCTCCTTAAAGGCAACAGAATGTCACTGCCATTATTCATAATGAGAAGATCAAGGGTTGAGTTGAATAAATGAGTAGCGGAATGAGAGTGGAAGAAAGGAGTAGGAGAAGGCTGGAAAAGTTGAAAGAAAAAAGGCGACTGAGACCCATGTTATGTTAGGCGGACTTTTTAAGTGCCCTGATAGAGTTGTAGGATTTTGCGACGGATTGACTTAATCAAGATGAGTTATCTCCCTCTTATTCAGAGTTATTATTAGTCACAATGCGTGTTATTCGGTTTGTTTAAACTCTGTTAACTTACTTTATTCCAATCGGGAGGATTTATTAAGATAGTTAGACCAAACTAAGCGCTGTTTAAGATCAGCCACCGAAGTTTTTTCTTCTAGGAAGCCCAATGTTATTAGACAAAACTTGTTGAATGAGTTTGATATTTAGTTATTCTATGATACGAAACGACCATACATAGGATTGAAATAGGTAGAAATGAAGAATTTGTTATTTGCTTTGTTATGGTTCTTAGTTAACAACTGAGAGTTTCTTTATTTTCAGTAAATGCTTTGCTTTCTACAAAAATTTCTCTGTATTTGCTCAAATGGATCTGAAAATTAGGCTAGTCTTATATTTTAAGGCAGATTTGTACTACTTAAAATGAAGACTTCTTTGGCGTCCTGCTTGATAACTAAATTGAAGCATTAAAATGAAATAATTAGACCTTTTGCATCTCTCTTAATTCTCGCTATTCGTTATTTTACGTTGGTATGTGCAGTTTTGAAAAGGGATCCTTTGATCAAGCTCATTGTAGATTATTTCTGAAAAAATTGCTTTAATAGCCTTGGTATTTACACCTCATGCATTAAGAAGCTTGAGGTGGAGAAGAATTATAGAAATTAGGTATTCTAATAACACCATCTTTTAAAGTTACAACTGCTTAGATCCCAAGAAGAAGAAGGGAGAAGATTTTTAGCTCAGACAACATTTATTGTCATTAAACTTACAGAAATTGAAATGTGGTAAATGGCGAGCCGCCTTATTAGCCAATGTTTGTGGAGATTCCGGTTCCTAACCGTATGGTAACTGATTTTAATAATAACACATGGGCTGAAAAGTCCCGGGCCTAACAAAGAAAACACAGTCTTTTGGTTCAAAATTAGCTTTATTCATTAACTTAATCTCCATCAAGAGCAACGCAATCATTCCAGCGCCGCTCTAACATTTCAATACCACTGTTGTAGAACGATTTATCTTTCGCCTCAAAATAGGCCTCAGTTTCAGTGCAAAATTTCTTACCGGCGAGCATTTTTTCAGGTCTGCGAACAGCCAAATCTGGCGAATACGGTGAATGTGGGAGCAATTCGAAGTTCAATTCATGTAGTTTTGCTATTGTTTTGATTCACTTGTGACACGGTGCGTTGTCTTGATGAAACAA